>OX235271.1:215791815-216350079 GCA_944472155.2 Trichobilharzia szidati
AGTCACAAATCAATAAGTGGAGTAAGCGAAATACAAACAGACACGTGAAAATGACGTGTAGATAATTAGGCCTATATATCATAAATCAGCTTACATAGCGGCCTAGCACGGGTTATTACAGTCATAAATATCTCTTAATTTACTAACTAGTTATCCGTTTTGATTAGAGGTATGAATATTCACACAAGCGTTTTTCGGATCATATAACAATGTTAATTAATCACTGATAATAAAAGGACAGTTGCAGCGAAGAAAATTTTCTTTTCGACGAAGCCATCAACCAGGCTGTACATTCTTGTCTTTAAAATGAATGGGTGAGGAAGTTCCAGAATAATTTCCTTTGAGGGGTCAAATTAATATAATTACAGTTATGAGTTAAAATGCCATAATGAACAGGGTGTGGGCGGGTAAAACTCGGATAAAGTGGCATCATAATTATTGGGAAGATTGACATATTGTGCAATAAGGGGTAAGAAATGTGGAAGTAACAAAACAGACAAGATGTTTAGATAAAAGATCTAGTGGGATTGTAGTACCCCTATACCAACTATAAACATACGCTTTTTAATCTAATTTGCATACTTATATTATATGCTTACACAGACCGATTCTAAATGTACTTCGCAAACATTTGTCAATTTACTGTTGAACATTACCTTGACACAATTTTTTGAAAATTTGACTTTTGCTATAATACACGATTGTACTCTTCACAAGTGCCTTTTGGTTTTACGTTGTGGGCGTCGAGTAGCCACAACGTCTATGCACATTGATAAACGTGAAGAAGTACTAGGAAATACGTGTACGCTAATTTAGTCAAATAAAGAACGCAACAAATTGGTGAACCCGACGACTACTTGTTGACCCCGACTCATCGTTAAACTTGCTGGATTAATAAAACTCTAACTTTCGCGGATATTTTAATTTAATATTTTTTTAAATAGTTTTTTAATATTTTAGTCTTTATGTATTAGACATTTCGAACTCATGCTTGTGCTTTCTCATCCAACAACCTACAGTGATTTTCGGTAAGCACCTGAATTGCATGTTTTTCTGTTTTGCCATATTCTTAGTGTGCATAATTTGTGCTATTTTGCTACTCTTAAACCATTTTTTACGAATTGTAACATGTCTTCTAATATCTCTCATAACTAACAGTTGGGATCTGTTTCTACTATTTCTCATACTGCACCAGTTTTTAAGCCTAGAGACCCCTATCTTTGGTTTGCACGACTGGAGCATTATTTCACTAGCAATAAGCTCACGTCAGAAGACTAAATTTGGCATTTTGAGTACAGTACTACCAGACGAATTCGCCGAGCAGGTACGACCATTCATCGTCCAACCCAGCACAGAAGGGCCTTACGACAAGTTGAAGGAAGAGGTACTTCGATGCACTTCGCTTTCGGATACGCAAGCACTCGATCGTTTGTTAACCAATGCTGAGCTAGGTGATAAAACCCCATCGCAACTCATGAGGCATATGAAAAGCCTAGTAGCAGGAGGATAAATCGATAAACACCTCTTTTACCAAATCTGGCTGCGACGACTTCCTGCGAACATCCAGCAAGTTCTTGCTTTCGGAGACGACGACATTGACATAGAAAGACTCACCGAAATCGCGGATCGCATTTACGAGAGGTCAACACCTCAATCTGTCACTTCCACTAGCAGAATATCAGACACTCACGACAGAACACAGACTCTGAAACACTGAGTTGACACCTTACTGAGTCAGTTAGCAACATTGACCACACGCACACGACCACGACGTTTTAGAAGCTCGTCTCGTCGACGTCTTTCTCGGTCCCCTAGCACGTTACGACATCGCGATAATATTTGCTGGTATCATCGTAGTTATGGAAGCAATGCACGATGGCGCCGTTCACCTTGAAACTTTCAGGCTAAACCAAAAGATATATCGTCATGTGTGAAAACTTCTACTGTCGGCAATCTACGATCAAACAGTCGTTTGTTTTATGTAACAGATAAAAATACCGGTACTACATTCTTAGTTGACACAGGAGCAGAGGTGAGTGTTCTCCCCCCGTCTACACAGGAACGTCAATATCTTGACCCAGTAGTTACGCTCCAAGCCGTTAATGAGTCCAGTATTGTTACATATGGAACTAAACGAATGACTTTGGATTTTGGTCTGAAGAATACCTATACTTGGTCGTTCATCATTGCAGACGTTCCATCCCCAATCCTCGCTGTGGATTTTCTACAGCAACACAAACTGCTAGTTGATCGGATAAGCCCTAAGCTAATAGACTGGCTCAATAAAACGTACACCACTGGTACGATTAGCCGCGCATCATCGTTGAACTTGATGGTCACACGCACACCAACATATCCATATACCGACTTGGTAAATCAGTTTCCTGACTTTCTACAACCTTCTTTCTGAGGAACAGAACCAAAGCATCATGTGGTTGATCACGTTAAAACCACCACCAGATTTTGTACGTCCCCGACGCCTTGACCCACATCGATTCAAAATCGCAAAAACAGAGTTCGATAAAATGCTAGAGCTTGGTATTATTCCACCATCCACCGGCTCTTGGTCTTCACCGCTTCACATGGTGCCCAAAGCGTCTTCTGGTGAGATACGGCCGTGTGGTGATTATCGAGCCTTAAACAAGCAAAAGACACCTGATCGATACCCAATACCACATATCCACGATTTCGCTAGAAGCTTGCCAGATGTTAAAGTTTTCTCCAAAATCGATCTTGTCAGACCGTATCATCATATCCCCACCCACCCGGATGACGTTTCAAAAAGCCCCGTTACCACACCATTGGGCTTATATGAATTGGTACGCATGCTCTTCGGACTAATGAACGCCACTCAGACATTTCAACACCTAATCGACCAGGTATTCCGTGGCCTCTCTTTCGTCTACGGATACATCGACGACTTGCTAATTGAAAGTGCCGGCAAGGCCGAGCATTTGGAACATGTGAAGACTATGTTTGAAAGACTTCACCAATACGGAATGACTATCAACATAGACAAATGCGAATTTGGTAAGACCTCACTGAAATCCCTCGGTCATTTAATCGATAGCCAAGGAATCAGACCAGTTCCTGATGACGTACAAGCCATTAAAGATTATCTGTTACTAGATTCTTTCAAGAAATTACGACGATTTTCAGGTCTCGTTAATTTTTACTGGCGTTTTATCCCGAACTGTACTAAAGCTTTGCAACCGCTAACCGACTGCTAACGTGGACATAGTCGTTCATTCCATTTGCCCACAGAAGCTGTTACAGCATTCGAAACTGTTAAACAATCGTTAAGTGATAAGGCACTTTTAGTCGGACACCAAAATGACGCCCTTTGTCTCTCATGACAGACGCTTCAGACGTTGCCATTGGGACAGTTTTACAACAGCATGTACACGGCGAATGGAAACCCCTTCCATTCTTTTCGAAACGACTAAATCCTACTCAATGTCACTATAGCACTTTTGGTAGAGAGTTATTAGTTGTTTATTTAGCAATCAAGCACTTTCTACATATGCTGGAAGGTACGTCTTTTACTCAATAACTACTTTCCGTGCGAACTACGACATCTCGAGTTTATATCCCAGTTCACCTTGACATGTAAACGGTAAAAATAATGAAGTGGCTGACGCTTTATCACGTATGCACATTGACAACATTGTATGCCCAGACATCGACTACTAACATCTCTCAAACTTACAACGAGATGACGCCAAACTGAAAAAGATCATGTCTTCTAAAACAACATCTTTAAAACTCGACGCAATTCCTTTTGGCACGACGAAAGTGATCTGCGACACCTCTACGGGTAAATATCGACCCTTCGTTCCAGCAGCTATGAGACATGCACTATTCGAGAAGTTACATAACTTGTCGCATCCCGGTGTCAGCGCTACTACCAAACTACTAAGAGAAGGATTTATGTGGCGGAACATTAACAGCGATGTTAAGAAGTGGACACGAAATTGATTGACCTGTCAAAGAGTCAAAATCAACCGTCACACCAATGCACCAATTGGTCGCTTTCCTAACCCCGACTCTAGATTTGACCATATACATGTAGACATAGTTGGTCCACTGTCTCCTTCCAATGGATTCAACTACATTCTAACTTGCATCGATAGATTCACTCGTTGGCCTGTTGCAGCTCCATTAGCCGACGTCTCCGCTGAAACGGTAGCTAAAGCTTTGGTCGAAAACTGGATAGCTAACTTTGGTCTCCCACACGTTATCACTACAGACAGAGGTGCTCAGTTTGAAAGCCAAATTTTTCACCAGCTAACTGAACTACTGGGCATTAAACGAATACAAACGACCGCGTATCATCCTAGTTCCAACGGTATGGTTGAACGACTTCATCGACAACTCAAAGCTGTGCTCGCTGCTTCTTTGACTCAAAATGACTGGTCAACCAAACTTCCACTGGTACTGCTTGGGATACGAGCTGCTCTAAACAAAGATATTGGCTGCTGCGTTTCCGAACTAGTCTATGGAACAGCGCTATGGTTACCAGGAGAATTTTTCATCCCTGGGAACCAAGTTCCATACGATATGACTGGTTACGTGCACCAGCTAAAACAACACATGCATGAGCTCAAGATATCGCTCCCACGCCAGCAGGAACGAGCGTCATACATCCCACCAAAACTGACAGATTGCACTCACGTCTTCGTCAGGAGAGAGGGTGTACAACGACCACTTCAACCCTCTTGCGATGGCCCATTCAAAGTTCTAAATAGAAATGCTAGAGTTATCACTATAGAATGACTGAATAAAGCAGAAGCCATCATTGTCGACAGAGCCAAACCAGCGTTCATCGACGATTTCGAAGTCAACGATAAAGACCAGCTGAACAACGTGCCAACACCTACATCCACGCAAGCTTCAACGTCACCAGACAAACCTGTGAAAACAACACACTCTAGTAGGAGAGTCCATTGGCCTAAACATTATGTGCAAATCATCAATATATAACTTACTACGAATTTTCAATTTTATTTTCTTTATTCGATCCTTGAATACGACGTGCTTTTTCCTCTCTAACCGGAAAATACCTATTTTGTGAATTATCCGCTTAGGAAACCTGATCTCCCTAGCCGGTGAATTAAATTCAACCATCACTTACATATTGAACCTCTGTGGGGTAAGTCCATCTGTCTCGAACTGCTGCCAAAGCTTCAGGTGCCACTTCTGTAGCAGCATCATCCCCACTCGTTCAGATAAACAAGACTTGTTGGTCTACCACATGATTGCTGTGAAGCCGATCATCCAGAAAGTACTAGGCAAAGTCGAAAACCCTTTCTTTTCCCTGTCTTGTACTATATCAGTCATATTCTTGTTCTTGTGAGTAGGTACTGTTGCACTCTTATTCGTATATAGCATAAGTCACAGTGATTGTTAATATGACTGTCGAAAGTAGCCTTAGAAAAGGCACTACAACACCATACTCTGTAGTCACAAGGGCTTCAGCCAGAGAAGGCGAGGGACATCAACCCCTACCCACATCCCGATCTTAAAGACTCGTGTAGGTCTCGTCTGTCCTGATACTACGCCTGTATTGCCACAGTCTAGTACTGAAACGGCACGGGCAACACCAGGGGGGCAGGATACTACACCTGCATCAACTGAAAGGCAGTGTGGGAAAAGCAGCAAAGACGTCATAAGACCTTGAAGACGTCATCAAGGAAGGGAGACGAATGTCAGGCGTGTAATATCATAGTTTCTAAAACTGACTCAGCGTTTGAATGTAATTTTGCAAACGATGGGTGCACTTCTTTTGTGACAAAGGGGTGCCGAAAGCACACTACGAGTTTATGAGAAATAACCCATGCCCGTGGTTTTGGTACATCTGTCCACTTTGTCGCTCTGGTATAGTCCCACATAGCGTGTCTGTGGATAGCAGAAACAACGCGACGCTCTTGAGTCGCAACACAGTCTCATGCAGCATCCCACCTGCTAACACTACACTGCCAAAACGTGGCACAGACAGCAAGAAGGACACTTCAGTCCAACTGACTGCAAATGTAAATTTTCAGAAGGTGAAGATTCACAAGGTTGCACCCACAACATCAGGGGAAGACAGAATTAGAAAAGCACCACTTGCATCCACAAGCAAGCTTGGTCAGAACCTGATGAAGCCTAAAGTTGCTGACGCTGGAAAGGAATACAAGAAGTCAAAGGCCAAACCTAAGTCTGAGGTTAGCCGGTCTAATTCTCTTATCCTCTTTAACGTACCTGTGAGCAAGGATAGCTTGCTTGAACAGCGGGCCTTGTTTGATCAGGAACAGTGGTCCAACTTATACAGTAAATTAAGTTTGAACATTGGTTTAGCGAAATTTTGCAGGCTGTACAGGAGTGTCCACACGCCTCAGGGTAAGCCACCCCATTTAGGGTTACACTGAACTCTGCCGAAGAGGCCGAAAGAGTGCTATTATTGGCTCAGGTACAAGCCATCGATAGAAGTTCTAGCATAAGGTTGAGATATGACAGACCATGGGTTAACAAACAAATGGTGAGGGAGTCACCGGAACTGCTGCCTTCTACCTCTATGGTGGTAAATGGTGTTTCTGAGCTGGAAACGGGCACTGCTTGTGAAAAATGCATGCATGACGTACAGCAATAAATAAACAAATAAATTTATTCTCATAGTACAGTACATGAGGGACGCCAGTGTACAGGCATCATCAAATTGTTACAGAGGTAGAAGCATATAATTCAATCACAGTTTGCAGGCGGTAGCAAGATCTATAACCCGGTACGTTCGAATCAGGTGACGCTTTTGCACGTGTTTTCGTTTATATTCATTTATTGCTTACTGTCAATTGATCTTTTATAAAGATGGGCCAAAATTCTATAAAGCGTGTTCGTGTGAACACCAGTAATTCAGAAAATAGCACCAGCTCGTCTAATAACACATTGCCACCCCATATTATAAGTAGTCCACCCAACATAAAAGACTCGAACATAATTCTAATCCCTGTAATACAGGTGAAAAATCTTCTGTCTGAAAAGGTAGAGCTCTCTTACTTAACATGCATAATTAAAGAAACGCAGCTACAGACAGATGAATTGAAAACAAAATTAAGTTCACTAGAATGTATACCCGGAACTAACTCACATATGAAAAAGGAACTGCAGGATCCTACAATCCTAAAGCATTTTAATATGACTTCTAGAATGACGCATGCTGACTCAAAAAGTGTGAAGGAGTTAGAAAACGCCATTGACTTTGTATCCAGCGAAGTTGTTATGAAGCTGGCTTCGAAAAAAACGCCATTGTGTATAATGTACCAGATAGCGAGCTCACGAGAGAGCCTATACCTACTCAATGGCAGAACACCTTTGTTTGGTTGATTCTGGTCATTTGTTATTTTGTAGGCAGTAATTAAATCCCCCCTAAGACGACGGTAGCTAAGTGTGAATAGGCCTAATTTCTTCAGCCTTTCATCATATGGTTTATTTCGGAGACCAACCACTCCTTTTGTTGCCCGTCGTTGGACTCTTTCCAAGAGGTTGGCGTCTCTTCTAAGCAGTGGAGGTGCAATAATATTATGCACTTCAAGGTGCGGTCTGACGTATGTTTTGTACAACCTTAGAAAAAGCTCAGGAGTGAGTGCACCTAACTGTCTATGTGTAAAGTGTATGACCACATATACCCTCGCTACATCCCCCGTGTAATTTACGCTTGTGTCCATTTTTTCCGTTAGAACTAGACCTAAGTCGCGTTCCGACGTTGTGCAGGACAAGCTTTCATTGCACAGGGTGTAACTTGCATTCTGCAGTCTACAGGTGCGTAACTTCACTACTTTGCACTTTTTCAGGTTGAAAGTCATGCCACTGGCCACCGCCCAGTCTTCCAGAAGGTTTAGATCTTCCTGTAGCCTATCTGAGTCCTCCGGGCACTTTATCGCCCTCCATATCTTTACGTCGTCAGCGTATAGAAGAGTCGGGCAGCTTAGACGGCATGGTAGATCATTGATAAAAATCAAAAACATCAGTGGTCCTAGGATAGAACCCTGCGACACTACTGATGACGAGCTGTGCCAAGATGATCGGACTCGATTGACCTTAGTGCAAAATTGCCTTTCAGCTAGGTAGTCCTTTAACCATGACAGAAGTGGCTTACCTATACCTGCCTGACTTATTTTGTGTAGGAGAAGGTCATGGTGAACAGTGTCGAATGCCTTCTCAAAGTCTAGGAAGACCACATGGACTGGAACATTCATATCCCAGCATGATGTCCAATCGTCCCAAGCTGATAGTAGGTTAGTAACGCAGGATCTGCCTTTCCTGAAACCGTGTTGGGCTTCATGGAGTATATTAGACCTATCGAGATATTCCCTGATGTGATCGTCAGTAATACTTTCCAGTACTTTTGATACCACTGGGAGTAGAGCTACTGATCTATAACTAGTGGGATTTTGCCTATCCCCACCCTTGAAGATCGTAGAAAGGATGGCTCTTTTCCACTCCCTTGGTAGAGCTTCGCCGCACTGTTTCAGAACAGATGGCCTGATGTCGTCACAACCTGGGGACTTCCCAGGTGTGAGTCGCTGCAGCTTCCTTAGTACTATTGCGGGGTTTATTTGAGGAGTAGCCACTAGGTCTTCCTCCTGTGAAATACTAGTGCCACCATTTTTGACCGTAACGGTAATACACACATTGCTGCTTAGCTGTTTGGCGAAGGCTAAACTGAATGTTTCAGCAATCTCCAGACTAGTGAGATATTGACCGTTTGGAGCTACTAAGGTGCATGCCCCCTGGTTGGTTGGTTTTCTTTCCGACATGAATCGGTACAAGTTTTTGGGGTTTGCCGTGAGTTCTTTTAGCAAGGTTAGCCTGGAATAACCTCCTGTCCCTCCTGACTCTTGCATTGCACCGGTTCCTGAGTTCCAGATATGCATCGTGGTCGATCTGACTCTTGGACACGCGCCACGTAAACCAAGCCTTCCGCTTTGCTTGCAGAATACGTTGCGTGCCTCTCTTTAACCATGATGACTTTCTTTTGGGCTGTGTTGTGACTAAAGGGGCGGTATCCGAGATTACTGTATGAATAATCTTTTTTACCACCTCCCAGTGTTCATCCACAGATAGCTCATCCCATGCTAAGGGCCAGTCTGCGTCGGACAAGAGCCTCGGCATTTCAGCATAGTCAGCCTTGCTGTAACACAGACATGTTCGCGTAACGTCCCACTGCAAATGCTCACGGAGAACGAGATCGAAACCTATGACTGCATGGTCACTACTTCCTAGAGGAGTCATGATCTGGACCTTTTCGACGAGTAGTTGGTCACTAGTTAGAATGTAGTCTAGTTTTGATGACTTTCCACTAGGGCCCCACCTGGTGTCGTCTGCAACATTCTCAGTCAGTCCCGTGTTTCGAATAGTTTGCAGTAGATTTCGGCCAAATTTTCCCTTAGCATATTCCGAGCCAAGGTTCAGTGATGGGGCATTGAAATCTCCAGTTATGGTGATTTGGTCATAGCCCAAGTCTCGTATCCCTGTGATAGTGCTGAGCAGTAGCTGATTGTGCTCTGCCCTACAGGTGGGAGATCGGTAGATGCCACCAAGTAAATGCTTGGTGTGGCCTACGGTGAAATGACACCATATGGAGTCTTGGAGTTCAATAAGTGGTGGGTCCGTTGCACGCACACATTTAAGTTGCCTGTCAAAGTATATAGCAACTCCCCCTCCTTCCTTATTATCCCTGTCTCTCCTGACCAGAACCATATCACCTATACTGATTTCGTTATCGGCGATAGTGGGGGTTAGCCATGTTTCAGTGAGAATGATCATTTTCAGTTGTAGGTGTGCTTGGAGATTTCGGAGTTCACCTATTTTTCCTCTCAGCCCCCTCACATTGCTATATAGGCAGCTGACAGTGAGTCTAACAACCTCAGCGTGTTGTGGAGTAGTTGACGTGAAGCTGTCTGCTGGTAGGGGACTCAATGTTGGGACTAGTTGGCTGATTCCGATGAAACCGACCCGTTGTAGTTTTTTCCCATGGATTTAGGCAGGACACTTGGGTGACACAGACTGTTATTCTCAGAACTGCATCGCTCTAGTGTCACTGAAGCTTGGGGACGTGTTAAAGCCTCTGTTTGCTGCCTCCTTATGGTTCGAGGACTGCTTTCGCAGCATCGGATGTGTCCTCCCATTTTTCCCTTGGTCTCATACCACCGTTGAAGTGCAATGGACAACTTCTCCGTGGAGTTGAAGGTGACACTTAGCAGTTTGGAGAGCTAATCAGTGTGAGATGAGCGGGACGAGGTAGTCGGGAAATGGAGATGGCTCCAGAAGCGCCAAGGGCCATCGGAGATGACAGCCATCTCCATAGTACACACACTGACTCTGTCTCACCTCAGAGCCCCTCCAAACATAACGTAGGGATAGTAACAAGTAACCATGTTAACCTCTCCTCCAATAACTCTGGTTTACTAACGATTATGCTCCTGAATGCTAGATCTCTCCTTAATAAAATAACATCGCTTCGCTGCCTGGCATACAACTGGCTTAGCAAGAGACACAATCGCGCCCCTAAAATCTGCTCTAAAGACACCAACTCCATTTATACACCGCAAAACGCGACTAAAACTAAAGAAATTGGAAAGGAAATACCATGTGTTTAAGGAATTTAATGCGTCAAACCAAATACATGAAACTCTTAAACTGCTTGAAGAGAAACACAAAATGATGTCACAACTTGAAGAAAATAAAGCGCTTGTGGGTAACTCCAAAACTCAGGAACTTTGTAGGATAGGATATTGCAGAAACGTCTAAAAAGCAGTAAAGACAATAATGTAAGCAGCTTGGAACATATGGGTATAATATACAATGATCCCCAGGTTATAAGTGAACTCCTCAGTGAGTGGTTTTGCAATGACACCAGAGTGCACCCGACCCCAAATTTCCAAATGACCTGTAAAAGTAACCACAAATTAGGCGAAATAGACTTTAATATACAAAATACAGACTCAGCGATTAAGACATTGAAGTCTAATGGTAGTACTGGAACAGACGACATACCATCTGTCATATACAAAAATGGTAGCACGGAAATGGTAGTCTTGTTACTCTCTCACTGGAAACTGGAACTTATCCTGAAGTGTGGAAAACCACATACATATTACCTAAGCACAAAGCAGGGGCCAAAACCAGTGCATGCAACTATAGACCTATCAATATAACACCGGTAATATCACGAATAATGGAGAAAGTGGTTAAAGACCAAGTGTCAGACAACTTACTAGAACATGAACTTATCAATCCATGACAACACGGATTCCTCAAAAAGAGATCATGTGTGACCTGTTACATAGACTTTTTCAACGAAGTTACACGAAGTAGGGACAACAGAGAACTAGCAATTGTGCTATATTCCCCATAATCTGCTAGTCAGCAGGTTATGCTCACTAGGGATATGTGACCCTCTCCTGAGCTGGATAAAATCATTTCTCTGTGGCCGAAGTCAGACAACGAAAGTTGGCTCGATAGTCTCAAGGCCTAAACCAGTAAGTAGTGGTGTAATCCAGGGAAGTGCATTAGGCCCACTCCTATTCATAATATATATAAACAGTATCTGTGATTGCTTTAGTGTAGGTAAACCAATACTATATGCAGATGACTTAAAAGTGACCTATAAATGCAAGAACACAGATCTTGGAATAACAGTAAACGCCATACAGCAAGAATTAGAAAAAATGGATAGATGGTGTGACACCTGGCAACTCCAGTGTTTAATGTCGAAAAATGTGGCTGGCTCTGCATAGGTTGCAACAATTTAGAACTTGACCTGACAATTCAAGGCCATGCACTTCTACGACTGGAATCTGTACTGGACCTAGGACTGAAATATTCACATGACTTATCATTTTCTGAACATATCTCCAAACAAGTGTCAAAGTCACGCAGACTTATCGGCTTTCTACTCAGGAACTTCTACAGAAATGAGTCTAGAATTCTGTTGTACAAGGTTTGTGTGCGTTCTTTATTTGATTACTGTTCATTCATGTATAGTAGTATACGCACAGAGGACAAATTGAAAGTCGAGGGAGTGCAGAGGTACTTCACGTTAAAATTACTCGGAACCGAAAATGGTGCGAACTACTCCACTAGATGTGATACCCTAGGACTAGAAACACTATGGCTAAGACGCCTGAGACTAAACTTAACACTTTACTATAAGCTTCTAAACCACTTAGTTTTTACCTCTACTAATGGCACTCGACTTTCAGATGACAATGGCTGCAAACTAAGATACACTAAGGGTACAGTAGCTATCGAACAATGTAAAACAGCCACCAGGCAAAAGTTTTACCTGATTAGGTATGCACAGATATGGAATAAACTACCAATGGAAATGCGTCAAGCAAGTACATTGGCCTCCTTCGAAAAGGTGCTTAATGGCAAACTACAAGAGTTTGCAAACGATATTAGTTCTACATATGAACTGTGATCAAGATTTGACCGGATAGTTGCAAAATAATTGAGCGCTGAGTGAGAAGTAGACATTTATAAAATTATATTTGTAAAATCTCAGCGAAATTGAAATGATTAATTCCAACGTTTCGTTCGGCAATCTGGTCCGAACTTCTTCAGGGAAATTAATCGAATTAACATAACAGAGGTTTATATTTTACGAGTTGATCACGGACTGATATCAGTTAGAGAACCATTGAAAACCAGGGAGTACTGGTCAGCTGCTGTTTCATCCTAGTTTGGGAATCATCGGCAGTACGCAGCCACTGGGATTCGAACCCAGGACCTTCCGGTTACAAGGCAAGCTCGTATACCATTCAGCCACTGGGACCCGATTCAATGGCCCATGAATTCTAACTTCTACCAATTCGTGATTTTATATATAAAAAGAACAACTCATATTTTCTAATTTTGTCCAATCATGAGTCATGCAACAGTCATCAACATGTATAATAAATAAATAAATAAATAAAATAGTATGTTTATGTATAAAAGTACATCTCTTGTTTTAAATTGTTTGTCCTGTCATGTGAATCAAGAAACAGCTATCAATAAGTATAATAAACAAAACAAAACAAAATTTTTATATGAACTGTGATCAAAATTTGACCTCAGACTTTCAAAATTAGTCTACTTTTGTTAAAATATATGTGTGTATGTGTATATGCAGTATCAATAGTGTGTGTGTGTGTATGTGTGTGGGTGAACAGTCATAAAACATTTGTTATTCTCATAGGAGCTGTGATCAAGATTTGACCGGATGGTTACAAAATAATTGAGATTTTTTACAAATATAATATAATTTTATAAATTTGTTATTCTCTCCATAAGAAGACGTAGACAATCGGGAATTTGATCAAGTGTGACTAGTTGTTGAAACATATCCAATTTATTTATTAGTCAGGATTTGCCATGCATCAGCTAAGATCACACCTTCACGTCTGTTCAAACTGTTGGGATTCACCCATATATGTAGGGCTTCTGCAGTCAGTCTTTCTTTATATGAAACAAAACCTTTCTGTGAAACCTTAGTCTTATCAAAGTCGATTTTGTGTCCCGTTTCTATCGAATGTAGTGCAATCGCTGAGTTGTTTTCTAGCTTCTTCAAGTCTGCAGAGGTCTTTGGAACCACCTTTAGACATTGTTTATGTTCTTTCACTCTTACATTTACCTGTCTGGAAGTTTCTCCTACATATACGGCGTTACAATTCCCACAATTGATCTGGTATACACAATTTTGCTGGTTTTCTTGTTCTATTTTATCCTTAACCAGTAATGAGCGTAAGGTGTTTGATGCACGAAAATACACTCGTATATTATGGTCGTTAAGGATTCGCTTTATTTCGTCGGATGTTTCTTTGCGGTAAGGAATCACCGCTGTACTAACCCAATTCTTAGCAACAGGTTTTGATTCATCCTTATCTTCACATTTTAAATATCTATTTATGAAGGATTTTTGGATAATTATTTGATTCAAGAGTGGATTGAACCAATTTTAATTCCTTGCTAATATCTTCCTCCTCAGTAACTAGACGTTTGGCTCTGTTGATCAGATTCTTGGCCACAGCTGAATGGTAATCTAGGTATCTATCCGAATTTGTCGGCTTTCTAAAAATGTTTATTTTAAATTTTCCATCTAATTTTCTTTTTACTAAACAGTCCAGGAACGCCAACTCATTCTCATCGGATTCAACCTCTTTGGAGAACTTGATAGTTTCTGATATATTGTTTATTAAGTGAAACAGTCCATTTAACAAACTACGTTTGATTATGATGAAGGTATCATCTACGTATCTTAACCACATCTTTGGGGGACTAGGGCATCTCATAATTGCATTTGTTTCTAATGAGTGCATAAATAGATTGGCGACTAGCGGAGATACTGGTGATCCCATAGCAATGCCTCCTGTTTGACGATAAAGAACCCCTCTAAACGTAAATAACGTGGATCGAAGACACAATTCTAATACTTTCATAATTTCGTCGGGGTTTAAAGGACAACGACCACTGAGTTCGTCGTCAGCAATAAGTAAATTATAAATAATACTTAAAGAATCATTAACGGGAACATTCGTGAATAATGAATAAACATCGAAACTTGCCATTATTTCATCTTCAATATTAGTAAAGTTTATTTTCCTCTTAAATTCATACGAATTCTTCACTCCATGCTCCACTTTCATTTCATATGGACTAAGAATCCGATATATGTATTTAGAGAGTTTATATGTCGGAGAATTAGTAAAATCCACTACTGGACGTAATGGAACATCTGATTTGTGTATTTTTGGTAAACCATAAAATCTACAGGGGCTGCAACTTTTTGGAGCCAGAGTAAACCAAAGTGATACACCGAGCTTCTCTTTTATTGACTGTAAAATTTTGCTTGTTTCAGCCTTCAGCTCATTTAATGTTACTCTTGATTTATTCACGTTGAATTTTTGCAAACTCTTGTAGTTTGCCATTAAGCACCTTTTCGAAGGAGGCCAATGTACTTGCTTGACGCATTTCCATTGGTAGTTTATTCCATATCTGTGCATACCTAATCAGGTAAAACTTTTGCCTGGTGGCTGTTTTACATTGTTCGATAGCTACTGTACCCTTAGTGTATCTTAGTTTGCAGCCATTGTCATCTGAAAGTCGAGTGCCATTAGTAGAGGTAAAAACTAAGTGGTTTAGAAGCTTATAGTAAAGTGTTAAGTTTAGTCTCAGGCGTCTTAGCCATAGTGTTTCTAGTCCTAGGGTATCACATCTAGTGGAGTAGTTCGCACCATTTTCGGTTCCGAGTAATTTTAACGTGAAGTACCTCTGCACTCCCTCGACTTTCAATTTGTCCTCTGTGCGTATACTACTATACATGAATGAACAGTAATCAAATAAAGAACGCACACAAACCTTGTACAACAGAATTCTAGACTCATTTCTGTAGAAGTTCCTGAGTAGAAAGCCGATAAGTCTGCGTGACTTTGACACTTGTTTGGAGATATGTTCAGAAAATGATAAGTCATGTGAATATTTCAGTCCTAGGTCCAGTACAGATTCCAGTCGTAGAAGTGCATGGCCTTGAATTGTCAGGTCAAGTTCTAAATTGTTGCAACCTATGCAGAGCCAGCCACATTTTTCGACATTAAACACTGGAGTTGCCAGGTGTCACACCATCTATCCATTTTTTCTAATTCTTGCTGTATGGCGTTTACTGTTATTCCAAGATCTGTGTTCTTGCATTTATAGGTCACTTTTAAGTCATCTGCATATAGTATTGGTTTACCTACACTAAAGCAATCACAGATACTGTTTATATATATTATGAATAGGAGTGGGCCTAATGCACTTCCCTGGATTACACCACTACTTACTGGTTTAGGCCTTGAGACTATCGAGCCAACTTTCGTTGTCTGACTTCGGCCACAGAGAAATGATTTTATCCAGCTCAGGAGAGGGTCACATATCCCTAGTGAGCATAACCTGCTGACTAGCAGATTATGGGGAATATAGCACAATTGCTAGTTCTCTGTTGTCCCTACTTCGTGTAACTTCGTTGAAAAAGTCTATGTAACAGGTCACACATGATCTCTTTTTGAGGAATCCGTGTTGTCATGGATTGATAAGTTCATGTTCTAGTAAGTTGTCTGACACTTGGTCTTTAACCACTTTCTCCATTATTCGTGATATTACCGGTGTTATATTGATAGGTCTATAGTTGCATGCACTGGTTTTGGCCCCTGCTTTGTGCTTAGGTAATATGTATGTGGTTTTCCACACTTCAGGATAAGTTCCAGTTTCCAGTGAGAGAGTAACAAGACTACCATTTCCGTGCTACCATTTTTGTATATGACAGATGGTATGTCGTCTGTTCCAGTACTACCATTAGACTTCAATGTCTTAATCGCTGAGTCTGTATTTTGTATATTAAAGTCTATTTCGCCTAATTTGTGGTTACTTTTACAGGTCATTTGGAAATTTGGGGTCGGGTGCACTCTGGTGTCATTGCAAAACCACTCACTGAGGAGTTCACTTATAACCTGGGGATCATTGTATATTATACCCATATGTTCCAAGCTGCTTACATTATTGTCTTTACTGCTTTTTAGACGTTTCTGCAATATCCTATCCTACAAAGTTCCTGAGTTTTGGAGTTACCCACAAGCGCTTTATTTTCTTCAAGTTGTGACATCATTTTGTGTTTCTCTTCAAGCAGTTTAAGAGTTTCATGTATTTGGTTTGACGCATTAAATTCCTTAAACACATGGTATTTCCTTTCCAATTTCTTTAGTTTTAGTCGCGTTTTGCGGTCTATAAATGGAGTTGGTGTCTTTAGAGCAGATTTTAGGGGCGCGATTGTGTCTCTTGCTAAGCCAGTTGTATGCCAGGCAGCGAAGCGATGTTATTTTATTAAGGAGAGATCTAGCATTCAGGAGCATAATCGTTAGTAAACCAGAGTTATTGGAGGAGAGGTTAACATGGTTACTTGTTACTATCCCTACGTTATGTTTGGAGGGGCTCTGAGGTGAGACAGAGTCAGTGTGTGTACTATGGAGATGGCTGTCATCTCCGATGGCCCTTGGCGCTTCTGGAGCCATCTCCATTTCCCGACTACCTCGTCCCGCTCATCTCACACTGATTAGCTCTCCAAACTGCTAAGTGTCACCTTCAACTCCACGGAGCAGTTGGCCATAGCACTTCAACGGTGGTATGAGACCAAGGGAAAAATGGGAGGACACATCCGATGCTGCGAAAGCAGTCCTCGAACCATAAGGAGGCAGCAAACAGAGGCTTTAACACGTCCCCAAGCTTCAGTGACACTAGAGCGATGCAGTTCTGAGAATAACAGTCTGTGTCACCCAAGTGTCCTGCCTAAATCCATGGGAAAAAACTACAACGGGTCGGTTTCATCGGAATCGGCCAACTAGTCCCAACATTAAGTCCCCTACCAGCAGACAGCTTCACGTCAACTACTCCACAACACGCTGAGGTTGTTAGACTCACTGTCAGCTGCCTATATAGCAATGTGAGGGGGCTGAGAGGAAAAATAGGTGAACTCCGAAATCTCCAAGCACACCTACAACTGAAAATGATCATTCTCACTGAAACACGGCTAACCCCCACTATCGCCGATAACGAAATCAGTATAGGTGATATGGTTCTGGTCAGGAGAGACAGCGATAATAAGGAAGGAGGGGGAGTTGCTATATACTTTGACAGGCAACTTAAATGTGTGCGTGCAACGGACCCACCACTTATTGAACTCCAAGACTCCATATGGTGTCATTTCACCGTAGGCCACACCAAGCATTTACTTGGTGGCATCTACCGATCTCCCACCTGTAGGGCAGAGCACAATCAGCTACTGCTCAGCACTATCACAGGGATACGAGACTTGGGCTATGACCAAATCACCATAACTGGAGATTTCAATGCCCCATCACTGAACCTTGGCTCGGGGTATGCTAAGGGAAAATTTGGCCGAAATCTACTGCAAACTATTCGAAACACGGGACTGACTGAGAATGTTGGAGACGACACCAGGTGGGGCCCTAGTGGAAAGTCATCAAAACTAGACTACATTCTAACTAGTGACCAACTACTCGTCGAAAAGGTCCAGATCATGACTCCTCTAGGAAGTAGTGACCATGCAGTCATAGGTTTCGATCTCGTTCTCCGTGAGCATTTGCAGTGGGACGTTACGCGACCATGTCTGTGTTACAGCAAGGCTGACTATGCTGAAATGCGGAGGCTCTTGTCCGACGCAGACTGGCCCTTAGCATGGGATGAGCTATCTGTGGATGAACACTGGGAGGTGGTAAAAAAGATTATTCATACAGTAATCTCGGATACCGCCCCTTTAGTCACAACACAGCCCAAAAGAAAGTCATCATGGTTAAAGAGAGGCACGCAACGTATTCTGCAAGCAAAGCGGAAGGCTTGGTTTACGTGGCGCGTGTCTAAGAGTCAGATCGACCACGATGCATACCTGGAACTCAGGAACCGGTGCAATGCAAGAGTCAGGAGGGACAGGAGGTTATTCCAGGCTAACCTTGCTAAAAAACTCCCAGCAAACCCCAAAAACTTGTACCGATTCATGTCGGAAAGAAAACCAACCAACCAGGGGGCATGCACCTTAGTAGCTCCAAACGGTCAATATCTCACTAGTCTGGAGATGGCTGAAACATTCAGTTTAGCCTTCGCCAAACAGCTAAGCAGCAATGTGTGTATTACCGTTACGGTCAAAAATGGTGACACTAGTATTTCACAGGAGGAAGACCTAGTGGCTACTCCTCAAATAAACCCCGCAATAGTACTAAGGAAGCTGCAGCGACTCACACCTGGGAAGTCCCCAGGTTGTGACGACATCAGGCCATCTGTTCTGAAACAGTGCGCCGAAGCTCTACCAAGGGAGTGGAAAAGAGCCATCCTTTCTACGATCTTCAAGGGTGGGGATAGGCAAAATCCCACTAGTTATAGACCAGTAGCTCTACTCCCAGTGGTATCAAAAGTACTGGAAAGTATTATTGACGATCACATCAGGGAATATCTCGATAGGTCTAATATACTCCATGAAGCCCAACACGGTTTCAGGAAAGGTAGATCCTGCGTTACTAACCTACTATCAGCTTGGGACGATTGGACATCATGCTGGGATATGAATGTTCCAGTCCATGTGGTCTTCCTAGACTTTGAGAAGGCATTCGACACTGTTCACCATGACCTTCTCCTACACAAAATAAGTCAGGCAGGTATAGGTAAGCCACTTCTGTCATGGTTAAAGGACTACCTAGCTGAAAGGCAATTTTGCACTATGGTCAATCGAGTCCGATCATCTTGACACAGCTCGTCATCAGTAGTGTCTCAAGGTTCTATCCTAGGACCACTGATGTTTTTGATTTTTATCAATGATCTACCATGCCGTCTAAGCTGCCCGACTCTTCTATACGCTGACGACGTAAAGATATGGAGGGCGATAAAGTGCCCGGAGGACTCAGATAGGCTACAGGAAGATCTAAACCTTCTGGAAGACTGGGCGGTGGCCAGTGGCATGACTTTCAACCTGAAAAAGTGCAAAGTAGTGAAGTTACGCACCTGTAGACTGCAGAATGCAGGTTACACCCTGTGCAATGAAAGCTTGTCCTGCACAACGTCGGAACGCGACTTAGGTCTAGTTCTAACGGAAAAAGTGGACACAAGCGTAAATTACACGGGGCATGTAGCGAGGGTATATGTGGTCATACACTTTACACATAGACAGTTAGGTGCACTCACTCCTGAGCTTTTTCTAAGGTTGTACAAACATACGTCAGACCGCACCTTGAAGTGCATAATATTATTGCACCTCCACTGCTTAGAAGAGACGCCAACCTCTTGGAAAGAGTCCAACGACGGGCAACAAAAGGAGTGGTTGGTCTCCGAAATAAACCATATGATGAAAGGCTGAAGAAATTAGGCCTATTCACACTTAGCTACCGTCGTCTTAGGGGGGATTTAATTACTGCCTACAAAATAACAAATGATTAGAATCACCCAAACAAAGGTGTTCTGCCATTGAGTAGGTATAGGCTCCCTCGTGGAAATCCCAGAAGGATAGCTCACCAGAGGGCAAGAACCCGGGTGCGCTCCCACTTCTTTTCCCTGCGGGTTTGCCGTTCCTGGAATTCCTCACCGGTAGATGTAGCTATGGCACCGTCTGTGGATGCGAAGGCTGGACAACCATGCAGCGACACAAGAACTGCATCCAAATGGCCTATCCCCTTAAAATCACATACACCATTCAGGGGTAGACAACTAAGTTCATCGTTCAACTTCTTTACATTCTCTCCCGTCTTACTCTCCTTACAACTTTAACTACGCGTATTGTTATTATCATCATTATTACCGATATATATATATATATATATATATATATTATTCTTTAAATTTAATCAGCTGACCGTTGTTACGTTTTCTTATTCTTTTTCTGTCTGTTAGTTTGAATAACTTCACTAATTATATCTGTTATTATTATCATCTTTTTTTTTTGACGACGATGCCGGAGGATTAACTGGTGAAAGGATCAACTCCATTCACAGTGGTAACAGTCTTAACACACCTCATACTGCAAACCACATATAATTAATCCCAGCACTACTCCTTTTGGAGTCAACCAAAGCTACGACAGTCGAGTGGTGGGGCGAGCTACGCAGACGTTTACCGAAGATCAGGAACCTCTACCTCACAATCAAGAGGCGAGCACAAAGAAATCAAATTGGTTCATACTAGCTCGTAAAAACGATATTGGATTTGACTGCTCATTTAACTGATTAATATTTTCATACGTAAATCACGTCGCTACTATTTTAACATCGATATTTCCTGTATTATTACATTTAATCATATAGCGCTTAATATTCACGTATCGTTTCCGTCTACAGACTACAGATCCCCTGCCGATTTTACCATTTCTTATATATTCTACCATGATTATCAATCCTAATTTTCCTTTATTATCGACCTTATTAACCGCATTAAACTGCTCATTTTTCAGCTTCATAAATCGCCTTCTATGTACTATCGCTGCTACGTATTACGCTGACGCATGTTACTGTCGAACACTTAGATGTATTTTTTTATATTTCAGCGTTCTGGTGGGGGAATTATGTAGTACCCCTATACCAACTATGAAAACATACGCTTTTTAATCTAATTTGCATACTTATATTATATGTTTACACAGACCGATTTTATATGTACTTCGCAAACATTTGTCAATTTACTGCTGAACATTACCTTGACACAATTTTTTGAAAATTTGACTACTGCTATAATACACGATCGTACTCTTCACAAGTGCCTCTTGGTTTTACGTTGTGGACGTCGAGTAGCCACTACGTCTATGCATATTGATTAAAGTGAAAAAGTACTAGGAAATACGTGTACGCTAATTTAGCCAAATTAAGCACGCAACAGGATCATAACTAATGTGACGAATAATTATCTATGCGATTAGGGATTAAATATGTAGAAATAATAAAACCAATGAAAGCAATACTTAAATAATAAAATTACAAAACAGACAGGAAGTTAAGATATGAAAATATGGTAGTGTAAATAGGGATCAAGAAAACTTATAAATAGCATGAATAAACAAGAAGTTTGGATAAGAAAGATAGTGGGATAGTCACTATTGGAAGAATTACCTGTTTATGATGGCCATGGCAGGGACGAGGATTGTACGTTTTTCTTTTGGATACATAGTGTGGAAATGAGCATTTAGATAGCTAGTGCGTCGGCTATGTCCAGATGTCTTAATTCTACTCCTTTTGATAGGTTTGATCGAATCTTGTATATCATTATTATTGTTTTACCTGAAATTCCTATGGGAATCTCCGCTACGACTGGTGTGTCGGTAATAAGTGACGATGGAGAAGTGTAGTTGAAGATGTTAGATGTCGACATTGTTGGCCAGCTCAACTGACTTTCGAAGTATTTCATCCAGGGGTGTCTTCAGGTATGCAACCGGAGTACCACAAGCCTCAGGGACCATCTCTCTGACACCGTGTTTCTTACTGACACTGATCCCACTGGGCTGGAACAGCTCCTACCTCTTGCTAGATGAAGCTACCGATCTCATCTTACACACACATCCTGACCACCTCGCTATGTAAACGCTACCTGACCTTGTTTGTAAGAATCTTTTCAATGTTGTTATATTCACTGCCTTCCAGAATAGGCGAGAGCATGTTCCATTCTCCATCCTTGAAAGGGCTCCACTGTTTCACACACAAGCACATACAAAGATCACTCATTTGATGTTGCATCATTATTCTCACATCGTGGTTATCTACTTGTGTGCACAACAGTTTTCTTTCACTGGAAAGCAAATAACCGTAGAAAATAGGAGATGGAAGAGAATCCACATTGGGCACAACGCTAATTATCCTGTGACCACAACTCGAACACTCACCAAGACAATTAGCTCTATACTGCACTCGAAATGTCCTCAAAGATTTCATCATTCAAAGGGTTGATCGCTTATACATTTTGATGTTAATGGAATGATCCCATATACTAATGGATGATACAGGTAGCTCAACATCACTCACGTCAGTTACACTGAAAATGACAAGTCTAATCCTCAAAGTCAACCAACACTTATTATCTTATCAAATTGTGAAAGTGACTGTGGAAAATGTGAACCAGCAGTAACGATGGAGCACACAATTTCTAGACAGTGTTCAATGAATTCATTGAAGATTTGAGCGCATTCAGAGATGATCACTTCGAACAGAGCGGCGTCGACCAACTGTGGCATTCTAGGTAGGCAGCCTTCTAAATACTCCACTGCATGTATTTGGAGCATGTATCGATGCGATTCAGGATTTCACAATTCATGCCTTTTCACCGACATTTCACTCACTCTCACTGCATCCCTTCTTCTCTCACTCTCTCTATTCAGAATACTGAAACCAACGAACCCTCGAATATATAACTCATGTAAACAAATTATCAAAATGACATTGTTTTTCCACTCAAAAAATCTGGCCATTTATAACAAGGCGAAAAACGAATAATTATGTGTTTCATTCAACCAGCTGAGATTTGAAGACAATTTTTTCTCGTCTAAGGTATAATTTGGGAACGATGCCGAAAGTGGCTATAAGTCTATGAATACCACTATTTAAAGAGTTGATTATTCTGTTTTACTCAGTCTTTCAGACATTCCAACGAAATTCACACAAATCAGTTGGATAATTTGTCCACTTGCCTAAATGAACGCAGATTGACACTCGTATGAGAAGAGATCTGTCTCACTACACATCTGATGGATTACACTACCAATATATTCAGATGGACTATCGGAATCATCGCGATAGTTGCAATACTCGTCAACTTCTATATCGGTTTACTGTGGATAGCTAACCTGTCTGCTTGTTCACAGAGAAGGCAGAACAGTCAGTCGATGGAAGTGAATGACAGTGGTGATCAAAATGAATCACAAACAGAGTCATCCCAAATTTCATTACGTCAATCTACAAAGGTTCACATGTCACTCATTCTAATTTCTGGATTTGTTATGCATCTTACAGTAGGAGTGAGAATAGCTCACCTCACTCTGACTGGAAACGACATACGTGTTATCTTCGGTGAATGGTTCTGTAGCATCCACATATTTTTGACTTTGTTCTCAGTGGATACCTCTAATTGGTGTTTCACTCTTTTCTGTTCTGAAAATCTTTTCCCTGTATTTCTCGCCAGAACACACCAATCGACATTTCTGAATTCCGACAACTTCATCATAATTCAGCTGATGATTGTCACTTCCATTGCATTGACAACAAGCATCGCACCTCTCTTTCCGTCGAATAAAGTGTGCACTCAGTCTTATTACAATGTGAATGTTGTCTACAGCAGATTTGTCCTGAGTATACTGCTTCCTTCAGTTATTTCAATTGTTTCCTCAGTTCTCCTGATTAAAATGATATATAGACGAGAAGTGTTAGTGAACACTAGTCAGCATCAAACTTCCTCACGTATTGACAATTCTCACGATGTATCTGTATCACCAGCACATAGAATCATTGCAGCCAAGATGAAAATAATCATAGCATGTTCCCTGCTTCTATTTCAACTACTAATGTATTTGTTTTTTTGGAAAAGAAGAAACTATTGTTGTTACGGAATATTTAAAAAACAGTTGGATATTGAAGACTGTTATTTCTTGGCTTTACTCCTAATGCAGTGCATTTTAAATACTCTTAAAAGTTTTCTCCTTATGATATCTTCACCAAACATGAACTGCAGCTATCAAATCATATATGTGATGATTCGGAGAATACTGCGTCTCAGAAACTGATCACACGATTCAAGAAAGCTTTCAGAGTGAATGTCACAAAGAGAAATCCAATGTATCTTAAGCTATCGATGTGTACTGGTCCAGAGTAATGATGTCGTAGAGTTCCTGTTAGAAGGTGAACAAATGACACATTGGCGGTACCGGCTGTTTTAGTCAGAAACAGTTATTAACTTAACAATGATCACAGAAAGAAATATAGAACGTGTTTATTTACGCCTGCTTTCCACTCTCTCCGTAACTGCCTGTTTCCCCAACGTTTTATCTGATTGTATCCATTGCAAATTACTGGAAACTCCCGTCCTCGACCAAAGAACAGCAACAACATCAAAGTTGTTGACAAAAACTTACAGTGGAGTAAAGTTCGTCGAAGCATGCTACACAGGTTGCATCTGTGGTATTCACTATCATATTTGTGGAAAGTGAAACTAATCCTATCTGCAAGTGACTCTAACTGTGTTCTCTCGTAACTCATTATACTCAATAAGTGTAACACACTGTCTATATACACAGAGTTAACGAATTAGACACAAAAGTTCATTTTGAAAATCTCATGAATCAAACACATGACTTGCGTCCAACGTCTAGTGAAGACGTTGAACAATTTAAATCTGCATTACTTCATTGTTATTACCAGTACCAAAGAACGCAAGGCAGACAACGACAAATGTTATCCAAAGAACACGAAAGACAACTTAATGAATTGCTGAACAACAAAAACATAATACTGATTCGTCCAGACAAAGGATCAGGTATTGTTATTCTTAATCGTCATGACTATGTCAGTTAATTATGTACCATCCTGAGTGATGAAGAAAAATTTCAAAAATCACCCGATCAAAAAGACAAGACAGAGAATATTGAGAAAGAATTATCAAAAACTTTGACGAAATTGAAGCAAGAATGCATCATTACCCCATATATGTATGAACAGCTTAAACCGTCTGGTTCAACTAACCCTCGTTTATATGGTCTTCCAAAGGTGCACAAAGATGATGTCCCTCTGTGACCTTTATTGGATATACTGAATTCACCGTATCACCCCACCGCTAAATGGCTTGCGGAAATTCTGGAACCAGTGAGATTAAATCTATGTAAACATAGTCTTTCCGACACTTTTGACTTTGTCAGTTGTGTTGATGAAATTAAAGTGTCTGGTAAGCATATGATTTCGTTAGATGTGTGTTCATTGTTCACAAATGTACCACTAGTAGAAACTATCTGCTATCTATGCGAGTATATTGATTTAAATAGCATGAACATTGGCCTACCAACTGAATATCTTAAACAACTATTATTGAGATGTACACTGAATGTGCAATTTAGATTTAATGATGTCATCTACAATCAAAGGGATGGAGTTGCAATGGGGTCTCCTTTAGGACCACTCTTAGAGGACGTCTTCATTGCAAGCTTAGAGAATGGCCCACTAAAGGAAACCATCGATAGTTTGTTTATGTATAAAAGATATTTAGATGATACCTTCATTGTATGTGATGAAGACTCTTCATCTGCCGAACTTCTTGGAATATTTAATGGTTCTCACCCATCTTTGCTATTCACAGTCGAAGAAGAGTTGAATTCCTCATTTCACTTCCTTGATGTTAAGGTAGATAGAAGAGAGAATGGCACGTTGCTAAGGTCGATTTACCGAACGCCAACATTCACTGGGCAGTACACTAACTCCAACAGTTGGGTACCTTTAGGGAGAAAGAGAAATCTTATTCATTCCTTATGCTCCAGAGTTCATAAAATCTGCTCTACAGAGACAATCAATAGTGAACTAGATAACCTTCGATCAAATCTCCTTAACAATGGTTATCCTACAAGGTTTATCGAACGTAACATCAAGAAAGAATCCGCCCCTAGACAAAACACAGTGCCAAAGGAAAAACTGTTTATGAGTCTGGCATTCAAAGGTGACACCATTTCGGAATTGATTAAGAATCGTTTTTCTAAATGTATTAAACGCACTTTTCCTGCAGCTGACTTGCAACTAGCTTTTACCAGCCGAAATATGATTAGACAATGCGTCAAGGATAGATTACCGCTTCTGTCCACATCTACGTGTTTTTACCTCTTTTACCTGTTCTTGTGGAGCTGTTTATATTGGACGTTGTAAGCGTAATCTCCGAAAACGTGTAGCTGAAGACTATCCAGTCTGGTTAATGAAAGGTGAACGTAGAACTGCGAAGTCGTCTATTTGTGATCACCTGTTAGAGTCAGATCATTTAGCCCCACGTGATTCATCTTTCAAAGTTATCTGCATGGCAAAATCGAATCGATCGAAAAGTTTACGTTTTCTTCACTTATGCATAGCCGAAGCTTTAGCTATACATGAACAGAAACCTAAATTATGTG
The DNA here is from genome assembly GCA_944472155.2 of Trichobilharzia szidati. Taxonomy (NCBI): domain Eukaryota; kingdom Metazoa; phylum Platyhelminthes; class Trematoda; order Strigeidida; family Schistosomatidae; genus Trichobilharzia; species Trichobilharzia szidati. The sequence continues at coordinate 215,818,484 of OX235271.1, forward strand.
TTCAAAAACGTTTTGGCAAGCCCTTTTCTTTACCTTGGTCATAGTAATGTTCTTTCTAGCTTTTATTTTACCACTTGAATTCTTTCCACTTCACTTCACATCTTCATTCTTATCGTAATCGTACTTTTATTTTATAAAATTTTTTAGACAACACTTGACATTTTTAAAACATTTTGATTTCAATTCACTTATAAAACAATCTTTAATAATTTTGTAATTTATACACTTCAACTCTACCCCTTATAACATTTTAATTATCGTTATTCATATCACATATATGTATATTGACTGAGCTATTATTTAGTGCCACTTAATAACCTTTTCTGTAATATAAATACGACTGTACAGCTTGAAAATGAAGTCGTTGAAAAGAAATTTCTTCGCTGAACAAAAAACTGTGGTTTTACTTATATATACACTTCATTGATTCGGATTTGCATTTTCATATTTCAAATAAACGAGCTGGTAACAAAATTTAACGATGTTTTCTAATTTAAACTGTCTAACCTTTCTTGATCTGGACCAACGGTATCTTCGTTTCCTAATTTGTAAAGCTGTAAGTGTAACGCAAAGCTTCAGTTCACAATAAGCAGTGCTTCAGGTGTTCGAATCTAACCTGAGTTATTCCTTCAATGATCGAACTGACTGTCGCACCTCACGACTCACTTAGTATGGCTTTGTTAACTAAATTAAAACAAACACCAAATCTAACACGACACATACGGAGACATTGGTACAGCTCGTCAGCCATAACACAACCACACAGGAATATTACAGTCACACTCTTCTAATGTCTCACTCACAGATATCCCCAAGTTTGTGACTACATCAAGGAAGTCTCAAGTATAACGAACGATTACATCCATCTGTTAGTTTCTTGACTTTCGAAGTAAGATTAAGTGTGAGACATTCTACTCCATACCATTCGTCTAATGTTCACGGGTGTGTAATTCAGAAGAAGTTATAGTAATAATAATAGTTATTATTATAACACTACGTTCACACACACACCCACGTGTCACTTAGTACATTGTTTCGCTTAGAACTCTTTCCCAAGTATTAAGTTGTTCCTCTCATCTCTTCCTTGCTCGCTTTCACTTCTCGTTTATTTCATGAGAATGTTTCCCGTTCTCTCACCTGACACAATGTCCGCACATTTCATGTCCCCCTTCCCCCATACATCTACAATAACCAATCCGCACTATCATGAATTCAAGCGGACATTAATATGTGTCGGATCCTCACTGAATTTACTACTTTTCATTGGAAATCCTATTCGTCATCCAAGTCGTTTGCTTTACCGAATCATTCTTAGATTCAACACACAAGCAAATCATGCTGGCTGGATTCAATATAGAACTTGGCACCGAAGTGCAGCAGTTCGAGTTGCCACGTTCCAAATAGCACACAAAGGTAGACAAGAAAATGAGTGAAGAGAATCAATAGAGTTTTGACAAGTATAAGAGTGAAACAGAATGAGTAATGGTAGAAAGGAATATGAATGATTACAGAGACTGAATACATCTGCGCCATTGACACCTATTGTCTCCAGCCGTTGATTCTTAGAGTCCCGAGGGCCCGGAAGTCTGAGTCTCCCTACCTAACTCAGTTTAACTGTCAGGGATTTCATGGATTGATGCCATGTTTTTGTTTGGCCACCACTTACTCTTTTCCAACCTGCACCTATATCAGCTAGTAATGACCGTCGTGGGAGACGATGGCTAGGCATGCGCAGCACGTGACCTAGCCATCTCAATCTGTGTAACTTCATAGCCTCTTCGATTGATTTTCCCTCTTTGCCCAACACTCTACACCTAATGTCAATATTAATTACCTTATTATACCACCTAACGTGAGAAAGAGATCGTAAACATCTGTGGTCAAAAACAGACAATCTCTTCATGTCTTCCGCTCTCAATGGCCACGTCTCACCGCCATAGAGAAGGACGGAGCGAACTGCTGAGCAGTACACACGTCCCTTGGTTGATAGCCGGATGTCACGCCTACGCCAGAGACGATGTAAGTTAGCGAAAGCAGCCCGAGCTTTTTGGATCCGTGCTGAGATTTCGTCGCCAATCAATCCGGTGGTGCTGATACCACTTCCTAAATAGGTGAAGTGGTCAACATGTTCTATCACTTCACTCCCTATCACTAAGCTAGGAGTTGACGTAGTCCAGTCATTCCTGTAGCAGCATCTTACATTTTACAGGGGTGAATCGCATGCCAAACATACGAAGATTGCTGCTCAAGGTGTTCAGAAGACTCTGCATTTTGTCAGCGTCCTCCCCTAACAGGACTATGTCGTCTGCGTATTCTAAGTCTATAAGACTATTCCCTGGTAGCAAGTCGATTCCTAAGTCGTTAAGTTCAGTTAAGGATACTTCCATTAGCATATCTATGATGAAGTTAAACAGAAAAGGGGAAAGTGGACATCCTTGACGGACACCACTTGTTGTTATCAATTCAGATGACAATTCCCCATAAGCCCTTACACAGCTACGTGAGTTTGAGTAGAGTGCCATGATTAGTGCAATGTACTTTCTTGGCACTCCCTTCACAGTCAAACATTGCCATAGTACCTATCGATCCACAGAGTCGAAGGCCGCCTTCAAGTCAAGAAATATGGCAATTGTTGGACGCCGAAAAGTGTGTCTATGTTTTAGGATCTGTCGGAGAGTGAAGATATGATCTATGCACCCTCTACCTGGCCTAAAGCCCGCTTGATTTTCCCTCGTTTGTTCCTCCCGAGTTCGGCTTAGTCTGTGCATGATTACTGAGTCTAGGATTTTAGAGACTATGTTCGTCAGGCTGATTCCCCTATGATTATCACATGAGGACTTGTCTCCCTTCTTGAATATTGGTATAATAAGTGAATTACCCCAATCTGATGGAACCGTCTCTGATTCCCAGACGTTACCTAGTACCTTAGTTAAACTGTATACTAGTGCGTCACCCACATATTTAAACACCTCCGGAATAATTCCGTCGGGTCCTGCCGCTTTGCTTCGTTTCAAATTACGGATAGCTTTTGTGACCTCACTTACAGACGGCGGACCAGTGTCTATGTCCCATTCGGGTGTGTGCTGGATGGTGGGGAGGCTCAGTGTGGCTGTAGGCAAGTTAAATTGTTCCTTCCAGCGTTCAAGGCGTCTATCCTGAGAGCTAATTAAGGAGCCAGAAAATCATGCTTACGGCTTTGTTTCTTACGAGTCAATTATTCACGCCAATCAGCTCCCGTTTCGAATTTAAACTAAACAGTAAGAAGACGTAATTTGTCTGAAAAGTGTAATTTATTTGGCCAACACAATTCGGACATTTCGATCATACATTCAATTGTCATGTATTCTTATTTAGAAGGCAAATAGGTGTGTGAGCAGGATGTCCTCAGTGTGTTGAGCAAATAAATTACGTTTCAGATAAATTACGTCTTCTCAATGTTTTGTCGAAAGACAAATATTTGCAGCAGAATGTTAGTATGTACGCTATTATTTTCAGTCGAAGGCATTCCCAGCACTTGTCGTACACACTGCCCAAGTTATCTATATGACTGTTAAGAAAGCGGGGTAATTCACTTGACGGTACCTGGAAAACGTGTTAAGGAAATGCACTGATAGACAAATACGACAGAGAGAGGAAGACACTGTGTCTTTACTATTTGATGATTTTCAAGCAGTGGTGAATCGACAGCTAGTGAAAATACCTACTAAAATCAGATTCTCAGACATTCTTCTATGAAGTGACTTGAGTGAGGACAATCTCCACGTGTTCTATGCAATACTGATGAGTGTATGATGCGGAAGTAGGATCATCTCAGGTTTCAGTATGATCACACACTTTTCTGGGCATTAGGAACACTAGACGGTTGTAGAAAGTTATTACCTTTTTGTGGAATATGTAGAGGTGTTTCGTCAATGATATTCTCTTCATTTCAAGTCAGAGGAAATACAGAGAAATTCCAATAAACATTTTGTGATAAACCTACTTGAATTCAAGTGCTGTTAATGCTCCGTATTCCACTTGGAGCTTATCAGAATCATAGTAATATAACAATAATTGTTTCAAGTTATTCCCTATTCCTCGTTGACCGATTATATTAGACCGACATTCTCGGCCTTCGTCTCGTAGGAGGAACACCTCGATGATACTTGAGGGTTAACATGATGACTGCTAGTGACGATCAGCCAAATAACTCTCTCAATCTAATTCCAATTTTCACGAAATGCTTGAACATACTGAATTCTGCTCTGAACAAAAGAGACACGGAACCACTCAGTATGAATGTGTTCCAAACGACAGTGCATATACAATCTCACCTTTATAACGATATGGAATGAATAGCAACATGATGGTAGAAACAAATTACTTCTAACGTTTATGAAGGCGCAAAGCGCAAGAAAGTGCCCTGATATTTTCTATTTATCACACAGTTCATAAATCTTTCATTCAACAGACCTGGTGAACTTCTGTCTACAAGCGGGAATGATAAAAATAAACAGCTTAATGTGCTTCTAACTTCCACTGAATATTTTCTCGAAAGGATGATCGAATATTTGGTCTAGCTAACACTTTTATCTGACAACCAGCTCCCTGGTTCTTCTGATGACAGCCGTGATTGACTCACCACCAGTGAGAGGATCAAGACGGTCAACTGGAACCCGATGTTAATATATGTGTAAAACTTGGGCACTGTGGCAGTAAGTAATTCCATATTAGTTTGTTTATTTGATATATCACACAGCGAAACAGTATTATTTACTGGATGACGTTTCGAACAAAATTTATTGTTCATAATCATATCAATTATAATCACACGACTTTGACACTTGAGTTTTATAGTTTTCTTTGCTCTCTCCTATTTGTCGTTTGGGTAGTAGAATTTTCCAGATATCGGGGACAGGTGATGAATCATTCCTATTACATGTATTTGTAGTTGATTCGATAAACAAAGCTTCTGTTATCAATCTCTCCCTATACCCTGTGACATTAGATTTTAAAACTGTCATCTTATCCCATTCATCCTATTGTATGGTTGTGTGTAGTTGCAAGTACTGCTAGCGATAGCTGAACTATTCTCTAGATTTCTTATCTTATTCGGGTCAACCAATCGAGATTTTGCTAGGTTTTTATGTTCAGCTAGTCTGACTGCCCCTGTTCTACTAGTTTGACCTATGTATTTGACCTGACAATCATTACAGGGTATGAGATAAACTAAATTGTGTTTGTTTTAAGGGCTCTACAGGATCCTTTAACCGACAAAGCTTGTTTCTAATTGAGTTTGTGGGCTTGAATGCCATTTTTATTCCTGCCTTGTTAAGAATTCTGCGTAAGGCTTCCGAGGTTCCTTCCTTGTATGGAATTACTACTGATGATTTAGATTTCTTATTATTGGTGTCGTCATTAATATTATTATTATCACTATTATTATTAACATTATTATTATTGGTGTTGTCATTAATATTATTATTATTACTATTATTATTAACATTATTATTATCACTATCGCTACTATCATTATTTATTTTATTTTTACATTTCCTTACATATTTCTTGATTAATTTATCCGGGTAATTATTAAGTTTCAAAGCTTCTTTTATGTGTATCAGTTCCTGTTCTAGATTTTCTTTGGTACTACTTAGTTTTTGTGCTCTGTCATTTAAACATTTCACCAATCCTATTTTTACTGACATAGGATGGGACGATCGGAAGTCTAAATATCTGTTTGAGTGTGTGGGTAAACACTAGTGTTTAACTTCCCATCTTCTTTCCTCTTTACGTTGCAATCTAACATTGGGAGCTCCTCTTCCTGATTTTCCAATTCATAAGTGAATTGAATTGCTTCAACCTTCGAGTTGATGTGTTCGAAAAACCTATCTATATCTTGTGTTTTAAGTACAGTGAATGTGTCATCGACCCGGATAAATTAATCAAGAAATATGTAAGGAAATGTAAAAATAAAATAAATAATGATAGTAGCGATAGTGATAATAATAATGTTAATAATAATAGTAATAATAATAATATTAATGACAACACCAATAATAATAATGTTAATAATAATAGTGATAATAATAATATTAATGACGACACCAATAATAAGAAATCTAAATCATCAGTAGTAATTCCATACAAGGAAGGAACCTCGGAAGCCTTACGCAGAATTCTTAACAAGGCAGGAATAAAAATGGCATTCAAGCCCACAAACTCAATTAGAAACAAGCTTTGTCGGTTAAAGGATCCTGTAGAGCCCTTAAAACAAACACAATTTAGTTTATCTCATACCCTGTAATGATTGTCAGGTCAAATACATAGGTCAAACTAGTAGAACAGGGGCAGTCAGACTAGCTGAACATAAAAACCTAGCAAAATCTCGATTGGTTGACCCGAATAAGATAAGAAATCTAGAGAATAGTTCAGCTATCGCTAGCAGTACTTGCAACTACACACAACCATACAATAGGATGAATGGGATAAGATGACAGTTTTAAAATCTAATGTCACAGGGTATAGGGAGAGATTGATAACAGAAGCTTTGTTTATCGAATCAACTACAAATACATGTAATAGGAATGATTCATCACCTGTCCCCGATATCTGGAAAATTCTACTACCCAAACGACAAATAGGAGAGAGCAAAGAAAACTATAAAACTCAAGTGTCAAAGTCGTGTGATTATAATTGATATGATTATGAACAATAAATTTTGTTCGAAACGTCATCCAGTAAATAATACTGTTTCACTGTGTGATATATCAAATAAACAAACTAATATGGAACCCGATGGCCTGTCTCCATTCGCAATATGCATCTGCAGCCTTGACGGGACAGGTCAGATCGTGGATTAGAGTCACTAGAGTCACTGACTTCAGTTAATCTAACGGTTACATGAACAGTTGTTCCACAACAACACTGGGTACGCATTGATGCAAATTATAAAGAATTTATTGACAGAGAAATGCGTCTAGCCACATTAACACTTTCAGTCGAATTCATATTCGCTTAATTCTCACAGATGTACATCACCGTAGTTACGGAAAAGATGGTTAAGCGATTCTACTGACTTTATTCAGAACACTAGAAAGTATATTAACGAATACGGTTAGTGGATTAGGTGGCAAAGGCACAGTTTCGATAGTTAAACTACAGGCAAACTCAATCTCACCCAGTTAACTGGTTTGCCAGTTTTCTAGCCGGTCCCGAGCCCGAGTAAAGAGGGAGGATTGGGTGTAGAGCTAGCAACCCTACACGATTAAAGCTATCAAACTGCTAGAGAAACGTTAACACACAAAAATATATTGAAAAGACAAAAATTCGAATAACGACTTTATTCTTCGCTAGAAAAGGAGAGGCGAAATGATGCGGGCTAGTGAAAGCCTTCGGAAAGCCAGTCAGCCGATGTGTCTTCCCTTGATGAAAGCAAGAATAAGAATGGGGACGTGATAAAGTCCACACAATGTACGACACTGGGAAGGCTGAACAAGTAGCCAGCGAAATGCGAAAATATGGCATACAAGTGCTGGGTATCTGCGAAAGCAGATGGAATGGATGTGCATTATCCAAATTGTCAGCTGTAGAGTCAGTAATCTACTCTGGTCCGGTCACCTAGAGGACAACCACGAACACACTGAGGCAGTGGCCAGCGGCAGCCAAAGCTCTTGTGGAGTGAGAACCAATATCATCCAGGATCATAACAGCAAGATTCAACTCAAAAGGAAGGAAGGTTACGACTATTCAATGCTACGCACAATGCTACACATAACGCGGAACAAGACAAGAAGGAAGAGCTTTACAGACACCTACAAACAGTAATGGACAACATCCCAAATGGTGGCATGAAAATCCTCATGGGCGATATGAACGCCATACTGGGACCTGATAATACACGAAGAGAAATCATCATGGGTCGAGAGTCTCCGACTCGGAGAAATGAATGAGAACGGAGAACAATTCGCAGACTTCTGCGCTTTCAATGATTTGGTGATTGGAATCAACGTGTAAAAGCACTAAGACATACACAAAGCAACATGGGTTTCGCCTGACAAACACACTACGAACCAGATAGATTTCATCTCAATGCTGCTCATGAAAGTGGAGACGCAGCTGGCCTGCTGGATACAAAGTCGAGAAGGGGAGCAGATGTGGGCTCACTCACACCATCACCTAGTTCAAGGAACCTGCCTTCAAGGTGAAGCTGAAACCCCTGAAAACGAATGGAGACAGGCCACTGTAATTCAAATTAAACATTCAGAAACTGAAGGACGAAACTACAAAGGATGCCTTCACCACATATCAGTTCAGAGAAAAGTCGGAGACATTACATGGCATCCCTGAGGAAGCCTGTGTGGAAGAGCATTGGAACTCTCTGAAGGCGATATTCAAGGAAATGTGTGTAAATGTTCTAGTGAGAAAGAAGAGACACGACAAAGAGTGGCTCTTAACGAATACCTGGAAACTAATAGAAGAGAGAGGATGGTGAAAGAGAAGATGACTCAATGCAAAGATGGGCAACAAAAGAAGCTGAGTTCAGTGTACACTGCACTGAATAAAGCAGTAGAGAAGAGTGCTATGAAAAACAAAAGACAATTCTACGACACACTGCCGGACAACTGAAGCAGAACAAGCCGCAAGCAAAATAGACCTCAGGATATTATATCACATAACCAAGTCTCTATCTGGAACGATATCAACCCAGATGATGAAACCAATAAAACATGCTCAAGGAAACCAGATTACCAAGGAGGAGAAACAAATAAAACAATGGGCTGATCACTTTAAAGGACTCTTGAGTCAACCATCACCTGCAACTCGCCCACAAATACCACCAACAGCACGCACAGAACTGCCTGCCAATGGACATAAGTCCCCCCCCAACGAAAGCGGAAATTCTGAATGCGATCAAGCTACTGAAGACTGGGAGGGCAGCAGGACCAGACGGCATCCCCTCCGAAAGCACTGAAAACGGACCCAGAAACTACGGCAGATGTTCTTACACCATTAATTCAAAAGGTTTGGACAGAAGGTAAGGTGTCTACTGACTGGAAGAAAGGCCACCGCGTCAAGCTGCCAAAGAAGGGCGACCTAGGCTTGTGCAAGAACTGGCGTGGAATCACGCTCTTCTCCACCCACGCCAAGTAAAATACTAAGTCGCATCATCCTGGAAAGAATGAAACATGCACAGGATACAGAACAACAAGCTGGATTCGGAAAAGACAAATCATGTGCTGATCAAATTGCAACTCTACGCATCGTCATCACAGAACAAATCATAGAATGGCAGTCAAACCTCTCTCTACATCAACAAATTCATCGACTTCGAAAAGGCCTTCGACAGCGCTGACCGAGACGTAATTTGGAAACTACTTCAACACTACGGCGTAGCTCAAGTCTTTATCAATCTCAATGACAATGCCACATATCAGGTGATCCATAACGAGAAACTCAACGAGGCGTTCGAAGTGGACACGGGAGTAAGACCAGCTGGATGCCTGCCTATTATCACCGATGATGTTCTTAATTGTGGTCGACTGGATTATGCGTCAGACTGTGCACAGGGAGCGAGGAGCAGGAGTACGCTGGACCACCGATAAGGAGACTATAGAAGATCTGGATTTCACAGATGATATATGTCTAATGTCACATAAACTCGAAGACTTACAGGCGAAAACCAACAAACTGGCTGAAGAAAGAGGCAGGTTGGTCGGTCGGTTTTCGACATACAACTTTGCACATATGTGCGGCAGTTAAAGTCGCCACACTCCCTCCTTGTAGCACACAAAGCAAGAGAAGAAAGTAGAAGAAATGCAGATTAGAAACAGTAAACAGAGGTGTGAGACAAAGGAATAGTAATAACGGGGAACAAAACAGTTTCATTGGAAATCATAAGTCACAAGGAGTGGATGCATCTGCGCCACTGACAACGATTTTGAGCCATGTCACCAATTGTTTCCAACCATTGGTTTTTACCATCCCAAGGACCCCAACCAGGAAGTCTGCATCTTCCTACGTGGCTTAGACTGACTGTTGTGGATTTCATTGACTGGTGCCATGTTTTCGTTTGACCGCCGCTAGCTCTTTTCCAGCCTGGCCCTATATCAGCTAACATTGCCCATTGTCGAGTAAGGCGATGACTAGGCATACGTAATACATGTCCTAACCATCTCAGTCGATGTAATTTCACCGTTTTGTCGATTGATTACCCCGCCTTACCTAGCACTCGACGCCTAACCTCCTGATTTCAAGAAAGAGGCAGAGAAGACAGGACTCAAAGTGAACATACAGAAGACGGAGGTGATGAAGATACTCACCACCAATCAACAGCAACAACAACAACCAGCACTAATCACCATCAACGGGAGATATTTAACAGATGTTGCCTCCTTCACGTATCTAGGAAGCATCGTTTCAACTAAAGGTGGGACGGATGAAGATCCCAAAGTCAGGATGGAATGGCAAGATACTCCTTCATCAACCTGAAACCAGTTTGGAAATCTTCTGCACTCAACATAAGGAACGAGATTAGCATTTTCAACACCAATGTCAAGTCTGTCTTTCTATACGGGTCATAAACTTGCCCAGCGTGACACGAAAAGCATTTCCAACAGTCTGTTGCAGACTTCTGTCTGTCTGGATTCAACATAGAACTTGGCACCGAAGTGCAGCAGACTTCCATCAACAACCGCTACCTTCGCCGGTTGGCTCCATACTGAAGATCAAATGCCGGCCAGAAATAATAAGTAACAAAAAACTGTGCGAACAAACTAACCAAGAACCGGTCGCTCAACAAATATGTAGCAGATGGATCGGGCCGAGCATAGATTGAGGGGACCGTCAAATGACATCGCGCGCAATGCAGGCCATCGTCCGAGTGGAATTCCAATGGGAAGCGACGAATAGGACGTCTTAGGGTGACATGGAGGGGATGAGAGATTGTGGTCAACCGTACTCCAAGCTGAAGAGGACGGCAGAAAGCAGAACAAAGTGGAGATGTGTTGTTGAAGGCCTACTTTCCACTCGGAAATCAAAGGAATAACAATAATATCCTCAATATCATTCGTTGTTCTGCATTATCGAAGCATCTTCTTCACCTCTTATTAAATAAACATTAATCTCATCAAACGATATGCTGGAGCCCATAAACAAACACACATTCCACCTATACACTCAATATTAACTAGAATTTATAAACACGAAGGAATTTCTCCTTATTACTATTATTATGGTCACCTCAAATGTTATCTGCTAATTCACATCCCTGAACTCTAATCCTATTTTACTAACCACATTATTCCAAATGCCTAATGACTAATGTTTCATATGTAAATGTAAAGCCTGAGGAGAATTTACCGAAAAAACGTATCAGCTTATGTCGTGATGGTAGGGATAACATATGCGGTTTTACCTACTTGTCAGAAAGTGCAAATATAATGCAGGAACCTATTGTATCTTGTAATATATTTATGATAATTTGTAACTGTAAAACGAAAATTGTTACTTGAACGTTTAGAAGGCAAGCTGATTGAGCAAATAAACATTTACATTTATATTAGCTTACATGATGGAAAATTTTAAGAAAATGAGGAGTACATGAGACGTATAAAAGTGTTCATATTAGTTACGTGATAAACGATATCTCGGAGTTTAAAAATATTAGTATAAACTACCTGATTTATTTTCTTTTTTTCTATGGGTAGCTGTCATCTTAACTGCCTTTATGGGGCCACTCACAATGACCGTACAATTTCGTATGATTATCTTCTGATTTCAGAACATTAGCATGCCTGTTTGAGCAAGATTTATCAAGAAAGCAGTTCACGGGATTTGATGAGTCTTGGTAGATGTTGCTGGCAGAGCTAACTTGTACTACTGTGGAAGCTGATGGTAGAGATTCTAAATGAGGCATTTGACTTGAGCTACCTGGAACAGACGTCTGTTTGGGTGGCAAAGCGCCACGGAACCCAGAGGAAGTACTTGACACCTGATCAATCACATGATTTGAGTGCAGATTAAAACAACTTGACTCACATTTTTGCAAAGTGCGACATTCATTTTCTGGCATGATTTTCGGACAATGTTTACATTCACTTGAACAAGGTAGAGGTGATAATCCAAGTATATCAGCAGCCAAAGTGTTTCTAGATGTATTATCATAATTTTCAAACATATGAGAGAATAATGTATCTAGAGAGCGATTTATGTGCTCACGTAAGTCAATTAAATATTGCTTTATACGAAATCTTACAATAGCATAAACGATAGATAAGACTGCCTTCTTGGAATGGCGCACAGACAAGTTTGATGTTCTATTCCCCCTCCGAGTTGACGTATACATATCTCTTACTCGGCTTAGGGGTGGCACAGACAATCGATCATCAATAAGGGCAAATGTAATGGACTCCTGAAACCTTCGGATTTGCGCTGCCTGACGAGCGAGCGGTTTGGTATGGGATGTGCTTGGTTCACTTGTGAGCTGACTGGGACGTGAATCACACTTTGAATTATAATTACGAATAGTGGGATTAGAAGAGCACCTTGACATATATGACGAGCACGGCAAAGAGGAATTATCGTGTGAGCTTTCTCCAGAGTTAGACGAGAGTGAATCATGAGACCATAACGCATTCTTAGATGGACCAACAGTACTGGTACTAAGACTACTACGCTGTATAGCAGAAGGGTGAGGTCGTTTATTTCCAGAAAGAAAACTTTTCAATTGAGACGTCCCATCTTGACAGTAGACAGGGACAGTATTAGTGTTCACTGTCCTCGACGAGACGTTATGGTAAATTCTGGGATCAGTTGGAACGGAAAAATTGAAGGAATGATCGTAATATTCTGGTCGGCAAACTGACCTTGAATCATTATACATCACGCTTGGTGAATGACTACAGTCAGGCTTTAGTTGCTTTTAGCTGGCTCAGCTGAGGTTAGCTTACCCGTTCAAGTTCAACACTTTTGTGTCAGATTTACCAATTTTTTTTCCTGGCTTATTTCTACAGCGGATAGCTGAAAATGCACTTTTTTGAGATTCGCTTTTTATGGGATTGGTGTGGTAACGTTGAAGTTCACAAAGTAGTGTGAAATCTGACAATTCCATCAGCTATCAAATATTTTAGATTAGATTTCAGATTTATTGATTGAGGATAGAAGGCTTGGAGCTTATGCTAAACCATTTCTAGTAAATTTCTGTGAATGTCCAAACCCTTGTTGAATGAATCAGTTGAGGTTTGCATTCACCACTTCTCCTGGGTGTCAGTTCCAAGAGTTTATGACTGGGTGTGAGAACCAGTACTTAACAGCAATATGATTTATTGTTTGCTTTTGAGCTCTCCTGCTATACCATTCTAAGGTGTTCGCACCTGGTGGGGAGGAAAAGAAAGAATAGGTCAGGTCAGTAGTCATCATTTGTAATTTTATACAGTATAATTAGGTCTCCTCTCTGCCTACCGTATGATAGGGAGAAGACATTTAAACTGTCTAGTCTTTCCACGAATGACAAATTAGTCATGACGAGGACCCCTTTTAGAATATGTGAGTCCCCTTCAAGACAAGGACTGGCTGCCTGGATACAGTTTTCCAGGAGGAGAGCTTCGAGTTGATCCTGACCCTCTGCCTCCTATCTATGAGGAATTCCCTAATTCAGTTTAGTAATCTGCCCTTGATACCAAGACTTTCCAACTCCATGAGTAGTCCTTTGTGGGGAAGTAAAGTTAAGAGTTGAAGTAGTGTTCGCAGTATTTACGCTCGTCAATCAGGCTCAAGTGTGTGTCGGCATCCACTGGTTAGGCATGACATAACAACCCTGTGTTCAAATTAGTGTGAGTGCCATATTCACCTATGTCTACCGAGTTACTATCTATTTCTTTTAGTGAATAATGAGTTTTATTATTGGATACACTATACGGTGAGATAGTTCTAGGCTTGGATAAGTTGGAAACTTGGGTAGGAGTTTAAATTTGGCCCATGTTTGCACAAAAATTATATGTGAATAATAATTCTGTCTGCACTAAACTGTGTCCGTTTTCTTCCCGATAGGGAGTTGACATTATTGGTACGGGTTCAGAAGAGTTAACATCCCCACCAGTTGTTTGGTCAGAGATGTGGCGGATACAAAATCATTGGTACCTTGTGATGCCCACGACTTATTAATCTGCCAATTGTTTGGAGATATTCTAAGTATCCTTACATAGGTTTCATTATATGCATTGCTGCATTGTGGTTTAATTCCCAGAAGGCTTCTGCCGTATATTCTGCCAAAGTTTGTTTGTGTGTCACGCTCTGAGTGTTGCCACTTTTACCATTTTGCGTGATGGTCCTGCATCTTATAAATTCATTACACTTTAATGATTCACCTTAGCACCTACTTTTCTAAAACTGCTTACTATCCCTTGTAAACGTTGTACTTACCTCAATATTGGTTGGTTATCGTACGAGGGACATCCCCTATTTACTTCATGTCAAAGTTATCTACAATGTGCCTGCCACCATCTGTGAAATATTCAGTGAATGGTTTGCAAACTTCAGTTTAGAAACGCGCATTCCTGGTGACACTGGCCCCCTTACTAGCTCTTTCCTCGGAAGCATAGTGTTCACCGACCAATTAATAGAACAAGCAGTTAGAAGCCTGAAACCTTCCACTAGCACGGGACCAGATGGCCTTGCTTCTATAATTTTCAAAAACAGTGGGTGTGATATACCCCTACTGCTTCTTAAATTCTTCTCAATATCTATGGACACTGGCACTTACCCTAATGAGTGAAAAACTAGCTTCATAATTCCACACTATAAATCCGGTGATAAGGCAAACCTCCGCAATTACAGACCCATAAATATAACCCCAGTTTTCGTTTATATTCATTTATTGCTTACTGTTGATTAATCTTTAATAACGATGGGCCGAAATTCTAAAAAGAGTGTTCGTGTGAACACCAGTAATTTAGAAAATAGCACCAGCTCGTCTAATAACACATTACCACCCCTTATTATTAGTAGTTCACCCAACAGAAAAGACTCGAACATAACTCTGACCCCTGTAATACAGGTGGAAGATGTTCTGTCTGAAAAAGTGGAGCTCTCTTACTTAACATGCATTATTAAAGAGATGCAGCTACAGATTGATGAATTAAAAACGAAATTAAGTTCATTTGAATGTATACCCGAAACTATCTCACTTATGAAAAAGGAACTGCAGGATCCTACAATCATAAAGCTTTTTAATATGACCTCTAGAATGACGCCTACTGACTCAGAAAATGCGAAGGAGCTAGAAAACGCCATTGACTTTCTATCCAGCGAAGTTGTTAAAAGGCTGGCTTCGAAACAAAACGCTATAGTGTATAATGTACCAGATAGCGAGCCCATTAAGTCGGTCCAGCACTCATTGCTGAAGGCTGCAAATCTCTTGAGTGCACCTTGTCAGTGCATTCGCCTAAGTAAAAAAGACCTAAAGCATCCCTGTCCTATACTCTTTAGGTTCGACAGCTACATAATAGCTGAACGATTTAAGAAGGCCGAAGATCTTCTGGCTACTGCCACTAAATTCAAGACTATTAAAGTAGTCTCGGATAAAACACCCAACCAAAGGCAAGCAACCAAGAACTCCTTCGGTAGAAAGTTGACCACACCGAGAACTACACCTGGTATCAGTGCTAAAGTGTCGATGGACACTGAAGCACAGCAAGTCACCTGTATAGTGTTGGAAAAAAATCGGCAAGTAAAAGCGACTCGAAACTCAGTAAGAGCAGTGTCACTGGGTGCAATCCTAAAGTACATGAGAGCATATCTGGAAAACCTGCTGACATACATGAGGTTGATATTGACTCACAAACTATGTCTGACCAGAAACCACTGGCAGACCACACTCAATCTGGATGCAAGCCCGAGAGTCCCGCAGTAGAAACTGCAAGAAAGACGACAAAGCCTAGAGTCCCACTCCAGACTTCGACATACCTCCCTCTCAATAAGTCTAATAAGCAACATGTCAGTCTAAAAAAAGACAATGCATGGGTAAAAAACCATATTCCCAAAAAAGTCATCCATCATGTGAATGGGAACACCCCTTCCCGAACTAGGAGTAATATACCTAGCAACGCACATAACTTGGGAATGCAACGTAGAACGGATCATCAGGATATAAGGAGCACTAAACGGGGCTCGTATAGGCACCATATTAATGCATATTCTTGTCCAAACTCTCACACTATCTATGTTGAACCTCAGCAACATAATGAGTATAGATCGACACATGACCCTCTCAATAACTTCACTCACACATGTGATGTGAGCCAATATGCATACGACTATGAAAGACCCATGAGGTACAACTACCAAGGTAATCTTAACACAGGGTATCTAGGTCAAGCAAACTATATATCACCAGTAAATGAACGCAGATGCCCACCCATGGATGCTAAAAGTCAAAACATGTAACAGGATTATTTTCGGATGCAGCAAACAATAGCCCCACTCGCTGCGCAATTCATCCAGGAAATAGTACACATACTGACTCTGTCTCACCTCAGAGCCCCTCCAAACATAACGTAGGGATAGAAACAAGTAACCATATTAACCTCTCCTCCAATAACTCTGGTTTACTAACGATTATGCTCCTGAATGCTAGATCTCTCCTTAACAAAATAACATCGCTTCGCTGCCTGGCATACATAGAACGGCCAACACTAATAATGGTGACTGAAACCTGGCTTACTACTGATATACCTGACTCAAAGCTAGTAATAGACAACTACGACATCTATAGGAACGATAGAGTTGACAAAAGAGGAGGCGGCTGCTTAATATATGCCTCTAAATCCACTAAATCCAATACTTTCAATAACCCAACTGCTGACAAACTCCCTGAATCTAAGTGGATAAGCATCCACACAAACGAAAATAAAATTCTCGTGGGATGTTTATACAGACCCCCTAATAGCCCTGAAATGACTGATATAGCTATTGGAGAAATACTAGAGCATGCAGCTACGCTGGACTTTGACTACAAGGTAGTTTGTGGCGATTTCAACTTACATGGAGTAAATTGGGATACCTGTACAGGACCTAGAATCCATGACGAGCTACTACAAGCTATAGACGTAGGCGGATGGAAGCAGTGCGTACGCCTCCCTACAAGAAATGAAAACACTCTTGACTTAATCCTTTGTCATGAAATTGAGCCCATCTCGATAGAGGTAGGAAATAAACTTGATAACAGTGATCACAACATATTGTACTGCACGCTACCATTCCGACTAACAACTAAACACACACCTAAAAATTCCCCGGTGCACTATCAGTATAGGGACTATAAGAATGCCGATTGGGAATTCCTATCAGATCTGCTGAGAAGTTCTGACTGGGAAGAATACTTCACTAACAATAACTTAGAAGTATCACTCGATATTTTCTACAAAACAATTGGCTCAGCAAGAGACATAATCGCGCCCCTAAAATCTGCTCTAAAGACACCAACTCCATTTATAGACCGCAAAACGCGACTAAAACTAAAGAAATTGAAAAGGAAATACCATGTATTTAAGGAATTTAATGCATTAAACCAAATACATGAAACTCTCAAACGGCTCGAAGATAAACACAAAATGAGGTCACAACTTGAAGAAAATAAAGCGCTTGTGGGTAACTCCAAAACTCAGGAACTTTGTAGGTAGGATATTGCAGAAAGGTCTAAAAAGCAGTAAAGACAATACTGTAAGCAGCTTGGAGCATAAGGGTATAATATACAATGATCCCCAGGTTATAAGTGAACTCCTCAATGAGTGGTTTTGCAATGACGCCAGAGTGCACCCAACCCCAAATTACCAAATGACCTGCAAAAGTAACCACAAATTAGGCGGAATAGACTTTAATATACAAAATATAGACTCAGCGATTAAGACATTGAAGTCTAATGGTAGTACTGGAACAGACGACATACCATCTGTCATGTACAAAAATGGTAGCACGGAAATGGTAGTCTTGTTACTTAGAATGTTTACTCTCTCATTAGAAACTGGAACTTGTCCTGAAGTGTGGAAAACCACATACATATTACCTAAGCACAAAGCAGGGGCCAAAACCAGTACATGCAACTATAGACCTATCAATATAACACCGGTAATATCCCGAATAATGGAGAAAGGGGTTAAAGACCAAGTGTCAGACAACTTACTAGAACATGAACTTATCAATCCATCACAACACGGATTTCTCAAAAATAGATCATGCGTGACCTGTCACATAGACTTTTTCAATGAAGTTACACGAAGTAGGGACAACAGAGAACTAGTAATTGTACTATATTTCGATATAACAAAAGCCTTCGACAGAGTTCCCCATAATCTGCTAGTCAGCAGGTTATGCTCACTAGGGATATGTGATCCTCTCCTGAGCTGGATAAAATCATTTCTCTTTGGCCGAAGTCAGACAACGAAAGTTGGCTCGATAATCTCAAGGCCTCAACCAGTAAGTAGTGGTGTAATCCAGGGAAGTGTATTAGGCCCACTCTTATTCATAATATATATAAACAGTATCTGTGAATGCTTTAGTGTAGGTAAACCAATACTATATGCAGATGACTTAAAAGTGACGTATAAATGCAAGAACACAGATCTTGGAATAACAGTAAACGCCATACAGCAAGAATTAGAAAAAATGGATAGATGGCGTGACACCTGGCAACTCCAATTTAATGTCGAAAAATGTGGCTGGCTCTGCATAGGTAGCAACCATTTAGAACTTGACCTGACAATTCAAGGCCATGCACTTCTACGACTGGAATCTGTACTGGACCTAGGGCTGAAATATTCACATAACTTATCATTTTCTGAACACATCTCCAAACAAGTGTCAAAGTCACGCAGACTTATCGGCTTTCTACTCAGGAACTTCTACAGAAATGAGTCTAGAATTCTGTTATACAAGGTTTGTGTGCGTCCTTTATTTGATTACTGTTCATTCATGTATAGTAGCATACGCATAGAGGACAAATTGAAAGTCGAGGGAGTGCAGAGGTACTTCACGTTAAAATTACTCGGAACCGAAAATGGTGCGAACTACTCCACTAGATGTGATACCCTAGGACTAGAAACACTATGGCTAAGACGCCTGAGACTAAACTTGACACTTTACTATAAGCTTCTAAACCACTTAGTTTTTACCTCTACTAATGGCACTCGACTTTCAGATGACAATGGCTACAAACTAAGACACACTAAGGGTACAGTAGCTATCGAACAATGTAAAACAGCCACCAGGCAAAAGTTTTACTTGATTAGGTATGCACAGATATGGAATAAACTGCCAATGGAAATGCGTCAAGCAAGTACATTGGCCTCCTTCGAAAAGGTGCTTAATGACAAACTACAAGAGTTTGCAAACGATATTAGTTCCAGTTCCTATCTGAGAGCCTCCGAAGTTATAGGTCCATTTAATGTATGTATAAGCTTAAATACTACATCTGTTGTTTTTTGCCTATATTTACAATTCTAGATAAAACATTAACGGTTAACATACGTATCCTCAAACAGACAAGAAATCTCGTTTGTAAAAGTACTACCCAACAGAATAAGTGGAATAAAATGGACATAAACCGACAACATGAAAAAGGTATAACTCACCACAACATCACAAGGACAGATGAACGCTCGTTGGGTACCATATATACCTCACCAACTGCAACCCACCTTTCCTTAGATAATGTGATGAACTTATACCCATAATGTTGCTGAGCAATTAATATTCTCAACTCCTGTCGGGATAGCTGAAACTCATAAACCTTCCTCACGCTAAGAAAATACCCACAAGCAGTAGAAATCCATTAATTAATGCGTCCGAAGCTTATGTACTTACTCCCAACAATGACATTGCAGATCAAATGAGATAAACACATCACTGATTTCAAAATAACACATCAATGAACTATAATTCGAGGACTCTGCACACAACAAAGTTATGTATGAATATTTACTTCAAGCTTTGTTTTTTCCCAGGCACTTATAATCCATCCACCAAAGACCTGGTTTTTTGTTAATGCGAAGACAATACTCCTGTATTTCCTGTTGTGTTGCACTCACTGACAATCTAGCAGATTTTTCCAACTTTGCACAGAAATGATTGTATATAAGTGAAAAGGCTGTTTTATAATACTGGGATTAACATTTATCAAGTGTATGTATAATCTCCAGCGAACATGTAAAGCATATCTTGCTACTGCCTGTAAATTGTGATCGAATTATATGGTTCTATTTCTGTAACAATTTGATGATGCCTGTAAACTGGCGTCCCTCATGTACTGTACTATGAGAATAAATTTATTTATTTATTTATTTATTTCATTATCCTCCCTTGTATATATATTTTGTGTTAGTGAAAAATTTTAAACATTTTTACTCCATGTGTGCATTATTATCATATTGTTGATGCCTGTCAACTGGAGTCCCTCATGTGCATAAAGTGAGAATATATTATTGTAAGACGCATTTTATTGTATTATGAGGGAATTGACTTCAAGCTTTATTTATTTTCGCAAGTATATGTAATCCATCCAACGCATACTTGGGTCTTTTTTGTTAATGCGAAGTCAATATCTCTATATTTCTTGGTGCGTTCCATTGAATCACCAGTTATCCGATTTTCCCCACAAATTAAAGATAAAATGACAACAACCATGTTATTGAACCGTAAATCATGTAATTTAAATATTTAACTTAAATAATTCTTATCCATTCCCATACAACTTGTGTGTCCTATATTTGAATGAATAAATATGTACCTTATGATATTATCATTACTAACTGTAATTA
The DNA here is from genome assembly GCA_944472155.2 of Trichobilharzia szidati. Classification (NCBI taxonomy): domain Eukaryota; kingdom Metazoa; phylum Platyhelminthes; class Trematoda; order Strigeidida; family Schistosomatidae; genus Trichobilharzia; species Trichobilharzia szidati. Next base: position 215,839,273 of record OX235271.1, read on the forward strand.
CTAATCGTATGCGTAATTTATCGAATTGATGATGCCTGTAAACTGGCGTCCCTCATGTAAAAAATGAGAATATACTATTATTATTATACCCGTAGGAGAAGCATCTATAGTGAGAACGGACTTATCTTTCGATGAAAAAGGTCTTAAGAAAGCTTGTTTATTAAGAAGCTCCAAAGGATGCATAACTCGCAATTTCTTTTGTTGTGAAACTAGGGTTTTATTATACAAAGTATGTGTCCGACCTATTTTAGAATACTGCCCATTTATTCTTAGCGGACTCAGACAAAATGACAAGCTTAAGTTAGAAGGAGTGCAACGGCAATTCACCTTAAGAATTCTTGGTTTAGAAAGTGGTCTCCAATACTATGAACGTTGCGACAGACTAAGTTCAGAACCACTCTGGAAAAGACGTCTTAAGCTAAACCTGATTTTTACTACAAGCTAACTAATCTGCTCGTGCACTCCTCCAAGCCAATAATTAAACCTACCGCTGTCATCAGTTACAATCTTAGAAATCATCACAACCTAGTTGCTATAGAGCATTGTCAGACTTACATGCGGTATAATTTCTTCTTAAATAAGTTTTCAGTCATTTGGAATAGACTACCAGCTGATGTGCGCGATGCAAACACACTCACAGTGTTCATCTCCTCAGTCACCAGACTGCTCAAAGATGACAGTGCACTTCTGCGTCTGAATCCTACACCCACTTTTTCGTCCAACATAGATATTTTAAGTTCATTAAACGTGTAGTTACAACAAACTACAATTATAAATTTTTATATTATTGGAAGTACATGATAGACATTTTTACACAGGACAATAATATTAGTTCACACAATATAAAAGTTAGCATTACGGGAATAGTTAGTTAGTGCACCAAAATAACTATAATTACTACACAGAATATAAATGTATATATACATATTAATCACTCCCTAAGTACTCCACTTGTTTTCTTTTGCGTTGTTGTTGTTTGTCTTCTGTTGTCTCTCACCATTTCAGCTTCCATTTAACTTTTCGAATGAGAATGAAGAATGTAGATATTTGCCCATTTACAATGACAAATGATCTGCAAACATTATTGGTCCCATATCTTACAATTCCTTCGTGAATTGCGCATTGCCTTCACCAACGACGCAACCTGGATTACAGTTGCGAAATATATATTTATATTTATTCCTGTTTATGCAGGAACATACCAATTGTACAGGCATGGATAAGTTATTATATAAATTACAGTTTGTTTGTTCAATCTAACATTAGAGTCAGTCAGAACAGTCTGCAAAATAGTCTGTCTGTGTAAAACATAAAGAGATATAGAAATATTGCCTTCGCATTAACAAAAAACCCAGACTTCAGATGAATGTGATACAAATATCTGGGAAAAATGAAGCTTGAAGTCAATTCTCCTATAAAACTTTGTTGTGAACAGCATCCGTGAGATAAAGTTTATTGATGTATTATTTTGATCCAATAATGTATTTATTCCATTTTTGTCAGCAGTCTTATCGTAGTTTTATAATAGGAAAGAAATTTGATCTTTGATACGAAAGTTAGATAAGGTAATGTTAGATTGTTTTACTGCATCAAATGGGGTCAATTCTAGAACTATCCCTTTGCGCCATTTGCGTCAGCATGGCAGACTGTACATGTAAGTTGAGTAATACATTGAAAACTACTTGAAAACCAGTTGTTTCTTTATATCAGATCAAGAATAATCCTTGTACAGAATGTTAGCCAGCGTTTTCAAGTGGTTGCATCGGAACGTTCATGGAATTTGAGTTTGAATTTACATAAATGGTCATTTTATTTTAGATGTTGGGTTGTTCGACCTCAACCAGGAGGTATATAGAAGATTACGCTCAGCAGGGAGATAAAGTATGTAAATATGGAAAGAACATTATTATTTTATGTACATATAAATGTTTATAAATGTATATCATTGTATAGTAAACACCAACCATAATCTAGTTGTTTTTCATGTAATTTTGCGAAGTCTTAGAGTTTATTTAGTGTCGTAATATTTAATAATGAGTCTAGGCGTTATAGTGTTCTAATAGCTCATGCGTTTTAGAAATAAGTGGTGCGGTGTGATTGGCATAGTCATTGGGATGAAGCAGTTTATATAGCAAGCGTTTGAAGGTTATAATAGAGTGACAGGTCCTTATTTCTAGGGGTAAACTGTTCCAGATCTTAGAGTACATGACTATGAAGAAGTTTGCACGGAGTGCTGTCTTACAGTTTTTCCTAGATACTGTGCACGTTTGGTTACGAAGATTGTAAGAGCCTTCCGGTGAGAACTGTGTCTCCTTGCTGTCTGAGAATGATATTTTATGCAAGACTTTAAAGAAGAATGTTAGGTTAATGCTCAGTCGTCTCATCCGGAGTGGGTCGATACCTAGAGTTATACACCTTGATGTGTAGTCCTTTTCGCAGTCAAATCCTAGTAGTTTAGACGTGAAGTATCGTTGGACACTTTCTATTTTAAGTTTGTCACTTACGCGAGTGCTGCTGAGAATAAATGGACAATATTCAAGTAGTGGTCTGACACAAGTTTTATATAATAATAGCTTCGCCTCGTAGTTGTGGAAATTCCTGAGTATGCATCCTAGAAGCATCCTCGATTTACGCGTCTGTGTCGCCACTTCCTCGGAAAATGTCAAGTCACTAGAGTACCTGAGTCCTAGGTCAACAACACTTTGGAGTTTAGGCAAGTCAAGAGATTCAAGTACCAGTTTAATGTTTATTGAGGGTGCACCGAAACAGATCCAACCACATTTTTTAAGGTTGAATTTTAGGTTCCATGTGGAGGACCATGCAGTTACTCGATCTAGTTCTTCCTGAACAGCTTTCTGAAAGTACCCTAAGTCATCACAGTGGAATGTGTAATCTACTTTAAGATCATCTGCAAAGATGAATGGTTTGCCAAGTGAGAAACAGCTGCATATGTCGTTGACATATAGAGTGAATAGGAGGGGGCCTAAGACGCTACCTTGAACTACTCCAGAAGTGACTGGACTAGGTTTAGAGTTTACAGAACCCAGTCTAACTACTTGGGACCTATTGTTAAGGAATGATTCAATCCATCCTAATAATGGGTTACTTATTCCTAAGGAGTTTAGCTTATTTATTAGAAGCAAGTGGTCAACGCGGTCAAAGGCTTTGGATATGTCGAAGTAGATGACAAGTACTAGTTGTTGTTTGTCGCGGCTGCTAGTTATGTAGTTAAAGAAGTCAACGTGACATGTCATGCACGATCTGGATTTTAGGAATCCATGTTGGTTGGGACTTAGAATATTGCAGCTGAGCATATGTTTGAGGATATCATCTTTAACTATTCGTTCAATGATTCTAGATACTATGGGTGTAATATTGATTGGCCTATAGTTGTTGACTTCAGTTTTTGATCCGGATTTGTGTTTAGGTACTATAAATGTCGTTTTCCATTTATCTGGATAGGTTTGGCTTTCTAGGGACATTGTAAAAATCTTAAGTAATAAAACGGAAATGTCAGAACCACCGTGTTTATAAAGATACGATGGTATACCGTCAAAACCGGCACTAGTAGAGTTTTTAAGAGTATTAACGGCTTGGTTAATATTAGAGTAAGTGAAATGAACTGTAGTGATTTGTTTCAGCGTTGAAGATGAGGGGAGTTCTATTTTAGATTGTAAACCGAGAAGTGGACTTGTAGGCTTAAGGTAGTTAGCTGCAAACGTCTCATTAAACAGTTCACACATGTCTGCATGTTTGCTGTATGGTTTGCCCTTGTTTATAAGGAGAGAAATTTTATGGCTTTGGCGATTCATTCGTTTCTTTAGTATTTCTGTGAGAGCACCTACTCTGGTGGTGCTGGCTAGTGCCGTGCATTCTTCATTTCTCATACGCAAGTTATGAGCTTGCGAGATGGAGCTAAGAGTACTAAGTATTGACCCTAGTGTACTAAAGTCGTGTCGCCTGAAGTAACTTGTTGACAGTCTTTTCAGTTTCCTACGATCCTTTGGCTTTATGAATGTCTTTCTATGTGGGGAAAACTTTAGTGTTTGAAATGGGATGACAGCATCTAAGCATGTGTTGGAGTTATAGTAAAAGATGTCTAGAGCTTTCGAGAGGCTATCAGTATAGAAGTACTCACTCCATTCTGAGGATCTTAGCATTGATTTTACTAGAGTCCAGTCTGCCCTACTGTAGTTCCTGTAAGTTATTTGTTGTGAAGTAGGGGTATGGGTTGCATTGCTACTTGACGGAAGTGGCAGTGCACACAGCACTGTTTTGTGGTCACTCCCTGAAAACTCAGAACCTACTAGGGTAGAAAGGGGACTTATATTGTGGCAGAAGATTAAGTCTAGTACGTTATTACCTCTTGTAGGGGTTGTGACGGTCTGCTTCCAGCCAAGTATATCCAGTGTGCCTAAGAACTTATCAAGTTTAGTTGGACCTGTGGGTATTTCCCAGTTGATTTCTGGTAAGTTAGTCTCCACATAGGATCTTATGATCGTAGTGGAGGGTGGATAATTGTTCTAGAGTATTAATAAGTTGGGTCTCGTAATTACTAAAGGTGCCAGGTGCTCTGTAGGTGCATCAATTAATACTATTGCGTTATTTAAGTGTAAGTTAACCCATAAAGTCTCAGGCATGTTAAGTGTACTACTTTCTAGCTGTGATACATTAAGTGCATTCAGAAAGTACATAAGACAACCCCCTCCCTTACCACATTCTCTGTCACACCGAAAGTGTGTATAGTCATCTAAGCTTATCTCTTCATGTCTTCATGTCTCAGATCGGAGGTGAACTGGGATATAAACTCGAGATGTCGTAGTTCGCGCGGAGAGTAGTTATCCTGTTTTGCTGATAAGGCTTTCGTTAGAGCCTAATGGTCTGTAAAGACAGTGAAAAATGTACCTTCCAGCATATGTCGTAAGTGCTTGATTGCTAAATAAACAGCTAATAACTCTCTACCAACGGTGCCATAGTGACATGGAGTAGGATTTAGTCGTTTCGAAAAGAATGCATGTGGTTGCCATTCGCCGTGTACATGCTGTTGTAAGACTGCCCCAATGGCAACGTCTAAAGCGTCTGTCATGAGAGACAGGGGGCGTCATTTTGGCGTCTGACTAAGAGTGTCTTGTCACTTAACGATTGTTTAACAATTTCGAATGCTTCAACAGCTTCTCCGAGCAAATGGAATGAACGACTATGTCCACGTAGGAAGTCAGTTAATGGTTGTAAAGCTTTGACAGAGTTCGGGGATAAAACGCAGGTAAAAACCAACGAAACCCAAAAATCGCCGTAATTTCTTAAAAGAATCTGGCAACGGATAATCTTTGATAGCTTGTACGTCATCAGGAACTGGTCTGATTCCTTGGCCATCGAATAAATGACCGAGGAATTTCAGTGAGGTCTTAGCAAATTCGCATTTGTCTAAGTTGATAGTCATGCCGTATTGGTGAAGTCTTTCAAACACAGTCTTCACATGTTCCAAATGCTTGGCTTTGTCGGCACTTTCAGTTAATAAGTCGTCTATGTATTCTTAGACGAAAGGATGGCCACGAGCTGAAATTCATAAACCTTCCTCACGCTGAGAAAACACCCACGAGCAGTAGAAATCCATTAATTAATGCGTCTAAAGCTTATGTATTTATTCCCAACAATGATATTGCAGATCAAATGAGATAAACACATCACTGATTTCAAAATAACACATCAATGAACTATAATTCGAGGACTCTGCACACAACAAAGTTATGTATGAATATTTACTTCAAGCTTTGTTTTTTCCCAGGCACTTATAATCCATCCACCAAAGACCTGGTTTTTTTGTTAATGCGAAGACAATACTTCTGTATTCCCTGATGTTTCGCACACACTGACAATCTAGCAGATTTTTCCAACTTTGCACAGAAATGATTGTATATAAGTGAAAAGGCTGTTTTATACTACTGGGATTAACATTTATCAAGTGTATGTATAATCTCCAGCGAACATGTAGAGAGCATCTTGCTACTGCCTGTAAATTGTGATTGAATTATATGATTCTATTTCTGTAAAAATTTGATGATGCCTGTAAACTGGCGTCCCTCATGTACTGTACTATGAGAATAAATTTATTTATTTATTTATAACCCATATAGTGCGCAATAATGTATCACGATAACGTTTATCCTCAGCTGTTTATTTGAACCAAGCCAGGTTGAATTAACTGGGTACAAAGCTAATCATCATCCTTTCCAACATGTCTGGACCAACCATCTTCTTCCTATTCCAGTAAAGCCACGTCAGTGTTTCTTTCTGAAAAAGATGAGAAAGACAATTTATTTAGTGGTATTATGTTGGTTTTTATCCCTTTACAAAAGTGATCGGTTTCGAATCCGCTCAAATCTTCGAAGAATTCATTGAACACTGTCTAGAAACTGTATTCACCGGTGATTCGTCATTTGTGGTTTTGAACATTTTGCATAAACATTGTCAGAAGTAGAATAGAGAATAATCTAGGTTGGTTAGTGTTGGGAAGAAAACTTGTCATTTCCAATGTGATTGACGTGAATCATATCCATCTATAGATATCGGTCAGTAGTATATGTCAACGTTTCGTTTTGATGGACGTTTACTTGTATGCTTCTACTAAAAGTTGAAATCAACAAAATTATTTTATAATAATGATAATGTATATTTTCATATAAACATAAATTTACATGAAAATGCATGCCTTTTTTACAGGCACGATCAAGTATGATATAATGTCAAATAGTAGATTGTCTTCAAGTTAATAATGTTTCAATAGCTAAATACTTGATATTTATATAAATACACTCATTGTCTGACCCAGGCCGTATAATTATTGAATTGTACAGTAGTCCTCCAGGTTGCGCGGGAAAATCGACTTCGTTTCGTTTTCAATCCGTGGTTTTTTTTAATAGTATATTCTCATTTACAGTATGTTCGAGTTACACCAGGATTCAGTGATGACAATTATAGGGGGTTTGTATATTACTGTGAGTGCTCTGAGCATCGGTAGTTTATTTAGAACGGATCTAGCATTTATGAGGATTAGGTAAAGATGAGATTTGAAATAGCATTTGAAGTACTTAAGTTCGTTAATCAGCCCCGAATGTGGTTCAGCACCCAGTAGTACTGTTTGACATGACGACCCTGTGTTAAGAGGAGTTTCAGCATCATGTTCACCTATGTCTATCGAGTTGGTGTGTGCTGTTTTCGGTGAAAAAAGTATTGATTTATAATACTTCACGATTGCAACTTACTGCATAACTGATCTTGTTTGCAAAATAGCTTGCATTTCTTGAAAACACCCGTTCATAAGAAAATATAAACTGTCATTATTATTAGTCTACCTTGAGTACTATTCACTTGTGATGTTACGAAGAAAATGCTGACAAAAGTATACAAGTGCATTACTTATTTTAAATTATTATCAAGAATAAGACTCGATGCCGTACACACCAAAGTTATACGGAGGAATTACTTCAAGCTTTATTTTATTCCCAAGTATTTGTAATCCATCCAGAACATAACTGGTTTTTTTGTTAATGCGAAGACAATATTTCTATATTTCTTGATGTGCTCCATTGAATGACTAGTTATCATATTGTTCCCATAGACAAAATGACTGCAACCTTATAATTTTACCATGAACCAAATTTATGTGATTTAAATAATACTTATCCATGCCTGTACAATTGGTGTGTCCTACACAGGTGGGAAAAATGTATTTTATTAAATTACTATTATTAAATATGTTTACTAATCGTATATGTAATTTATCATATTGATGATGCCTGTAAACTGGCGTCCCTCATGTACAAAATGAGAATATACTATTATTTATTTATTTATTTATGTATGAATATTTACTTCAAGCTTTGTTTTTTCCCAGGCACTTATAATCCATCCACCAAAGACCTGGTTTTTTGTTAATGCGAAGACAATACTTCTGTATTCCCTGATGTTTCGCACACACTGACAATCTAGCAGATTTTTCCAACTTTGCACAGAAATGATTGTATATAAGTGAAAAGGCTGTTTTATACTACTGGGATTAACATTTATCAAGTGTATGTATAATCTCCAGCGAACATGTAGAGAGCATCTTGCTACTGCCTGTAAATTGTGATTGAATTATATGGTTCTATTTCTGTAACAATTTGATGATGCCTGTAAACTGGCGTCCCTCATGTACTGTACTATGAGAATAAATTTATTTATTTATTTATAACCCATACAGTGCGCAATAATGTATCACGATAACGTTTATCCTCACCCGTTTATTTGAACCAAGCCAGGTTGAATTAACTGGGTACAAAGCTAATCATCATCCTTTTCAACATGTCTGGACAAACCATCTTCCTCCTGTTCCAGTAAAGCCACGTCAGTGTTTCTTTCTGAAAAAGAGGAAAAAGACAACTTATTTAGTGGTATTATGTTGGTTTTTATCCCTTTACAAAAGTGATCGGTTTCGAATCCGCTCAAATCTTCAAAGAATTCATTGAACACTGTCTAGAAACTGTATTCACCGGTGATTCGTCATTTGTGGTTTTGAACATTTTGCATAAACATTGTCAGAAGTAGAATAGAGAATAATCTAGGTTGGTTAGTGTTGGGAAGAAAACTTGTCATTTCCAATGTGATTGACGTGAATCATATCCATCTATAGATATCGGTCAGTAGTATATGTCAACGTTTCGTTTTGATGGACGTTTACTTGTATGCTTCTACTAAAAGTTGAAATCAACAAAATTATTTTATAATAATGATAATGTATATTTTCATATAAACATAAATTTACATGAAAATGCATGCCTTTTTTACAGGCACGATCAAGTATGATATAATGTCAAATAGTAGATTGTCTTCAAGTTAATAATGTTTCAATAGCTAAATATTTGATATTTATATAAATACACTCATTGTCTGACCCAGGCCGTATAATTATTGAATTGTACAGTAATCCCCCAGGTTGCGCGGGAAAATCGACTTCGTTTCGTTTTCAATCCGTGGTTTTTTTTAATAGTATATTCTCATTTTGTACATGAGGGACGCCAGTTTACAGGCATCATCAATATGATAGATTACATATACGATTAGTAAACATATTTAATAATAGTAATTTAATAAAATACATTTTTCCCACCTGTGTAGGACACACCAATTGTACAGGCATGTATAAGTATTATTTAAATCACATAAATTTGGTTCATGGTAAAATTATAAGGTTGCAGTCATTTTGTCTATGGGAACAATATGATAACTAGTCATTCAATGGAGCACATCAAGAAATATAGAAATATTGTCTTCGCATTAACAAAAAAACCAGTTATGTTCTGGATGGATTACAAATACTTGGGAATAAAATAAAGCTTGAAGTAATTCCTCCGTATAACTTTGGTGTGTACGGCATCGAGTCTTATTCTTGATAATAATTTAAAATAAGTAATGCACTTGTATACTTTTGTCAGCATTTTCTTCGTAACATCACAAGTGAATAGTACTCAAGGTAGACTAATAATAATGACAGTTTATATTTTCTTATGAACGGGTGTTTTCAAGAAATGCAAGCTATTTTGCAAACAAGATCAGTTATGCAGTAAGTTGCAATCGTGAAGTATTATAAATCAATACTTTTTTCACCGAAAACAGCACACACCAACTCGATAGACATAGGTGAACATGATGCTGAAACTCCTCTTAACACAGGGTCGTCATGTCAAACAGTACTACTGGGTGCTGAACCACATTCGGGGCTGATTAACGAACTTAAGTACTTCAAATGCTATTTCAAATCTCATCTTTACCTAATCCTCATAAATGCTAGATCCGTTCTAAATAAACTACCGATGCTCAGAGCACTCACAGTAATATACAAACCCCCTATAATTGTCATCACTGAATCCTGGTGTAACTCGAACATACTGTAAATGAGAATATACTATTAAAAAAAACCACGGATTGAAAACGAAACGAAGTCGATTTTCCCGCGCAACCTGGGGGATTACTGTACAATTCAATAATTATACGGCCTGGGTCAGACAATGAGTGTATTTATATAAATATCAAATATTTAGCTATTGAAACATTATTAACTTGAAGACAATCTACTATTTGACATTATATCATACTTGATCGTGCCTGTAAAAAAGGCATGCATTTTCATGTAAATTTATGTTTATATGAAAATATACATTATCATTATTATAAAATAATTTTGTTGATTTCAACTTTTAGTGGAAGCATACAAGTAAACGTCCATCAAAACGAAACGTTGACATATACTACTGACCGATATCTATAGATGGATATGATTCACGTCAATCACATTGGAAATGACAAGTTTTCTTCCCAACACTAACCAACCTAGATTATTCTCTATTCTACTTCTGACAATGTTTATGCAAAATGTTCAAAACCACAAATGACGAATCACCGGTGAATACAGTTTCTAGACAGTGTTCAATGAATTCTTCGAAGATTTGAGCGGATTCGAAACCGATCACTTTTGTAAAGGGATAAAAACCAACATAATACCACTAAATAAATTGTCTTTCTCATCTTTTTCAGAAAGAAACACTGACGTGGCTTTACTGGAATAGGAAGAAGATGGTTGGTCCAGACATGTTGGAAAGGATGATGATTAGCTTTGTACCCAGTTAATTCAACCTGGCTTGGTTCAAATAAACAGCTGAGGATAAACGTTATCGTGATACATTATTGCGCACTATATGGGTTATAAATAAATAAATAAATTTATTCTCATAGTACAGTACATGAGGGACGCCAGTTTACAGGCATCATCAAATTTTTACAGAAATAGAATCATATAATTCAATCACAATTTACAGGCAGTAGCAAGATGCTCTCTACATGTTCGCTGGAGATTATACATACACTTGATAAATGTTAATCCCAGTAGTATAAAACAGCCTTTTCACTTATATACAATCATTTCTGTGCAAAGTTGGAAAAATCTGCTAGATTGTCAGTGTGTGCGAAACATCAGGGAATACAGAAGTATTGTCTTCGCATTAACAAAAAACCAGGTCTTTGGTGGATGGATTATAAGTGCCTGGGAAAAAACAAAGCTTGAAGTAAATATTCATACATAAATAAATAAATAAATAATAGTATATTCTCATTTTGTACATGAGGGACGCCAGTTTACAGGCATCATCAATATGATAAATTACATATACGATTAGTAAACATATTTAATAATAGTAATTTAATAAAATACATTTTTCCCACCTGTGTAGGACACACCAATTGTACAGGCATGGATAAGTATTATTTAAATCACATAAATTTGGTTCATGGTAAAATTATAAGGTTGCAGTCATTTTGTCTATGGGAACAATATGATAACTAGTCATTCAATGGAGCACATCAAGAAATATAGAAATATAGTCTTCGCATTAACAAAAAAAACCCAAGTATGTTTTGGATGGATAACAAATACTTGGGAAAAAAATAAAGCTTGAAGTAATTCCTCCATATAACTTTGGTGTGTACGGCATCGAGTCTTATTCTTGATAATAATTTAAAATAAGTAATGCACTTGTATACTTTTGTCAGCATTTTCTTCGTAACATCACAAGTGAATAGTACTCAAGGTAGACTAATAATAATGGTAGTTTATATTTTCTTATGAACGGGTGTTTTCAAGAAATGCAAGCTATTTTGCAAACAAGATCAGTTATGCAGTAAGTTGCAATCGTGAAGTATTATAAATCAATACTTTTTTATTGGTGTAAAGGTATATTTCACAACTGCAATCCAGGTTGCGTCGTTGGTGAAGGCAATGCGCAATTCACGAGGGAATTGTAAGTTATGGGACCAATAATGTTTGGAGATCATTTGTCATTGTAAATGGGCAAATATCTACATTCTTCGTTCTCATTCGAAAAGTTGAATGGAAGCTGAAATGGTGAGAGACAACAAAAGACAAACAACAACAACGCAAAAGAAAACAATTGGAGTACTTAGGGAGTGATTAATATGTATATATACATTTATATTCTGTGTAGTAATTATAGTTATTTTGGTGCACTAACTAACTATTCCCGTAATGCTAACTTTTATATTGTGTGAACTAATATTATTGTCCTGTGTAAAAATGTCTATCATGTACTTCCAATAATATAAAAATTTATAATTGTAGTTTGTTGTAACTACACGTTTAATGAACTTAAAATATCTATGTTGGACGAAAAAGTGGGTGTAGGATTCAGACGCAGAAGTGCACTGTCATCTTTGAGCAGTCTGGTGACTGAGGAGATGAACACTGTGAGTGTGTTTGCATCGCGCACATCAGCTGGTAGTCTATTCCAAATGACTGAAAACTTATTTAAGAAGAAATTATACCGCATGTAAGTCTGACAATGCTCTATAGCAGCTAGGTTGTGGTGATTTCTAAGATTGTAACTGATGACAGCGGTAGGTTTAATTGTTGGCTTGGAGGAGTGCACGAGCAGATTAGTTAGCTTGTAGTAAAAAAATTGGTTCAGCTTAAGACGTCTTTTCCAGAGTGGTTCTAAACTTAGTCTGTCGCAACGTTCATAGTATTGGAGACCACTTTCTAAACCAAGAATTCTTAAGGTGAATTGCCATTGCACTCCTTCTAACTTAAGCTTGTCATTTTGTCTGAGTCCGCTAAGAATAAACGGGCAGTATTCTAAAATAGGTCGGACACATACTTTATATAATAAAACCCTAGTTTCACAACAAAAGAAATTGCGAGTTATGCATCCTAGGAGCCTTCGTGTTTTACGTCTGGCATAATCAGTTTGTTCAGAGAACGTTAAGTTACTAGAGTATCTGATACCGAGATCTACGACTGAGTTGAGCTTGGCTAGTTTACGCCCATTTACTTCAAGATTCAGGTCAAGGTTACTGTTTCCGATACAAATCCATCCGCATTTATCAATGTTGAACTTTAGACAGGATTCAGTACACCATGTTGCGAGACCACTTAGTTCAAGATGCATTTTATTCACCATATCGCTTAGTTCATGAGCGTGGCAGGAGTAAACGACTTTGAGGTCGTCAGCATATAGGAATGATCTACCTAAGGTGAAGCAGTTGCAAATGCTGTTAATGTATACTGTAAATAAAAGTGGACCTAGGACACTACCTTGCACAACCCTTGCACAACAACTTTGTTGTGTGCAGAGTCCTCGAATTATAGTTCATTGATGTGTTATTTTGAAATCAGTGATGTGTTTATCTCATTTGATCTGCAATATCATTGTTGGGAATAAATACATAAGCTTTAGACGCATTAATTAATGGATTTCTACTGCTCGTGGGTGTTTTCTCAGCGTGAGGAAGGTTTATGAATTTCAGCTCGTGGCCATCCTTTCGTCTAAGAATACATAGACGACTTATTAACTGAAAGTGCCGACAAAGCCAAGCATTTGGAACATGTGAAGACTGTGTTTGAAAGACTTCACCAATACGGCATGACTATCAACTTAGACAAATGCGAATTTGCTAAGACCTCACTGAAATTCCTCGGTCATTTATTCGATGGCCAAGGAATCAGACCAGTTCCTGATGACGTACAAGCTATCAAAGATTATCCGTTGCCAGATTCTTTTAAGAAATTACGGCGATTTTTGGGTTTCGTTGGTTTTTACCTGCGTTTTATCCCCGAACTCTGTCAAAGCCTTACAACCATTAACTGACTTCCTACGTGGACATAGTCGTTCATTCCATTTGCTCCGAGAAGCTGTTGAAGCATTCGAAATTGTTAAACAATCGTTAAGTGACAAGACACTCTTAGTCAGACGCCAAAATGACGCCCCCTGTCTCTCATGACAGGTGCTTTAGACGTTGCCATTGGGGCAGTCTTACAACAGCATGTACACGGCGAATGGCAACCACATGCATTCTTTTCGAAACGACTAAATCCTACTCCATGTCACTATGGCACCGTTGGTAGAGAGTTATTAGCTGTTTATTTAGCAATCAAGCACTTACGACATATGCTGGAAGGTACATTTTTCACTGTCTTTACAGACCATTAGGCTCTAACGAAAGCCTTATCAGCAAAACAGGATAACTACTCTCCGCGCGAACTACGACATCTCGAGTTTATATCCCAGTTCACCTCCGATCTGAGGCATGTAAAGGGTAAAAACAATGAAGTGGCTGACGCTTTATCACGTGTGCACATCGACAACATTGTATACCCAGACATCGACTACGAACATCGCTCAAACTTACAACGAGATGACGCCAAACTGTAATACCATTCACCCAGCCTATTGCTGAGATGCGACCATGTGGGATCTGCTCAGATTTATGGAGCATCTTATAAATTAACTTGCTGTCTATCGTCAGATCTTTTCATGCCACTCCACAATGTCTTATCTCATTTATTTTCTGACAACGTCTTTACTTGATCCTCATTTTACTCCATTAAACTTAACATCTTATAGCTCTTCATTACTTTTTATACTCCTACTCTCTGAAGGGCACGGTTGTGCACTAAATGCACAAAAAGGTATAAAATAAAAACAATTGGCATGAGGATAATTGTATTAAAACCAAAAGTGGATGTCATGATAGTTTGTGATATATCTGTAGCATTATACATTGCAAATGAATGTTGTTACCCTAGGGTGTTTCCTTTATTAATGCATTTATTAATGATACTTGCACTTACCTATTTCATTACAATTTAATGATTCACCTCAGCACTTTAATTTTTCTAAAACAGATTCCAATCCCTTGTAAAAGGTGTACTTACCTCAATATTGGTTGGTTATCGTATGCCTACAACCACGGGATGAAAACGGAACGAAGTCGATTTTCCCGCTCAACCTGGAGGACAACTGTACAATTCAATAACTATACGGCCTAATTCAGAAAATGAGTGTATTATATGTATCGAATATTTAACAGTTGAAATACGATTAACTTGTAGACAATCTACGATTTGATATTATATCATACTTGATCGTGCCTGTAAAAATGGCATGCATTTTCATGTAAATTTGTAAATTTATATGAAATACATTATTATTATTATTAAAAGATCATGTCTTCTAAAACAACATCTTTTAAACTCGACGCAATTCCTTTTGGCACAACAAAAATTATCTGCAACACCTCTAGGGGTAAATATCGACCCTTCGTTCCGGCAGCTATAAGACATACAATATTCGAGAAGTTACATAACTTGTCGCATCCCGGTGTCAGGGCTTCTGTCAAACTACTAAGAGAAAGATTTATATGGCCGAACATTAACAGCGATGTTAAGAAGTGGATACGAAATTGCTTGTCCTGTCAAAGTCAAAATCATCCGTCACACCAATGCACCACTCAGTCGCTTTCCTAACCCCGACTCTACATTTGACCATATACATGTAGACATAGTTGCTCCACTGCCCCCTTCCAATGGTTTCAACTACATTCCAACTTGCATCGATAGATTCACTCGTTGGCCTGTAGGAGTTCCATTAGCCGACGTCTCCGCTGAAACGGTAGCTAAAGCTTTGGTCGAAAACTGGATAGCTAACTTTGCTGTCCCATCCATTTTCACTACAGACATAGGTGTTCAGTTTGAAAGCCGACTTTTTCACCAGCTAACTGAACTACAGGGAATTAAACGAATGACCGCATATCATCCTAGTTTAAACGGTATGGTTGAACGACTTCATTGACAATTCAAAGCTGTGCTCGCTGCTTCTTTGACTCAAAACGACTGGTCAACCAAACTTCCACTGGTACTACTTGGGATACGAGCTGCTCTAAAGAAAGATATTGGCTGCTGCGTTTCCAAGCTAGTCTATGGAACAACATTATGGTTACCAGGAGAATTTTTCACCCCGGGTAACCAAGTTCCACACGATATGACTGGTTACGTGCACCAGCTAAAACAAGACATGCGTGAGCTCAAGATATCGCTCCCACGCCAGCAGGAACGAGCGTCATACATCTCACCACAACTGACAGATTGCACTCACGTCTTCGTCAGGAGAGAGGGTGTACAACGACCACTTCAACCCTCTTGCGATGGCCCATTCAAAACTCTAAATAGAAATGCTACAGTTATCACTATAGAAGGACTGAATAAAGTAGAAGCCATCATTGTCGACAGAGTCAAACCAGCGTTCATCGACGATTTCGGAGTCAACGATAAAGACCAGCTGAACGACGTGCCAACACCTACATCCACGCAAGCTTCAACGTCGCCAGAGAAACCTGTGAAAACAACACACTCTGGTAGGAGGGTGCACTGGCCTAAAGGTTATGTACAAATCATCAGCTGCGAACGCATTGGAAGACTTTCAAAACGTGAGCACCTTATAAATTGCTAACAGTGACGACTTTTTTCACATACCAGTATGGGGCTACGTTCACATGCAGAGGAAAAATCGGCGAATGAGACATTGCATAGTAGTGAGGCAACTTTGTTGAACTTTTGTCTAGCCTGTATATTTCGCTCTAATATTTTTGTCCCTCAGACCGCTTACACAGTATTGTTAAATGTATTCTTGTAGCATGATTCGATGGCACAATTACTGGCAATTAATAATATTATGTATGCGTAATAGTCATGATATTTTCTGCACCATTAATGTGCTCCACATTTCAAAAGAAGTGTAATCTATGATGACTGAATTTGTTGAATACTTAAGTCATGCATGTTAATCATGTAAATGCCTAATTTATGTAAGTGAATTTAATCTGTATTACTTTTATGAATGTCGAGTCGTAATGAGGTCTGTGAGTTAGCTAAATTCAGTGGAAGCAGATGTAGTCGCATTCGGACAAAGACATACGAAAAACACTGACGAGTGTTTTGCGATTTCTGATCAGATAAATTTGCATAATCAGTTGTAGGAATTGATTCTACGTACGACAGCAAGTGAAGGTAAGTTCGCTCATTCACTTATAACCTTGCAGATATTCTTTTTTCCAGTTCGTGATACCGGGTAACTTCGGATGTGGGCATACAGCTCTGTTTACTTGAATTGTGGAAGAATTTAAAGGTGACGCGATTTGGACACTGGGAATTTTCCGTCGAATAATGGGAGATACTTCCCAATCGAAGACTTTCCTCTTTGACAGTGCACATCCCATACATGTTAACAAACTTGTTTGCGTTGAAGCGAAATAAAAGTTTCTATCTAATATTCTTGAGTTCTACTTGATATATTTGCAGTTGGAGTACGGCATGCTAGACCGGTACTCTCTAGGATATGGACTCGTCAATATACGTAAGTGTAATTCTATAGGAACACTATCGATCGATATAAGTGGCTAATTATAAGTGCTTTAGTCAAGCCTAAACATCTGCCTAAAGTTACGCAATTACGTCTCCTAGTCATAGGTAAATCTGTAGGGACCAGTGACAAAAATACCTAACTTCAGTATTTGAAAAATAAGAATAGAACTTAGGCACTGCAGTGGAGTTCGATTTCGTATAACGTTAAGTGTATTCAGAAGTAGTGCATTACTATTATTTCCCTTAAAGCATGATGTCAACCCATATGATTACAGGTGTTAACGTATATTGTAAAATGAAGTCTACACGAGACGAATAGTTGAATAGGTTGATCTGTAGCAATCGTGGTAAGATTTCACTTACGTTGAATTATGCCAACAATTACTTTCTTAGGTCTCATTGATCAGTCAGGCCTCCATTTCATCATGATGACAAATTTAGTTTCACTCAGATAGAATAAGAAAAGTATGGTAAGCAGGATGTTAAATATATTTATTGAAAAATAATAGCAAGTAAATGTCTTTACACAATTGTTTTTCGTAATCAATCAATCAAATTGCTGTGACCAGGTTGACTGACGTTACCGGACACCTGCAAATAAGTGAATAAAGTGTATTTTTTAAATCTCCCATTATTCGACGGAAAATTCCCAGTGTCCAAATTGCTAAGCTTTAGCACAGTTCGGGATAAAACGCCGGTAAAAATTAACGAGACCCAAAAATCGCCGTAATTTCTTCAAAGAATCTGGTAACGGATAATCTTTGATAGCTTGTACGTCATCAAGGATTGGTCTGATTCCTTGGCCATCGAATAAATGACCGAGGAATTTCAGTGAGGTCTTACCAAATTCGCATTTGTCTAAGTTGATGTTCATGCCGTTATATTACTTTTGTTACTGGAACACAATCGCGTTATAACAGAAGGAACATAGATTCATTGAAAAATTGTTTACTAAGCCAAAATTAGATTTCATATGTACAGATAACTCAGATGAATAGTCCTCCGTTACTGTCAGTAGGTTCCATCTGCATACACAGCACATATATGTTTCTCCATAAGCCTGAAAAGGTTTAAGAAGAGCATTATTAACCTGGGTAGCACATGCATGATCTGAATAAAAAATTTTTCGTGATAAACATTTACAAGTAATCACTTTACAAACAATATATATAAGTAGCTAGATAGTTTTCACTAAACTTAGGGGACATCGCAATTTATCGATGGTCGATATATTAGGGGTTGCAGGTATCGACGTTCGCGAGTTGTACGGATTATACTAACGCAAGATCTTATACCAACAACTTCTATAGTGTTCGTTCTTCGAGTACGAAAGATAAGGCAAAAGACCAGATTTTGTCGTCCAAAGTACGTAGTATATTTCGGGACAAAATCGCGGGTAGAAGCGAATGCTTAGCTAGCCAGTAATCGTGCACGCACGTGACACGACGGAGTACCAAATGGCGGGAATGCTTGACCGGAAGCCTTCAGCTAAACAAGTCGACTTAAACAGAAAGGGTCAGCATCCAATGTTGAGTGATGATTGCTGTGGTCAATAATTTTGGGGAATTGTTTACCGCTACAGCTCACTCCCCCCCTAGTGGGTTTGTGAGGACCCTAAGACGACCAGCCGGAAGTAAAAAATCTCGATGGTTCCCTTATGGGTGAAAAAAATCTTCCGAGCGGCTTGATGGATGGCCTGCTGGTCTGTCTGCCTATGCTAATAGGGTGTCTGTACACAGCTTCCTCGATGTTGTTCGTTGGATCCCGTGCTTCGTTTGTTTCTTGTCCAGTGCCCGTTGCACCTGGAAAAGAAAACATGAATGCTGAGAACCTTGTCAAGGAAAATGTACCAAATAAGCGTTTTTTATAAAAACAAATGACGTGCATCTACTATACAGTAAAATAATGTAAAGTTCAAAATATCGAAAAAAACATACGTATCCATCTAATTTAATTTTTTTCTAAGTGCATGTTTAATGTACGGTTATAGGAAAAAAATCGTTTACTTGTGTTAAGTGATGCTACATAAAAAAATGGTGTGTCTGAAGAGAAATAATGATTAATACCACAAACGAATGAGTTGGGTGAAAAGCACCACTCAGTTATGTGAAATAGGTGTGAAGGTATTCTGGGAATCTTACGTGACGTCCAGAACGCGTTCTCTTAGAGGGTTCGACCGAAGGTTGTGTGGTTTCCGCCATACTAGGGAGTTCTTCAAGGACTAAAGGATCTTCAATTACTTGTGGTTTATCGGGCACGTTTAGCTGTAGGATAATAGGGTTACCTTCCAAGTAAGCCGGTTTCAGACGGTCGATACTGACGGTGTCTTCGTGGCCTTTCTTGTCCAAGACGAAGAGTTTATCCGTACGCTTGATGACTTTATATGGTCCATCATACGGGGGTTCTACAGGGCGACGGACAGAGTCGCAACGAACAAATACGTGTGAAGAAGTTTTTAAACAGGGGTGAACGAAGACATCGATGAACTGTGGTCAGAGGGGAGCAGGTTTAACTGATCGCATTGCGTTTGTAAGCCTGCTGACGTATGGGGAATGATCTACTGCTGGTGGGAAGCTCGAGGGAGAAACAAACTCACCTGGCAGTTGTAGTGTCGTGCCAAATACTAGCTCAGCGGTAGTACAACCAGCATCGGTTTTTAAGCGTTTCGTATCCCTAGGAGAACTAACGGAAGGGATTCAGTCCAATGGGTGTTATTTGCAGCTGATAAACCAGCTTTCAACTGTCTGTGTAGACGTTCAACCATACTATTAGCTTTAGGATGTTGGGCTGTTGTTCGAAAACGCATGCAACCAAGGATTTTAGATAAAGCAAAGATTAAACCGCTTTCCAATTGCCGCCCGCGATCAGTTGTTATGGAAGATGGGCATCCAAAGTTTGCGATCCATCTCTCTACAAAGACGCGTGCGACAGTTTCAGCAGATATATCCTTGATGGGTACTGCTTCAGGCCATCGTGTGAAGCGATCGATGCAGGTTAACATATAGATGTATCCATGAGATTCTGGAAGGGGGCCAACTAAATCTATATGGACGTGTTCGAAACGGGCATTGGGGATAAGAAAGATGCCAAGTGGGCTTTTGGTGTGTCTTATTATCTTGCACTTTTGGCAAGCTAATCACGTGTGTGCCCATTCCCTTACTTCCTTATTAATACCAGGCCAACAAAACCGACTAGTTACGAGTTTGACGGTAGTTCGAATACTTGGGTGGGACAAGCCATGCAATGTATTGAAGACGTAACGGCGATAACTTTTAGGCACGATAGGGCGAGGAGTACCAGAGGAAATGTCGCAGAGAATAGTATCTTTTCCTATACCTAAGGGTTTCTCGGCTAATTGTAGAGTTGTTTTCGACAACTCATGCTGAAGCTTGGTATCTTCTTTTTGAAAATGAGCCAGTTTTACAAAGTCTATGCCGTCGATTTGGGTGGAGAAACAAATACGTGCCAAGGCATCTGCTACAGTGTTGTTCATTCCGGATACTTGGCGAATATCCGATGTAAACTGTGAAACGTAATCTAGTTGTCGCGATTCCCTGGGTGAATAATTATCCAAAGTTGAGTTCAGAGAGTACGTCAGAGGTTTGTGGTCAGTGAAAATGATGAATTCACGACCCTCAACTGAATGTCGAAAATGGCGTATAGCACAGTACATAGCTAGAAGTTCTCTTCCAAATGTGCTGTACTTCGTTTCAGCTAATTGAAGGCGCCTTGAGAAAAAGGCGAGTGGTTGCAACTCTTTGTTAACTAGTTGTTGCAGAACTGCGCCAATTGCAGTATCTGATGCATCAACTGAGATACTTAACGGTGCCGTTGTATCCTGATACATGAGAAGTGTGGCATCCGCAATAGCTTTTTTTACCTGAGTAAAAGCATGTCGAGAAGACGCGTCGAGTTCGATAGACTTGTTATTTCCTCGAAGAAGGTCTGTTAATGGCTGAATCAGAGAAGCAAAATTAGGAATAAAACGTCAGCAATAACTTACCAAGCCGTTAAAAGTGCGGAGACTTTTCACTGTCTTTGGCTCCGGAAAGTTCAGTATCGCCTCGACTTTAGTAGCCAGTGGATGAATGCCCTGACAGTCAATAGTGTGACCCAGAAAATCGAGTGAGTCAACGCCTATCTGACATTTTTGGATATTGATGGTAACACCATGTTGGCGTAACCCTTCAAATGCCAAGTCCAAGTGTCTAAGGTGAGTTTCCTTGTCTGGGCTGGCAATGAGGCAGTCATCTAAGTATGCGTATACGAAGTCGAGACCGCGAAATACTTCATCGATGAAGCGTTGGAATGTTTGGGCCGCATCCCGGAGGCCGAATGGCATACGTAGGAATTCGAAAAGTCCGAAAGGCGTGATGATAGCCGTTTTCGGAATATCTTCCGTTGCCATCGGGATTTGGTTATTCACTTTAACCAAGTCTATCTTCGAGAATATAGATGCTCCAGATAACGTTACCGTCAAGTCGTGCATGTGAGGCAAAGGGTAGTAATCAGGGGTTTTTTGGCGTTCACTCGCCGGTAATCACCAGTGGGTCGCCAATCGTTACTATCCTTTTTCGGTACCATATGCAATGGGGATGCCCATGGACTATTCGATGGCCGAATGATGCCAAGGGTGAGCATATGATCGAACTCATTTCTAGCAATTCTCAGTTTGTCAGGGGCCAGTCGTCGTGCTTTAGATGTCACGGGCTGTCCTGCGGTTATGATGTGGTGCATAATAATAATAGTATATTCTCATTTTTTTACATGAGGGACGCCAGTTTACAGGCATCATCAATTCGATAATTCGAAGTGTGGCGGTACGTTCAACGTTTGCGTTACATTTTAGCTTGATTCGCTATATATTTCTATTTTAACTGTGAGACTCGCAAAGGTGTTTCTCCAGTTCCATAAATTTAACCAATAACTCTTTCACTAATTAGTTATGGTTAGTCATACAAAAATGCCATGAACTGAGTCACCTGTCAACGTGATGACTAATAGTACAAATATGCTCGCAATGACGAGCAGCACAACTCCCACAAAGTATGGAAGTGAGGCACACAGCTTGCCAATACGCCGCAAGCGTCGAGCTGCCGGTTCACTACCATCTACTGTGGCTGAAACTGAGGGCGAAAACTTGCTGACAAACAGCAGTAGCATCGCTTCTACAAACTCACCACCTGGTCCTGACATAAACCTCTTCACTTCACCCTATGTACGTGTCACAAAACTTCAGATTCCAAGTCCAGCTCCAACACTTACTTCAGAAATAGAACGACTGGAGCTGTCTGTAGAAGAACTGAAGACTGAGATGCGGGACATAAGGTGTAGAAAAGTTATGAGTGCAGGATTTTCAGAAAAGTTGGCCAACTTATCTGAACTATCAACACAGGTTAGTGATATAAAATCACAGGTCTGTGAACTTGCTCCTCTGAACATCTTGACTAAGACCATAAACCCTGGCGAACGTGACACAGAATCAATATCTAAGATAGACACCTTGATAAATTTCATCACAACAGAGGTTATCAAAAGACTTGATACTAAACTAAGTGTGATTGTCTACAATATACCGGATAATGAGGGGTTGAAAAAGGTTCAAAGCATCTTACTTAGGGCGGCGAAAATGCCTAACTCCCAAACAAAATGTCACAGACTGAAGAAGAGTCAGCACGACCACTGCTGTCCTATACGCCTTCAGTTCGAAACGCAGACAGAGGCTAAAAAATTCACCAACACACAACGTATCCTATTACAGGACACAAGCTACAAACAGATAAAAGTTGTAGCAGATAAGACAGTGATTGAAAGGCGTGCTTACAATCACCTTAATAAACCAGATGGCAGGACACCTCAAGCCACTAAAATAGATATACACACTACCAACACGGTAGAACTCATAGCCTCCCCCCTCTCTAATCCCACAAAAATAGCTCCAGAGAAAACGAAACCAAACGAAAGACTTGTGAGCTATAGTCTTACTCCTAAAGTAACCTCTCCTCCCTCTACGGTGGATCTAGATATGTATATGGACAGCCATAAGATGGTAATCAATCCCTCTTGTAAGCTGACAACATCCTCTCTTAACCAAAACGTGACGACGCAAATGGAACTCGGTAACAAAACATGCCGAAATACGCCACTTGTTGCGAAGAATCCCCAACATATTCAGACTCCCAAGAATATCTCACGCTTTAAGGTAAATAATATTCAAAACCATGCTAGCAACCAAACTAAAAACAAAAATAAGGACATAGAGTCCAAGGACAACAACGACACAACCTACTTGCATACTGTGCCAAGTCACACTGGTAGCTGGTGTAGTAACGCTATCACGCAATTGGAATTGAGACGCTACATTTTCGTTCGGATTCTTTCAAACCGTATACAAACTATTTACACACAATTTTTACCGGAAACTGTTAAATTTTCACATTCTACACATAAGAATACTTGTGAGATACTATTTTTCCTTGGAAGTATTATATAAACTCTGTTATCACTGACCCTGCCATATGCAGGTTTTGGATGTATATTTTATGGGATATATCTGGTTCAATTTGGTGAGTCTGTGCAATTTTTCGAAGTTTTGCGTGTTATATTATCTATTCAGTGCTATATCTATAGTTCTGATTTTTTCTAACGAACTCCACCCTTGACTGAAGTTGCCCCCTTTTAAGTATCTATTACTCTAATAGAAGGATTGTTATCTGTTAATAGTTGTCGATTTTGTTCTTAATAGTTTGTTTTTATTGACTTAGTGTTGATTATACTGGAAATCTGACGTTTCCATCACCAGTCGTCTCAATTGTGTGACAGTCCGAATCTACCTTAAACCCTGATTTTCGGAATTTACTTTTTCGTTAGTTTCATCTAAACTCTAGCTTATTTCTCCATTATTTTTGACACGGTGTTACTAGTCCTCAAACTTGTTCTTTTCATATACTTTTTACCAAGGAATTCCTTCAACTTACGATTTTTGCTAATTAACTTCCAGTATCGGACTGTAAAACGGTAAATTTCCACTATTTTCACCTGTTATTTCTTTTTCATCTAACTCTAACTTTCTGAAATTGTAATAATCGGTTGCAGATCGCCGAGCTCAATCTTTTGATACCTATTTTATCCTCATTATTTGCCCATTTCTCTTCCAAATCATTTTGTTTTTGGTACTTTTAGCCATTTCGGCCGAAAAAGTACTTTATACTCAACAAAGGATTTTCTGATCTAGTAACAGTGACAACATCGGTCCTTGTTTTTGATCTCCCTTGGTCTATCTAGTAAGACCGAGGCCACTTTTTGTCTCGTCATTACCTTTCTATTTCCATCCACGAGACCTTTTTCCACTTTTGCTCATAATACCACCTATAACATTTCTGATTTATTCAGTCTTCTTGTTCTCTGTCCAAATATTTCTATCCTGAACCATCCAAAACAACTTCTTTCATCATTTTTCACCCTGTAGACCTAAAAGCCTCATACTCCTATCGCCTGTGTAAAAGTTGTGAGCCCCCCCTCTTCGCATAGTATCCCCCTAACAGGAGAGTTCTGCTGCCTCCTTCCAAAGCTAAACTTGTACATACATCTCAGATTCCAAATCGTCAACACTATTTGTTTATTTTTACAAAAAACCCGTAGCTTTTTGCTTTCTCCCAAACTTTTTAACGGGGGGTAGCTTTCGACCACATTTTAGCAACCTTTAAAAATATTGTGCTCCTCCCCCTGTTTGTCTAATTGTACCTTCGTCCCTTTCACCCCTCTGAGCCTCTGATCTAATTTCCATAAATCTGCACTGTCTATTCTCTGTACATCTTCAAATTTCACCACATCCTTCTGTACCTTCTATTCCTAATAGGCCCTATTATTCTCCATTTTCTATTCCCATTATCCAATATAGATCTAAAAATCATTATTCGTTTTGCCCTTGTTTTTAAAAAAAGTTTGTTATTCTATATTCTTTTTGTTGTTGTTTACTACCACAAACTTGAACTAACTGTTAGTATGTAACATTATAAAACTCAATGACTCTAAATTATTAGTAACAAAATAGGGGAATAAACCCTGCGTTTATCGCATATTGTTTGCTTAAATTATTATTATTTGCTGGCTGCCTCTGCACCTCTCTTTCTGTTTTCTTCTTCCTTCTCGAAGGTATTGCATTGATGCACTGCAAATGAACAGTAATGCTGCTTTCTACGTTTTTATTACTTGAGTGTTATTCAGAATGTTGTTGGCAGACACAACGAACAACGGAAGAAATTCCATTCTGAGTACTGTTTGTCATCGCAAAGTTGGTCCCTTGTATCTGTTATTACCAAAATAATGCTGTACTTACCCTCTACTATGGAGTTGTTTTTTTTTAATATTTGAACCCTTATTAATTGACAAAATGACAATGATCACAAGGCCTGTATCCTGTATGTCGTAGTCTAGCACATGTTAATCACCTCTCTTCTTACCTTCCATTAACGCAACATTTCGTAATTCCCGCATGAATTTAACTGACTATAAGTATATTATAGACTATAAATTAGACTTGAACCAGTATATTGTAATCTATTCTAACAAAGTTTCTAGAGGTTTTTTTCCATTTTTCCAATTTTTGATGTCAAAAAACGGTGTTCCATTTCAAATTGTACTTGTCGAATATGATCATGCATGTACAAACGGTACGTTAATCATGTAAATGTTTAATTTATGTGACATATATATTATTATTATTAATTTTGCTCTGGAAATTTACGCAGTTTTCCAAGTTTACGTTGAAATATCTCCTAGTTGTCCTCAACATATTCTGATCACTCTGCGGTTTTTCGTAGTACTCTCAGCGCTCTGTCATTCCCAGCAAACCGCTTTGTCCTGGCTTTTTTCTGCTTTTCGGTATTTGTTTTCAAACTTGCTACTGAGACCAATACTTTATGCCTCAGGCACGAACTTTCACTCATTCTCAGTTACTGTAATTTTGCTGTCTTTTGCGCATTGACCGAAATTCAGCCAAAATCCGTTTCCACAGGCTCTATTCACTTTTTATCGATCGCGAGCTAAGCTGCTAATCAGCCACTCTGATTGGTGGGCACGCCTATACTACCTGCTTGAATGCTGGAGTATAGGTGTATGGTGTTCTTCTTGAATGTTTTGTTTGTCTTTATTTTTTCGGCCTGGGCTTTTTCTTTGCTGGTTCCCGACGACCCTCCCAAGGTTTCTCGGCACGAGGAGTCGACTCGTGCAATTCCTATCACCATAGCACCCATCGTTCTCGAGTTGGCTTTGGGAGTGGCCTTTTCTTGTATTTTCTTCTGTACCCGCGTAATTCTTTATTCTTACAGATTCTGAAGTTGATCTTGGTATAATTGTACTCCTCCCGTCGAGACCTGTCGATTGATGCCCATATCAATAGCCCATCTCCTGTAGTTTCTGTGATTCTGTAACTCATCAACTTTCCCATTACGTCATCCCGCCCCACCCACCTATCAAATTTAAACCCCTGTAACTTCCGCACCCTTTACTTTCACCCCCCCCCCGTGTTTGTACTCATTCTGCTCGTCTCTTCAAGTTCTATCGATTGAAAGCTATATTATCATCTCATCTTCCATAGTCTTCGTCTTCAAAAGTAACCACTCTCCACTACGTCATCCTCACCTCTATTTCGCTGGCTATTTCGCATCGCTGTAACTTTCACATTTCTTCCTCTTTTACCGTTGTTCTTGGCATCTTTCGACTCCTCTCATCGAGATCTGTAGTTTGATACCCATTTTGACACCGTATCTCTGACAGTTTTGACTTTTGATAATCAACGTCCTCCCATTGCGTTATCATTATACTCACAAATGATTTATTTCGTTGCCTTTCTCGAAGTGTTGTAACTGCCACATTTCTTCACCTCTTCCGTTGTTCTAGGTATTTCTCGACTCTTCTCTCCGTGCTCCTTTGTTCGATAGTCATTTTCACGCTGCATCTCCTTCTTATTGTTTTCGAAAGTGGACTCTTTCATATCACCTCCTCCTCCCCATTCATTTTCGGCTTTCGCTTTTGCTTCAATCCCAAAGTGATTACGTGTAATATCGTATAACAGTACCTTTCTTTTCGTTTGTTTTCATTTCTGTTTTGTTTCGTTTTTGTTTGCTTTGTTTGATTTTGGTTTAGCCATTTGTCAAGCCACGGGTGAGGGCCTATGAATGGTCCGTGGCACAACTAACAGTCCATCGTTGGTTGTCCTCCAAACTCGAGCCTGCGATACCGCAATCTCCAGTCATGTCAGCTATGTCAAGCCAACCCTCATCACAATCCATGGCCTCTGCCATGATTCAAGCTGACCCTCAAACAACAGCCTCCTGTTCTCCTTCCTTCATCTCCCAATTGCCAGCAGCTCATCCTTCGCCCCTCACATCCAACCCGTCATCACCTCACTCCATGCGGTCCAATCAATCCCTATCCTCAATCGTATCTCCAAGATTCCTGTGTATATACTGTCCTTCAAACTTCGCTTCTCCGAGAGGTTTAACTCAACATCTGCGTCAAATCCACCCCGCCGAATACAATGAGGTCCTTCTCGGTCGCCTCCTCAACGACTGTCGAACACGACGAAATTGGTCCCAAAATGAAGAACTCACTTTACTGATGTTAGCAGATGCAGCAGTCGACCGATTCAACAGCAAAGCTGAACTGTATCAACACCTACACGACCATCTGCCACATCGCTCAGTTGAAGCCATCAGACTCCGTCTACAAACACTCAAATGGTTAACATTTGTCCCATCATCGTCGCGCTCCGCATCAACCATTGACTCCTACTCGATGCCATCCTCACCTGCATCATCACATGAAAACTATGCTATTAGATCAGCACTGTATGTACGTCCAAGACCTCAAACCTGGTCCACTCAAGAAGATGCTCGATTGATCTCAACGGCCAAATGCCTCGATTCACCTTTACTTGCGCCTATACAGTTCTTCGCTCTTGTCGCCGAAGCCGTTGGCAACCGCACCGCTGATGCAGTTAGACTACGTCTAGCCAGGCTAAAATGGAGACGTACACTCAACCCATCCCTGCCAACAATAGTCCTAACTCCAGATACGTCTTATCTCCAAATTCAGCCAGTTACCTCACTCACTGATACGTTCACCGTCAACAGATCAATCTCTGCTCCTATAAGTCCATGCAGAGCAACTTCAGATCCAGCTATCACAATCTCATCGAATTCCTGTACGCCAACTCAGCTAGAAGAACAGCGATCCCTCCAATTGGCTGTCATTAATAATGATTGCACTGTAATTGAGGAATCCACCCAACCAATGCGAATACCGCAGTACTACTATGCAATAAGTACTGTCGATAGAACAATTTTATATTCTCCCACTGCTGTGACAATGATCCGTCCACTTCTGCATACTATTGATAGTGACGAATCAGTTCCAACTTATACTGTCAACGCTTTCTCGCTCAACCGAACCTCATCACCCACTGCAACCTCTGAACATAAAGCTCGAAGACAAATTATGCTCGACTCACTCAAGATGGTTCAAGTCCCCTGGTGAATCTGACACTTCATAGAAGCCTCAACATGGACAATATACACGCTAACCTCCTGGCTGCCATCAGCGCACAACTGGCAAATTCATCTCAGCGGCTGGACACTGAATCCACTCGACAAATTATTCTGCGACTATATGCGAATGATATTACTCTTGAGGAGACACGTCAACTTTTGGATAAGCAGGCCCACCAACTGTTCCCTACAAAATGGAAACCATCCAAGCAGCGATACGTCTCCGGTCTCCCACCGAACTTAAACAACAAGAAGAGGCGACGCATTCTATATGCCCACATGCAAACGCTCTTCCACCGTTCGCCGAAAGACGCTGCAAACACGGTACTTGATGGCAGATGGAGAGACCCGTTTACATGTCAGCCTTCCAGTATAGGAGGCTTCAATGAATTTTGGATAGACACCTTCACACGCCCAGCCCTACCAGACACTAGACCGGTCCAGGAATACCTTCCAACTAACAACGACTCGGTCGCCCCAGTTTCAACTGAAGAGATCAAATGGGCACTAAAAGAAATGGTCAAATCCGCCACAGGTGTCGACCACATAACCGCCAGGGACCTCCAGAAAATCAACCCCTCTAGTCTGGCTGGGTATTTTAACACTCTTTTGCTTACGTCTTTTTTACCTTCACCTTTGTCAGCTTCCAGGGTCACCTTCATTCCGAAGACATCACACCCCGATAACCCTACAGACTTCCGGCCTATTTCCATCACTTCTGTTGTTACGCGCTGTCTGCACAAGATTATCGCCAAGCGATGGTCCAGATCATTCCCAATGGAAAAACTACAGTTTGCCTTCCTGCAACGTGATGGCTGCTTCGAAGCAACCAATCTACTTCACGCCATCTTGAGAGAAGCGCACTCCAACTACACAAGTTGCGCGTTAGCTATCCTCGACATCTCGAAAGCTTTCGACAGCGTCTTACATCAAACAATTCTAAGGGTGGCTGAGAGTTTTGGTGCGCCCCCAATGCTTAGAGAATATCTTACAAACTACTACTCCAACTCTTACAGTCTCTTCCACGAAGTGAATTGTCATCCAACACGAGGAGTCAAACAGGTTGACCCTCTGTCACCGCTTCTCTTCATCATGACTATGGATGAGATACTCAATGTTCTTGAAGCCCATGACCCCATCTACGTCGATGGCCATCCTCTGCACTACATAGCATATGCTGATGATCTCATCATCCTAGCTCCAAATGCTGCGGCTCTTCAAAACAAACTCAGCTGTATCGCCGCCTCGCTGGAGCTGGCGGGATTATCGATCAACGTCGACAAAAGCCGCACAATCAACATAGTCGCTGACAGACAGCGTAGAATCGTTGCCCTTTCTCCTACTGTCTTCAATATCAACTGCCTGTCAATTCCAGCCATCTCGCCAACAGAGGAATTCACCTATCTGGGTGTTCCCTTCAATTACAAGGGCAGGCGCTGCTTCGATCATGTCGGCGTCCTCAACAAATACTTAGACAATGTGAAAAGCGCCCCCCTTAAACCTCATCAACGAATGAAAATCCTGAAGAACAATCTGATTCCTCGTCTACTATATTCACTGACTCTCAGCATCACTCACAAGAATACCCTGAAAACGATGGACAAACTTATTCGTGCAGCTGTCCGCCGCTGGCTTCACCTCCCGAAAGACACTCCAACTGCATTTTTCCACGCGGATATCAAAAAGGGAGGCCTGGGAATTATGAATCTCTCAACAACGATTCCGATTCATAGGCGCAAAAGAATCGAGGCACTACTCAACAACAGGAATCCGCTCATACGCAGCATCGCGTCCTCCGAAACCTTCACACCTTTTCTTAGGATCTGCAACCTTCCGATGCAGACCCATAGACAAATAGTGACATCAATAGAAGAAGCCCATGAAAGCTGGGCACAACAGCTACACTCATCGGCGGATAGTTACGGTTTGACTGAGTCAACAAAATGCCCTGAATCTCACAAATGGCATCTCAACCCCGAAATGGTCTTGCCCAAACTCTATGTACGAGCCGTTCAACTGCGTGGAGGCCTCCTGGGCACAAAAACGAGAAGCACGCGTGGACGTCCTAGAGCGGACATCAACTGCAGAGGCGGGTGTGGTCAACCGGAAAATCTTCAACATATTCTTCAGCATTGCGCTCTAACTCATGACGTCAGATGCAAGAGACACAACTACGTCCTCAAGCTGATCGCTAACAAACTGCGCAAAATGAATACCAGATTTTACGTCGAGCCATGTGTTCCAACGCCCACGTCTTTCTGTAAACCTGATCTGATTATCTTGTTAGACGGAGTAGCATACATTCTCGACGTAACAATCTGCAGCGACGCCTTCATTTATATCAGCCATGCGTCGAAGATGTCAAAATACGGAACTCCAACGATGGTTGCTGCATGCCAACGGTTCCTGTCTGCAATGGGACATACAGTTCAAAGAATCTTGCAGATTCCTGTTGTAATCTCTTACCGAAGGATGATCAGTCAACTCTCCGCAAAATACCTTCGCAGACTGTTTTTCACCTCCTTCGACATTTCGAACCTCTGCATCTCAACCATCAAAGGCTCTTTGAAAATCTATGATACTTATATGCGTGGAACGTATAGACTCAGACGTGGAAGACAATTGAACCAATGATGTTGTAAATTTATTGTCATATCAAACTACTCTGTGAACGTTTACTGTACTACCATCTGTTGTAATACGCTGCGAGACAAATTGTAACACTCATACACATCTATACTCATTGAACCTATAGTGCTGTCATGAACTTCCTAAAATACGTGACAATTTTGTTTATTCTATATCTTCTAATTGCTCCACACTATGTACACGCAAAGAGCATATTGTCCTTATAAAACTCTCCGATGTTAAAGACTATTGCTACACACAACTCGCTGATATCCTATGATTCACATATGTAAGCAACATCCAAATGCTCAAAATTGAAAAGATTCTTGTATTACATTTAATGATTTCATAGATATTAGATATTAAAATCACACTTCTGCACCACATATGAATGTCTCACATGGACACATGACATGAACAACCACACATAAAAATACATAAAACTGATAGTCTTGGAGTAAAAGTACATATTATTGGAAATAACATGGGCTGCTGTGCAAATTTTCTATTTTTCTTTCTTTCTTTTTTTTACAATTATGTAATATTAAAGAAATTTTCCATGTATTTTTGTGCGTGTACTCAACTTGAATATTGTAAAAATAGTCCATTCGTTTCCACGAATGGACAATTTTTATTTAATATTCGAAAATAAATATGTTGTATAGGTGACAACACTCGAAGCTCAGCCACCAAGTACTCAGGGTCTACAAAGCATGACACACAAACTAACTTTGGCAGATTATACGGAACAAGCCTTCTGGGAAAAAAACCACAGTGCAGCTATGCATATAACGACACCCATGTAAGGTCTCCTGGAATGTCCCCACACAATAGGCAGATTAATAAGTCATGGGCATCACAAGGTACCAATGATTTTTTAACCAACACATCCCTGTCAGCGCTAACCAAACAGCTGGTGGGGATGTTAACCCTTCTGAACCCGTACCACTAACGTTGGCCCCCTATCGGGAAGAAAACAGACATGGGCTAGTACACACGGAACTATTAATCGCGCCCAATGGCTGTACAAGCATAGGCCAAATAAAAACTTCAACCCAAGTCTCAAACCTACCCAAGCCTAAGACCACGTCATCGTATAGCTTATCAAATAATCAAACCCATTACCCACTAAAAAAATGGATAGTAACTCGACAGACATAGGTGGACAAACTAGTTGCAACACAGGGTTGATATGCCACGCGGAAACAGTGGATGCTGATCCATACTTGAACCTTATTGACGAGCTTAAACACTTCAAATCTCAACTCTACTTAATACTTATTAATACTAGATCTATCCTTAACAAACTACCGATGCTCAGGGCACACACGCTGGTATACAAACCCCATATAATCATTATTACCGAATCCTGGTGTCACTCCAGTATACCAGACGAAGAGATAAGCATCGAAGGGTACATACACTTTCGCTGTGACAGGAAGAGTGGTAAGGGAGGAGGCTGTCTAATGTACTTCCTGAACACACTTACTGTATTACAGCTAGAAAATAGGGAACTCAACGACATGCACGACACCCTATGGGCCAACGTACACTTCAAAAGTGCTACACTACTAATAGGATGTATCTACAGAGCACCTGGCACCTTTAGTGATTACGAGACACAACTTATAAATGTACTGGAGCAAGTATCCACTCTTCCATACGAGCATAAGAACATATGTGGAGACTTCAACCTACCCGAAATCAACTGGGACTTATTAAAAGGGCCAACTAGATACGACAAGCTCTTAGGGACACTGGACATTTTCGGCTGGAAACAAACTGTCACTATCCCTACGAGAGGTGACAATGTACTAGACTTAATATTCTGTCACGATATAAGCCCCCTCTCAATCTTAGTGGGTTCTAAGTTTTCGGGTAGTGACCACAAAACAGTAATGTGTGCTCTGCCACTTCCACTGAATAGCAATGCAGCTCATACCTCCACTTCACAACAAGTACTATATAGGAACTATAGTAAGGCAAACTGGACCTTAGTAGAATCAGTGCTAAGATCCTCCGAATGGAGCGAATACTTCGCTACTGATGACGTCTCGAGAGCTCTGAGCATCTTCTACCATAATTCGAACACATGCTTAGATGCTGTCATTCCACTCCAAACACTTAAGCTTTCCCCACATAGGAAGTCATTCATAAAACCAAAGGATCGTATGAAACTGAAGAAACTCTCAACAAGTTACTTCAAACACCACGACTTTGGCACACTAGGTTTAATACTTAACACCCTAAGCTCCATCTCACAAGCTCGAAATTCCCGTATGAGAAACGAAGAACGCATCGCAGTAGCCAGTCTTGCTAGAGTGTATGCACTCACGGAAATCTTAAAGAAGCGAATGAATCGCAAAAATCACAGCATTTCCCTCCTCATAGACAAAGGTAGGCTATGTACTAATTCTGCAGACATGTGTGAATTATTTAACTCAAATTTTGCAGGTAACTACCTTAAGCCCACAGTCCAGTTACTCAATATACACCGTGCTACTAATGTGGCACAAACTCCAACTCCACACACACCAAACTTAATTGGTACTGTTGAATTTAACTATACTAACATTAAACAAACTATAAGAACCCTAAAATGCTCAAAAGGTTTCGGTACTGACGGCATATCATCCTATTTTTATAAATATGGTGGCCCTGACATTCCCTTACTACTGCTTAAAATATTCACAATGACCTTAGAAACCCAAACTTACCCTGATGTATGGAAAACAACGTTTATTATGCCTAAACACAAATCTGGCTCGAAAACAGACGTCAGTAACTACAGGCCAATTAATATCACACCTATAGCTTCTAGAATTATGGAGAGACTAGTTAAAGACAACCTAATGAAGCATATGCTTAGTTGCAGCATATATAATATTAAGTCCGAACCAACATGGATTCCTAAAATCCAGATCTTGTTTAACATGCCACTTAGACTTCTTTAACTTTGTGACCAGCAGTCGTGACAGACGACAACTAGTACTTGTCATCTACTTTGACATCTCAAAGGCATTTGACCGTGTCGACCATTTACTACTAGTACATAAGGTGAAATCCTTAGGAATACGTGACCCACTATTAGGATGGCTTAAATCATTCCTTAACAATAGGTCCCAAATAGTTAAACTCGGATCTATAACTTCGAAACCTAGCCCAATCACCTCTGGTGTAGTACAAGGTAGTGTCACTGGACCCCTTCTATTTACCCTATATATTAACGACATATGCGCTTGCTTTTCTCATGGTAAACCATTCATCTTTGCAGATGACCTCAAAGTAGCTTGTACATTCCAATGTGATGACCTAGGGTACTTCCAGAATGTTATACAAAAAGAACTAGATAAAGTGACTGCTTGGTCGTCTTTATGGAACCTCCAATTTAACCTTAAAAATGTGGCTGGATCTGCTTCGGTGCACCCTCAATCAACATGAAGTTAACGCTTCAATCGGTTAACCTAACCAAACTCCAAAGTGTCGTTGACCTAGGTCTGAGGTACTCGAGTAACCTAACATTCTCTGAGCAAGTGGCATCACAGACTCAAAAGTCGAGGATGCTCTTAGGATGCATACTCAGGAACTTTCACGACAATGAAGCAAAACTCATTCTGTACAAAACCTGTGTGAGGCCACTACTAGAATACTGTCCATTTATTATTAGCAGCACTCACACACGTGAAAAGCTAAGAATTGAAGGTATCCAACGATATTTTACCTCAAAACTACTTGGCTACGAATGTAAGAAAGACTACATTTCACGGTGCATGATTCTACAACTTGACCCACTCTGGACAAGACGACTAATTATAAACCTAGTATTCTTCTATAAGGTCCTACACAAAATGTCATTCTCAGACATTAAGGACATACAATTCGCGCAAGAAGGCTCTTACGATCTGCGTAACCAAAATTGCACAGTAACAATAAAAGCCTTTAAGTCAACACTCCGCGAAAACTTCTTCACAGTCATGTATTCTAAAATATGGAACAATCTGCCCCTAGATATCAGGAACTGCAATACAGTTTTAAGTTTCAAACGCTCTCTGTACACACTATTTCACTCTACCGACTATATAAATAAACTATTTATTCCTAGAACGGATCAACTATTAGTCTACTACAGTACCTAAACGCGCTTGAATACCCTTACTTCCCTAAAGACTATAAATAAACTAGTACCATAAATGCATAAAAAGACATAGTAGAAACAAATTTTTGTTCATCAAATTACAATGTACAACGAATATAAACAAATATTTTTGTCACCACATACTTTTTCTTTGTCTTCTGGTACATTTCTGTTGTATTTACTTTGTAGTACAAGTTGCATTGATCTACATTCCGACTGAAGCTGAGAAACAATTGAAGTCACTAACTCATATATCATCCCTCAAGGTTTGGCTAGTAATGGCTCAGCATCCTTGATGAAATCCACTATCACCATAACTAGACGCTGTACAGCATCTTATACAAGCACTGTCAACGATCTAAAATGGTTTTTATATAGCTTTCTACGTGTTTATCAACTTACTCGTACGGAGCAACCATGCTGTGACAAATGGCGGGCTATGGGTGACTTGAGTGCAGTAAAACAAATCTGCTTGAAATTGACCAATATTAATCTGCATTCAGTTGAATTCACAACTGGTAATACTTGCAAAAAACTGATGTCAAAGTCATAAAAATTAATCACTCATTTTAAATTAATGCCCAATTTGAACATAAAACAAGAACAAAAACGATGCCGCACACAACAAAGTTATATGGAGGAATTGACTTCAAGCTTTATTTTTTTCCCAAACATTTGTAATCTATCCGACACGTACTTGGTTTTTTTGTTAATGCGAAGACAATATTTCTATATTTCTTTATGTGCTCCATTGAACGACTAACTATCAGAATGTGCTCACTAACTGATGTCAGAGAGGACAGCAACCATGTAATTTCACTATAAATCAAATTCATGTAATTTAAATAATACTTATCCATGCCTGTACAACTGGTGTGTCCTACATGGATAGGAAATATATATTATTAAATTACACATACGATTAGTAAGTATAGCTAGTAATGATAATATAATAGCGTACATATTTATTCATACAAATATAGGACACACAAGTTGTATAGGAATGTATAAGAATTATTTAAGTTACATATTTAAATTACATGGATTACGGTTCAACAACATGGTTGTTGTCATTTTATCTTTAGTTTGTGGGAAAAATCTGATAACTGGTGATTCAATGGAACACACCAAGAAATATAGAGATACTGACTTCGCATTAACAAAAAAGACCCAAGTATGCGTTGGATGGATTACATATACTTGGGAAAATAAATAAAGCTTGAAGTCCATTCCCTCATAAAACAATAAAATGCGTCTTACAATAATATATTCTCACTTTATGTACTTGAGGGACTCCAGTTGACAGGCATCATCAATATCATAATAATGCACACATGGAGTAAACATGTTTAAAATTTTTCACTAACACAGAATATATATACAAGGGAAGATAATGAAATATTGACCGTAAGTACACTCTGCATAAGTTAAATTAGTTTATGTGGCATAATCCTAGGCACTATTATTGTTTGATTTTGTTGAACATGAGCGTAACAACTGAGTGTTGCGTTACATTCGGTCGATATGGTGGAAAGACGCTATAGTCAGTTTCAAGGTCATGATGGGTTCCTGCGTCGGCTGGTTATATGTTTTCGTGAATTCGTTTTCCATTGAATTTTAAAGGTTTTTTGGATGTTTTACGCATTTTGCAGTGTGTGGGTCAGTTTTTGTCACTGGATGCATCTATTAAGCTTATATTTAGCCTGAATTTCCCAGTTATTATGTTGGTAGTTAAGGATTATGCAAATCTGCAATCATTGAGTCATTTCACGCATACTATGCTAATACAGTAACATTCCTTAGTAAGTAAACCCTGCCACTGTTTGATCCAACAATGGCAGAACAGTTACGGATTATTTGCTTAAGCTGGAACTGTGCGCTGTTTTATCTGCATGACTGGAAATAATTCAGCACCTTGCTCTTCTTCTACGCATTTACAGACGTAGCTTATCAGCCTTATTGCAGCCCTTCTAGTCCAGGTTCTGCTCCTCCCAAGCTTACCATAATGCTGAATTAAATCTCACTGATTCTGAAATAATTCCAACGTTCTATAGTAAGTAAATTCTGAATCTGTTCTTAAATAGATTCTTTAATGGCACAGTCTAGAACACAGTTGTGGTTTTCAGCATGACTGACAGTAATTCAACACCATGCTATTTTTCTAGACATTTTCAGGAGTAGATCAGAACCTACTGGTTTTGCTTATCAGCTTTATTTAAACCCTTTCAGCTCATTTTCAGCACGGACTAGCCTAACTGCAGGACAAAGAGACTTAATTTAGCACATAGTGGCAATTTTCTGAGCTTGAATTTGGAAATTATATTTGGAAACTGTAGTACAATGTCACTGCAAATCCGTCAAGTTAGGTCCACTGGTAACATCCTGTAAATAGGCAAAATAAAATATAAGCTGATGAAACATTGTGCTCATCACATTCTCAGCATTTACATTTAGAAAAGTTTGCTTACATAACTGCCACTGTTATATCCCCTGCTATCTTTTCCATTTGCCTAGAAATAAAAACAATGTTGTGATTACTACATGTTGACTTAACGTTGACTTATAGAACGAAGCGGGCGTTTAACAATATTACCTGAATTCCTTTCTTAAGGTTACGCCTTTGGACACGATCTTTCAAACTATGAAAGTACGATTTCGTGGCCTGATCCATTATGTCACCAACTTCTCTCGATGTCATCAGTTGGTCGCTACAGAAATAAGTACTTCATTAATGAACCTTACATCTCGTGACTGAATTTCGAACATCTGAATGTCCCTAAATTCCTTGATTTAAATGGTGTAGTAAAAACATCACAGTGGGGTCGAAAGGGTATCCTATCTTCAATTTTCATTTCAACTATATTCCCCGGTTTACCTGAGGCCAAGATTACATTGTCCGGAGAATAAGAAGTAAATATGGCGTTCAGATAAGTTAACTTTCCTTTGCTTAACTTAACGCCCTTAGTACTAGCTTCTTTACGTACATGCTTGACACCTGTACTTTTCATTAAGTATACGTGCTCAACATAACGCTGAGCTACCTGCTTAGCCACAGCATATCCACAGTGCAAAGACTGTCTTATCCTGCGCATATAGGATGCAAAGGGAAATGTACTGAATCCTTCTAATTCCCCATGCAGCTCGACGTCATTCACTGTTTCAGAGAATGAATATTGGAAACAATATGTTCATCTCCGAAACAGTTCTCATATTGCAGTAAGAAATTACTCAAATCTGTCCAAACGGCATCCAAAAACAGTCGGCTGTATTTCGTAATCGAAAGTAAGTATACTGCCAGGGAAAATTTCCTATAATTATCTTACAGGGGGGAAGGCAGAATGTTCCTGAGTAGGCGAGACCCAAATATAGTAGTTTTTAGAAGGACCAGGGTTATTTCAGTACATACTGGGTTCACTTCAAGTAGATAAAATATTCATTTACGGTAAAAAGGCATTATTGACGCGTTGGTTAGATTTTGCTGAGAACTATTGTAAGGTTGGTCTTTTAAGTGTCCCAAGCTTACTATACTATACCTCCAAAAGTGCATTTATGCCTCACAAACTTATATTCCATGAGGCCAGATGGGTCTTTTTTACCTGTATCAACCCGATAGGATGTGTTGGATTCCTTTCAAAGAAATAATGAACAATTTAGTTGTTACCTTCATAAATGTATCAAAAGCTTGCTTAAGTTGCACCCACGTATAAAATACACAACTAAGCATTATTCTTTGGAATACAGCCATTAAATCGGACGATATAGATGACACTTTTCGTGAAGCAGAGGCTGCATGAGTATTTTGTAACGTCACATAATGGTTTTAACAATGACTAACGAACACAACATTATAATTTCAAGTAAATGAATAATAGTATATATTTCAGTGCCCATAAACCACTGTTGTGACCTAGTACATTTAATTGATTTATGCTGGCCTAATATGCACAAATCCCACAGGTCACTGAACTGACAACCTAAAAAGTGGATCAGTTAATACATATATATGTGCTAATTAAATACTCATTAATTGTCTAGACATTGTGATTTAATCACATTCTTCTAGTAAGCAAAAATGCACACGTCCTATTTTAGACTTAAAATATATGTATGAAAATTACCGTTGTCTTATATTCACTTACTAAACATTCTCAGACATCTCAATGAGTCATGTTCGTCTAGTAGGCAAAAATGCACACATCCTATTTTAGACTTAAAATGTATGTGTCAAAATTA
The DNA here is from genome assembly GCA_944472155.2 of Trichobilharzia szidati. Taxonomy (NCBI): domain Eukaryota; kingdom Metazoa; phylum Platyhelminthes; class Trematoda; order Strigeidida; family Schistosomatidae; genus Trichobilharzia; species Trichobilharzia szidati. Next base: position 215,879,063 of record OX235271.1, read on the forward strand.
CTGTTGATTTATATTGACTTACTATACATTCTCAGATATCTTAATGTACCTTTATTCACCACTAATGCATCCAAATAGCGTGTGAATCATCACACCACACTCACACCCATAAAATTAACACGTGATTATATTATGGTAAAGTACGTTCAATTAAACTGCCTGTAAATTTCCGTGTCAAAATAACAAATTACCGCTTAACTTATATTTTAGACCAATAGGAAGCCAACTAGCCAACAGCCAATCAAAATCTGCCTATATCTATTTTCGATATGGTGGGGTAGTCACAAAAGTATAAAAATGGCTTATAAAACGTTACTTAGTTTACCGTAAACGATGTTTCAAGCAATATAATCTGCAAGAGGCTCACCACAGCAGTTAGTATCCAGTTAAACATGCAGAGAAGTAATCATAATTCAGAAACTGGTGAATTTTTTATTCTTTTCGGTCTGGAACCTGAGTAACTGCGAACCAATCCATACAAAAATGTCGAAAGAGGCATGCAGGAGCAGAATTTTGCTATCGAATGAGTCATCTGAAATGCAGCTATCAGCATATTTTCGTCATTTCATAGATATCCAGATTTATTGACGCTGTATAGGTAGTGATTTGGATTTGTCATCATGATGGACATATGGATGAATATTCAAATACGTACTACAACTGGTTTGCTTTTCGGATTAAGTTAATTACATCGCGTGTTGGGTTTGATTACTCTGCGATTTTGATATATTCCGCGGTGTCGCCAAGATTATGGGAAGTATGCATATGCTTTAAATGCATTACTTTGTTGGCTGCAATCTCCACTGAGTGTATACAACGAGAACTGTGGATTTATGTATTTCCTCATCACTGGGGATAAAATATCGCCGCATTCCTTTTGGAAAGGAGACCAGTTGGTGGATTATAAATGATTTCCAAGTAACTTATATCCTTCCATGTGATGTTGTGGTAGGTCTCGACCTTGTTTTCTCATATTTCATTCGTATGTTAATTATGGTTCACGCTTTGTATCAGGTAGACATAATTCGATCGACTCCTATGTGTATGGGTGTTATTTTCATGACTGCTGCTTGTTTGTCTGAAATTATAGATAAAGGCAAAAGAAACAACAGGTGTAGTCTCTAAGTTCATATATTAAATGGGCCTATAATTTCTGAAGCTCTTACTTGGGAGTTAGCACTGGTATCACTTGCAAACCCACTTAGTGTGTCATTAAGAGCTTTTTCAAAAGACACCAGTGAGCTTGCTAGCCGCATTTCCTCAGGTAGTTTGTTCCATATTTGGGCATACCTAATCATGAAACATTTTTGCCTGGTGGCTGTTTTACATTGTTCTATAGCCACCGTACCTTTAGCGTGTCTAAGGTTATATCCAGTGTCTTCTGCAAAATAAGAGAATAAATGAAATTAAAAAAAACAGAAGTTGAAAATTTGCCTAAAGCTGAAGTTTAAATAACAAACTCCTCGAATGCAAGTACATGGTAAGAGTCCCCTACTTCAGAAGGACACCTAAATGTATACTTCAGAAAAATAGTAGTTATTATTAAGCCCTCGCTTTTCTTCTACATAGTTCACGCACTTTGACTTTTGTGTTTAACTCATATTCAACCTATATAAGTAGGTAAAATTATCATCTTTTTTCACTTAAACTTTTTTTCTTTTCGCAAGAAAGACTAGAATTCCATCACTAGAAAATTTCAGGGGGAAATAGTATTTTTTAAATGAAAAAACAACAAAAAATGATGAACCCCATGTTTTTTATATATGTTATGAATTATTAACACCTATCATATACTTCTGCACCTCTCTGGCGGTTTTCTTGTGTCTTCTTCTCTTTTCAAAGGTACTGCCTTAAACGAAGGCACTGAAACAGTGCCGCTATCCTCAACTAATTCGGAATATTGCTAGCCCACCTGGTTAATAACGGAACCACCTCTATCATGAAATCTGCTGACAAGTTCAAAGTTGGCCTCATATACAACTGGAAATGTCACAATTATGGCGTACTAACCGGTGAATTTGAAGTTTTATGGACTTTCAAACACTCTATGAATCATTTACTTACAATTACTGTTCATTCCGCATCTCTTATATTTCACGTCACCACCTGTACAAAAATGCTACTTACCTTCCACAATTAACGTAATCGTTTATAATTCCCGCGTGAAATTGACATACCGTATTTTTTTCAATTACAGTTTTGATTTGATGCTATATCTCATGAATTATTCAGTTGAAAGCACATCTCGAAAATTATCTATTGCCTTATTTGTACATTTCTTTTTAAATATTTCTCTCAAATTTACCAGTATTCAATCTATTTCTAGATTAACAAATCATATATATTCTATAAGTTCTAATTAGTGTACATTTGTTCATGCCTGTAAAAATGGCTATTTTCTGTTCCAGAAATAAAATTATTATTATTCTGAAAACCGAGTACAATTAGAAGGGGTATACACTATGTGGTTAAGTAGTTTATAGAAGAGTACCAGATTTAGTCGCAGTCGTCTTAACCATAATGTTTCTAGTCCTAGAATTTCACATCTGGTAGAGTAGTTTGTGCCGTTTTCGGTTCCGAATACTCCTAGCGTGAAGTACCTCTGTACTCCTACTTTTAGTTTGTCTTCTATGCGTATACTACTAAATATGAATGAGCAATAGTCTAGGAGTGGGAGCACACAAACCTTGTACAGTAGTATTCTGGATTCACTTCTGTAGAAGTTCCTGAGTAGGAAACCAATAAGCCTGCGTGATTACGATATTTGTTTCGGGATATGTTCAGAAAATGATAGATTGTGTGAATATGTCAGTCCTAGGTCTAGCACAGATCTGAGTCCAGGGATTTTGTGGCCCTGAATTGCTAGGTCGAGTTCTAGGTTAGGACAGCCTATGCAGAGCCAGCCACACTTTTCGACATTAAACTCAAGTCTCCAGGTGTCACACCATATATCCACTTTTGTTAATTCTTCATGTATGGGGTTCATAGTTGTACCGATATCTGTATTTGTGCAGGTATATGTCACCTTTAAGCCATCCGTATACAATATTGGTTCGCCTATACTAAAGCACTCACATATACTCTTTATGTAGATTATGAAAAGAAGGGTGCGCAATACATTCCCCTGGATGTCACCACTTCTGATTGGTCTAGGCTTGGAGGTCATCGAGCCAATTTTTGTTGTCTGATTTCTGCCACTGAGAAATGATTTTATCCAGTTGTGGAGGGGGTTGCGTATCCCTAGTGAGCATAGCCTGCTGACTAACAGACTATGTGGGACTCTGTCGAAGGCTTTCCTGATATCGAAATAGAGGATAATTGCTAGTTCTCTCCTATCTCTTCTATAGGTGACTTCGTTGAAAAAGTCTATATGGCAAGTGACGCAAGATCTTTTCTTTAGGAATCCGTGTTGTGACTGGTTGATGAGTTTGTGCTGTAGAAAATAGTCTGACATTTGGTCTTTGATTACTTTCTCCATGATCCTTGATATGACAGGTGTTATATTGATAGGCCTATAATTACATGCACTAGTTTTGGCCCCTCCTTTGTGCTTAGGTAGTATATACGTGTTTTTCCAAGTTTCAGGGTAGGTCCCAGTCACTAGTGAGAGGGTGAATATTCTAAGTAATAGCACCATCATATCCGAGCCACCGTTTTTGTATATGATAGACGGTATATCATCTATCCCACAACTACCGTTAGCTTTTAATGTCTTTTCCGCTGATGCTATATTTTGTATATTAAAGTTGATTTCACCTAACTCGTAGTTATTTTTGCAGGTTATATCGAGGATTGGAGATGGATGCGCTTTGGTGTTATCGGAGAACCATTGGTTTAGGAGTTCACAAATAATCTGGGGATCATCATAAATTATACCTTCATGCTCCAAGTGGCCGACATTATTTTCTTTACCCTTGTTTAGTCGTTTTTGCGAGACCTTGCAGAGTTCCTGAGTTTTGGAGGTGCCCCCTAGGGCTTTATTTTCCTCGAGTTGTGCCTTCATTTTATGTCTCTCCTCAAGATTTTTAAATGTTTCATGTATCTGGTTAATGCACTAAATTCTTTATGTAAATAAAATTTCCTTTTCAATTTCCTTAGTTTTAATCGCGTTTAGCGGTCTATGAAAAGAGTTGGTGTCCTTAAGGCAGACTTTAACGGTGCGATTGTATCTCTTACCGAACTGACCGTCTTGTAGAAGGTATCAAGTGTTACTTCTAAGTTATCATTGGTAAAGTATTCATCCCAGTCAGAGCTTCTCAAGAGCGTTGGTAGGAATTCCCAGTCGGCATTTTTATAGTCCCTATATTGATAGTGAACCGGGGAAATTTTAGGTGTGTGTTTAGTTGTTAGTTGAAGAGGTAAGGTGCAGTACAGTATGTTGTGATCACTGTTGTCGAGTTTATCCCCCACCTCTATCGAGATCGGCTCTATTTTGTGGCAGAGGACTAAGTCGAGAACATTGTTATGTCGTGTTGGGAGGCGTGCACACTGCTTCCATCCTCCTACATCTATAGCTTCTAGGAGCTCGTCATGGATTCTAGATCCAGTGCAGGTATCCCAGTTCACTCCGAAGAGGTTAAAATCGCCACAAATTATTTTGTAGTCAAATTCCAGAGTAGGTACATGCTCTAGTATTTCTGCGATAACCGTATCAGTCGTTTTAGGGCTGCTGGGGGCTCTGTATATACATCCCACTAGAATTTTATTTTCATTCGTGTGGATGCTTATCCACTTAGATTCTGGGAGTTTGTCGATAGTTAAGTTTGTAAAAGTATTGGGGTCAGTAGATTTAGAAGCATGTATTAGACACCCGCCTCCTCTTTTGTCCACTCTATCATTCCTGTGGATGTCATAGTTATCAATTATCAGCTTTGTGTCAGGTATATCATTAGTTCGCCAAGTTTCAGTTACCAGGATCAGTGTTGGCCGTTCCATGTATACCAAGCTGCTAAGGGAAGTTATTTTGTTAAGGAGAGATCGAGCATTTAAGAGCATAATTTTTAGAAAACCAGTTTTGTTGGGAGGGTAATTAGTGGGTTTTCTTGTTACTATCCCTAGCTCCTGGTTGCCTATGTTATGTTCGGAGGGATTCTCAGATGAGACATTGTCAGCGTGTCTACTATTCCCTGAGCAAACTGTGCTGCAAGAGGGGCTATTGTTTGCTGCAACCGAAAATAATCCTGTTGCATATATTGGTTTCTGGCCTCATTACGTGGGTATCTGGAATCATTCCTTGACATTAGATAATCTGTTTAACTATTCAGATTGTTATTTACAGGGCCGAAACAACCTGTTTCTAGGTTGTTTTGAGGGTAGTGCGTGCCAAGTCTTTCGCAGTTGTACATTTGTAGACTCATTTCGTGGATGTACATAGAAGGACGGTGAGTCAGTCTATACTCGTTATGCCGATGGGGCTTTACGTAGCTACTACGAGAGTTCGAGTATGCATTTCCGTCTATATGGTACCTAGTGGTGTCCCATCTAGAAGCCGTCTAGTTGCTAGTTATGCACGGGAGATCGTTAGATGGGCAGTTGAGTTCCGGATATTTGTCAACAATCGGTCGAAAAGTTGGATCGAGGATTGCTTTCATCTTAATGATTGACAAGCTGGGGCCAATGTAAGTTATGGCTTTGATACACAGATTAGTAGTGTTGTCAATTAGTCGCTTTCGGCTGACGTCTACGAGCAAATCATGATGATTGAGTAGGTCCGTGCCGACGATGGGCATTGTGAAGTCAGCGATAAGAAAAATCCACTGAATAGGTCTGCGTGAACCTACGTTCAGATAGACGTATTTCCGACCAAAGGTTGCAATTGGTTTTCCATTTGCAGCCTGTCGATCTGCTGCTGTAGCAGGAAGGACGCTGACTTCGACGCCTGTGTCAACTAAATAACTAGTCCGGCTCATTACATCATGGATGTAAAGTGAGCGGCTAGTGTCACTGATGACGGTTGCCGCTAACACGTGCCGGTGGGACAGTTTCCCACAGGCTTGGAGGCTTTGCCGAAATCACAAGGTTTTCAACAACATTTCGCTTCCTGGCCATAGGTGTTGTGATACCAACACCAGTCAGGATTTTTTTTACCGCTACAATATCTAGTAGGTCCATTGAATCATCATGAAATGAAAAATTATTTAACGACAAGTTATGCAATAGTTTGCGAAGCTGGAACAAAGGTTTTAACAGAAATGACAACGGTCTAATGACAAATAATAAGAGCTTTTACAGCATTAATAATAATAACGTTCATGCTTTTAGTGACTATAATAGGTATTATTATCGCAACGAATTCATCATTAACTTGGATAGACGACTGATAATAATACAATCATATCAATTAAATGTATCACTTAATCTTATGGAGCAGGTGTTTGCTTACTTTCACAGTATTCTCGCAATACTAATGTCGTCAACTAGCTTATTCCAAATGAATTCAAGATTAATTCGAAAAGTGAGTGGAGATCCAGTTTATGTCAACTAAAAACATGTAGCCTACATGTATTACACTGCTTACTGAGACATTTGATACCTGCTTTCCAAACTTCGTGACAAGAATACAGTATATGTAGGTATACCTGTAACGACAGAAGGCAAGAGTCAGGCAACAGATCATTTATTAAGGAAATCAACGCATATTTATATATATTCCATGTACATTGCTATGGATATTTAGGCAAACAAACACAGTCCTCCGATTGGTTGTTTCTCACGTAAAATTAATCTTTCATCTATTTGTGATTGTTTCTTGAATGGCAAATCCTCTACATGTTAACTGCATCCGCCTACGCAAAATATGCTGTGGTCGGTTTTGAATCAATCTTTGTTCACATTTTCTCACGACAAATCTTGGGAACGTAAATATTGACGTAAATTACTATCTATCAATTTGACTAGTAGACAGCTCTCACCACATACCTACACATACATAAGTATATACTTATATGCTGCACCAACCATGCCGTTTTCATTATGATTAACCAGACCGCTGTGTATTTTGTACTAATCTAAGGATCTCTGAAAATAACAGTCAAGCGATAATTGAAGTTGCATGAGGTTATCACCTCTTCGGAACATTGTTTGCATTCTTGACACTCCTGCGAAGTTCTTAGATCTTGATATGGGATGAATTCATTGAATTCAGCAAACAAATCCTCTGGTATATCATTTCTATCCTGAGCTGTAATAGTATGTGCTGTCAATTATGCACCCGACTTGATAAAACGCTCCTGGCAATTGCAAACTTAACCAAGCATCTGAATGATGTTTGAAATTACCGCGACTCGAATGACAAATTGGCCAATCACAAGAGAGTAAATCATTTGTTTATCTCTCTCGCGGGCACACGAAATCACGGCCGTCGACATGCTGCCTTTATCCTCACCCCAAATAAACATCTCCCTCTCACCCTCTTCGTCTTCTTCCTTCGTTGGTTGTAGCTGCTGCCTTATGTGTTACAAATTGGTGTCAGAGGTGTTTCATCCATACATAACATGGCGAATCGATCCGAGGATGATCTTCGCAAGTTGTTTCCTGAGGATAGTGCCTCAACATTGCCAAGTGTACCGCCGCTTCCCCGCCCACCAACGCTGCAACTATCATCAGACTACCCGCATTGAAAGAAACGGATGCAGGCGTTCCTTGACGTTACTCCAGCAGCCCACCACTTCATCCACGTCCTCAACAACCTATCCGAGAACGCCTTCGCCCGTGTGGACGCTGATGGTTTCAGTAACAACAACTCCATGCGAACGAACTGGGAGATCCTAGACCTGAGGCTGGGCTCAAACTGCTTTCCTGCCGAAAACTGCCAGAAGAACGTTTCCTGGACTACCTTCACGCCCTCCAGCTACTGGCAGCTGGACTTGACAATTACGGGGACCCCACCAGCGAAGACCATCTAGTTTGCACACGCTTTATTGAAGGAATGTTACCTGGAAACCTACGCACAAATCTTCGATGGCAGCTTCCAACCAGCACGTCCGAGTTACAGAGGGTTATTCTCCGTTTCATGGACGCTGAGAGCGACTCCGCGTCCACACCAAACAGCTCTCTATGCCCATTGCCAACAGCACCCACTGCGACTGCCGTGACCGTTCAAGAAGCCGACGGCGCCCGAATGGAGAAGCTACCAGTCGCTGTCGCTGTTATCAGAGATACTGGAAGAAGGCCCGTAAGTATGGTCACAATCGCCTGCCGGACCTCAGTAAGTCCCCTGTTTTTAATTTGTCTACGTACTCTTGTACTCGGCAACCTTTGATGTTATGGGGACATATTAATGGAGTGCCATCTAAAGTACTCTTAGACACTGGTGCGTCGGTCTCTCTCGTAAAGGCTTCCTTCCTCCGGCGCTTACCATAGTACTCATCCCCAGCAACCATCCACAATGTCTTGACGACGGCTAACGGTGCTAAACTGGAAGCTCGATCTACAGCTGCGCCTTGGAGACCTAAATGTGCGTCATCAGTTTCTTATCTGTGCCCAGATTACGTGGGACATCATCCTAGGGGTAGACTTCCTGACGTCAAATCACACCCTTATAAATATCGCCCATTCTCAAGTCACAATCGATTCCGTCTCAAAATCCTTGTATAGCCCTCAGCAACCGACGTCTTCTGCGTCAAATTTATCAGTGTCTATTATTCTAAATCTAATTTCGGTTGATCCACTCGCTCCTGCTCCCCTCCGAGGGCGAATGCTGGAATTAATTGATAAATACGCCGATGTGTTTGATGATGGGAGTAATCCGGGACGCACCGGTGTTGTTCACCACCGTATTGATACAGGCAGCCACCCGCCTGTGCGTCAAATACCCCGACTGATCCTCGTGCATTACCAGCCTCAGCTGGACGCCCTGAAACAAGATATGTTGGACAAAAAGATCATTGTACCTTCATCCTCCCCATGGGCGTCAGCCATCGTCTTAGTCAAGAAGAAGGACAGATCTCTTCGAATGCGTATTGACTATCGTAAACTGAATGCCGTAACCAAACGGGACGTTTTCCCAATTCCACGCATCGATGCAACTCTTGAAGCACTTGCTGGTTCACAATGGTTCTTCACCTTAGATCTAGCGTGAGGTTACTAGCAAATAGAGGTGCGCCCCAACGATTATCCGAAGACTGCCTTTATCCTTCCGAGTGATCTCTACGAATTCTGAACAATGCCCTTCGGATTATGCAATGCCCCCGCCACATTTCAACGCTTGATGCAGATATTCCTTGACAGGTTGGTTCCGCACAAGTGTCTCATCTATCTTGACGACATTATTGTGCACGGGAGGTCCCCAGAAGATCACATGGATAACCTACGAGTTGTTCGTGCAAGGTTCAGATCGAATGGCTTGAAATTGAAACCGTCTAAATGTTCATTTTTACAGAGGGCAGTCACATTTTTGGGCCACCGAGTTTCACCAGATGGTATCCAAAAGGACCCAGAGAAAACGCGTCTTATCTCAGAATGGCCTAGGCCCAAGTCCTGTAAAGACGTTCGTAGCTTCCCAGGGTCGGCTTCGTACTAGCAGCGTTTCGTTCTCGGGTTTGCCACCCTAGCCTCGCCTGACAGAAAAAGGGCCGTAAATTCCTATGGACCAACGAATGCCAACATGCGTTCGACGAGCTAAACAAGAACTTGACGTCAACTCCCATCCTTGCGTCCCCAGACAAGTCCCTGTCATCTGGTTCTTTTATTCTGGACACGGATGCAAGCGCTAACGCTATAGGGGCTGTCCTTTCCTAAGTGGCAACCGATGGTCGAGAACGCGTTATTGCATATGCCAGTCGCAAGCTAGACAAACGAAAAACACGGTACTCGACGACTTGAAGGGAGATGCTTGCTCTTGTATCTTCCCTCAAACACTTTAGACATTATCTACTTGGGCGCCCCTTTCGAGTACGCACAGACCATCGTGCACTACAATGGCTTCAAACATTCCGTGAACCAGAAGGTCAGGTGGCTCGCTGGCAAGAACAGTCACAGGAGTTCGAGTTTACCTGTGAGTATCGTCCTGGGCCCCGAAATGCTAACGCTGATGCCCTCTCCCGATTGCCGATGTACGTTTCCTCAATGAATGCTATACTTAATGCGGGCATAGATGTGGATTGGGCCGCACTGCAGGCGGCTGATACAGATATTCACCCTGTTTACTCGCGACACCTCCATTGGAACGATAAACCATAGAATAAGGAACTACAGCGTTTGTCGAATAAAACACGATGCATCTGTGGCAAGTGGGGCGTGTTACGACTGATTGACGATGTTTTGTATATAGTGGAACCATCCTCGTCACCCCGTCTTCTTGTTCCCCGGTTGAAAGTTCCGGAGGTGATTCACCTGGTGCACCACCAGCTTGGTCACGCTGGCCAACAAAAAACCGAACACAGCGTCCGTCAACGTTTCTGGTGGCCACTTCTTCATCACGACGTTACTGAATACTGCCGCAACTGTGCTACATGTGCACAGATTAAGCAGCCAAAACCACCTTCCCGAGCACCGTTAGTACCCATGCTGATCGAAGCCCCTAATCACCGAGTTCGGATAGATGTTATGGAGCCAGTAACAACGTCAAGACGTGGTAATCCTTACATACTCGTCATGGTTGACAACTTCACAAATTGCTGCGAAGCTATCCCCTTGCAACAACAAGATGCTTTGATGATTGGTCGCGCGTTCATCAACAACTGGTTGTCCCGCTTTGGTGCCCCTCTTTATCTACACTCTGACCAGGGCGCTGCTTTCGAGAATCATCTTATCGCTCACATCTGCAATGCTTTTGGCATTCAAAAGACTCATACTATGCCTTATCATCCACAGGGTAATGGACTGGTGGAACGCACCAAAAGAACTATCAAGAATCTCCTCCGTGCCTTTTTGCACAACGCACCGGAGAACACCTGGGACGATGTCCTACCTCAGTGTTTGCTGGCGTATCGCTCCTCCGTGCATTCATCGACGGGATTTTCCCCGGCTCTGCTCTTGTTCGGGCGTGAACTTCGCCTCCCAGTTGAGATGCAGACGCCACTGCTTCCATATGAAAAAATCGACTGCATCCCCTACGTCCGACATTTTCGCCACCACCTGGAGATAGCCTACAACCTGGCACGTCGTCATCTGCAGTCTTCGTCAGAACACCAGAAGAGCCTCTATGACCGGTTCGCCCGCGGATCCTCGTATTCCCCTGGTGACTATGTCTGGTCCCATCGACCGTCTGCCCCTGCCGGTTCGTGTCCTAAATTCTACGCACCATGGCAAAGACCTTATCAGATCGTACGGCACCAACCTCTCACAACGTATGTCCTGCGAAATTTGAGACAACCTCAAGGCAATCTTATCTCTGCGCATTATAAACAGCTGAAACCGCATCATCCAGCAGCTGTCAAGGAACCGTCGCCATCCTCGCAACCGCCGCCCGCTACTAGCTACGTCAAGGTGCCGACAGATGGAGGCAGTGCATATCCCATACCACCGCCAGGCACTGAGGACAGTGCCTCCAGAAGGGAGGAGGCGATGTAACGGAATAAAAACCACCATAATACCACTAAATAAGTTTTCTTTTTCCTCTTTTTCAGAAAGAAACACTGACGTGGCTTTACTGGAACAGGAGGAAGATGGTTTGTCCAGACTTGTTATAAATGATGATAATTAGCTTTATACCTGGTTAATTCAAGCCTGACTTGGTTCAAATAAACATCTCCCTCTCGCCCTCTTCGTCTTCTTCCTTTCGTTGGTTGTGGCTGTTGCCTTGTGTGTTACACTTTGAGTAGAACGTGGTCGACTGTGTCAATGTATGTAGGCAGTTCTCCAAATATTTCACTGATTGTATTTGGAGTAGCTATCGATGTAATTCAGGATTTCACAGTTCATGTCTTTTGACTGACATTTCGATCTATCTCTATCTGTCTCTCTCTCTGTCGAGAAAATGAATCCAACCAATCCACAAAAGTCTAACCAATGTGAAGAAAGTATCAAAGAGACAGATTGTTCGCTCACTCGGAAAATCTCACCACTTATAACGAGGAGAGAAAGGAATAATTATGTGTTTGGAGATAATTTTTTCTACTTGTACGGTATAATTTGGGAGACAGATGTCGAAAGTGGTTATTAGTCTAAAAATATCAATATGCAAAAATTGATTATTCTGTTTTACTCAGTCTTTCATACATTCCAACGAAATTCATGAACGCAGATTGACACTCGTATGAGAATACATCTGTCTCACTACACATCACATGGATTACACTACCAATATATTCGGATGGACTATCGGAACCGTCGCGATAGTCGCAATACTCGTCAACTCTTATATCGGTTTACTATGGATAGCCAACCTGTCTGCTTGTTCACAGAGAAGGCACAACAGTCAGTCTATAGAAGGAAATCCCAGTGATAGTCCAAATGAATCACAAACAGAATCATCTCACATTTCATTACGTCGATCTACGAAAGTTCACATGTCAATCATTCTAATTTCTGGATTTGTTATGCATCTGACAGTAGGAGTGAGAATAGCCCACCTCACATTGACTGGAAACGACATACGTGTTATCTTCGGTGAATGGTTCTGTAGAATTCACATATTTTTGAGTTTGTTTTCATTGGATACCTCTAACTGGTGTTTCGCTCTTCTCTGTCTCGAAAATCTCTTCCCCGTTTTTCTCGTCAGAACACATCAATCGACATTTCTGAATTCTGGAAACTTCATCATAATTCAAGTGATGATTGTCATTGCAATTGCATTGACAACAAGCATCCCACCTCTAATTCCAGCAAACAGAATATGCGATCAGTTGTATCTCAGTATGAATTATGTGTACAGCAGATTTGTCCTGAGTATACTGCTTCCTTCAGTTATTTCAATTGTTTCCTCTACTCTCCTGATTAAAATGATATCAAGACGACAAGTGTTAGCGAACACTAGTCAGCATAAAACTTCCTCACCTATGGAAAATTCCTCCGGTGTATCTGTATCACCAACACATAGAATCATTGCAGCGAAAATAAAAATAACGACAGCCTGTTCGTTGCTTTTCCTTCAGTTTCTGATTTATTCATATTTCAAGAAGTGTAGTAACTACGGTTGTTTTTCAGTAATTCAAAAACCACTGGGTAATGAAGAATATTATTTATTAGCTTTAATCCTAATGTATTGCATTCTCAACACAGTTCAAAGTTTTCTCTTAATGATATCTTCACCAAACATGAACTGCAGCTATCAAATCATATATGTGATGATTCGGAGAGTACTCCATCATAGAATATGAAGACACGACCCAAGAAAGCTTTTGAAGTGAATACCTCCAATGATATCCAATGTGTCTCAAGCTGTAGATGTGTACTAGTCCAGAGTAATGATATTGTCGAGTTCCTGTTAGAAGGTGAACAAATGACGCATTGTCTGCACCCGTTGTTTTAATCAGAACCTCTGTGTAACTATAGCCTCTTCGTAGGAATGAAATATACACGTATTTGTTCACGCCTGCTTTCTCCTCGCTCCGTAACTGCCTGTTTGCCATACTGATAATCTGGTCGCAAATTACTGCAAACATCCATTCTAGTCTAAAGAATACCACCAGCAACAACAACCACAGCAACAACCTTGTTGGCAAAACCTACAGTGGAGTGAAATTCGTTGAAACATGCTATACAGATTGTATCTCTGGGATTCCCTGTCAAATTGGTGGAAAGTGAAACTAATCCCATCTGCAAGTGACTGTAACTGAATTCTCTCAGAACTCATTACCCTCAATGAGTGTAACACACTGTCCACATAACTTTCGTTAATTCGGATTTGTATTTTGATATTTCAAATAATTGGTGAGCTTACTATATACTATCCTGCAAGTGAATTACCCCTGTCAGACATTAGCCAAACCAGCACTGCATAAAATAAACAATCATTTCAGTATGTTTCCCATTACACTAAATTGTCATTTCTCACCGATTTCATGGAAGTATTTCGGTCATTCTTCTCTGAAATCATCTCATTACCTGTCTCGTTTCGCTAACAACTGTGAGTAGTCATCATCATGAGTGTGAGTTGACATCATTGACAGTTGGATACTTATTTGATTCAGTAGTTTTTTCATCTCAGTTCCCTTCACTTATGGCGGATTTACTCTAATTTGTCGCACAACGACTTTGTACACACAACTGTATCACGTATGAAACATGCTTATTGACAAATGCTTTTTATTTACTGTTGAACACTTCCCTGGTTTCAATCTCATTGTATACACTGGCTAACTCACCGATAGAACTGTTAAGTCAGACACACGGAAGCGCGTCCATCATTCAATAGATAAATGAAGCCTTACAAATCGTAGAGAAGATATACTTCCTACTAGGTTGCGCCTTCTGCATTGCGCCTTCTCAATCCCTCAATTACTTACTATATCTCAGTGGTCATATCGTAGTGTGTTGTAGACGCCCCACAGTGTTATTACAAACTTTAAAATAAGGTAACTATAGAATCTGAATTGTCTTCACTATATTTCACCAGTGTCTTCGGTGTTTATCTATTCGCAGATGGCGAAGTGGTCATTTGATGGGATGTTCCGGGTTCACTTTTACAGGTGAACTGTACTATTTCAGTTGCTAATGTGTCAAAAGAGTGTCTTTCGCCTTTCACACAACACTTTGCTTCATTCTTTCGCGGTGTCTAATCAATATCATTACTGACTTCTACTTTGGTTGTTCATCTCTGCACTGATTCATATTCCTCCTCCTCACCATCACCATCATTTTGTCCTCTATCAGCTTCCAAGTTTTCACAGACACCCACTGCAAGACGTGTCTTTCCTTGTCGAGGAGGTATACACAGACTCTTCTCTACGCACCTTCCCTACACTTCCAGTGTTTCTCCACACAGGCTTCCCACGTAATGTTGCCTGGTGCGTGAGACGTTTCCCTGGTGACTGCAGTGAATGTTTACACTGTGACATCACCATTCAAATTCTGAATATTGAAGTTGAATTGTGGTCAATCTTATTGTGTCCTAACGTTGTGATTATTCGACATCCACAACGTAAATCAAAAGGCACTTGAGAAGGAGTACGATCATGTATTATCTCATTAATCAAAATTCAAAAGTTGACCGAGTACAAAATGTAGCGAATGTTAACAAGCGATCTTTAGAGTGATGAATAAATCAAAGTCCAATTACATAGTGAAAGTATACTACGATGATGAATAATAAAATGGGTCACTAAAATAGCCCCTCAGTAGAATGCAGGTAAACAAAATTTAGCTGTATTCGGAATGTTATTGTAGATAAAATAGAGAAGATTTGTAGCTCAGGTGGATGATTTTGGTGTCGTTGTGTTCTCTGAGCTGGATGGTTTGGTTGCGAAGCTTTCATTGCTCTACTGAGCAACATCTTCAGCGCATACTTCGATGTGAAGTGAGCTTTTAGGATTCTCTATGAGTTTACTAGTCATCTCTTCTAGTGCCCCTGAACGTGATTGGTTGTTTTCGTGTGACATTTCACCCCCTAGTTTGCTTGTCTCGGTGCTGGCTGCTTCTTTGGTCTGAATGTCGTTAGTCATTCCTTCTGCTAACCTTGAACGTGATTGGTTGTTTTTGTGTGACTTCTCACTTTCTAGTTCACTTGTTTTGGTGTTGACTGTTTCCTTGACCTGGAGTTTGACTTTGTTTTTGTGTGAATTTCTTCGTATGGATTGGTATATTTTGTCAATCTCTATGTGTCTATTGATTGCTGATTCATTTGAATACCAGGCCTCTAGGAATTCTCTGGCATTTTTGCAGTTCCCTTTGTCTAAGATTTGAACATTGTCCCAGTCGAATTGGTGCCCGTGGTTGTCTGCATGTAGTGATATGAGGGAGTGTATGTCGTGTCTTTTGACAGCTAGTTTGTGTTCGTGAATGCGAAGACGAAGAGGGCGTCCACTTTAACCAATGTAATGTTTGTCGCAGTCGTTGCAACTTATCTTGTAGATGACGTTAGTTTTGTCTTCTTTTGCCATTGAGTCCTTTTTAGAGAGAATCAATGGCATTGAAATAGACAGCCAAGTAATAATGGTATCCTTCGACGTCATGGCATTATATACTTCGATTGGACTAAAACTAGCAAAAGAAACCATGGAACAACTACTCAACAACGACGAACACATACAACAATCAAAAATGCAGCATTCAAGTTGGATGGAATGCATAAACTTGTGTCTCACAACTTATTTCCAATTCAACGGCCAAATGTATGAACAGATTCAAAGGACACCTATGGGACCACCCATATCAGGATTGATTGCGGAAGACGTCATGCAAAGACTGGAAAACATAATTCTGCCAAAGATCAAACCGAAAATTTGGATACGCTACATAGATGATACATTCGTGATAATCAAAAGGGAAAACTTAGACAATACCCACAACATAATAAACAACACCTTCAACGACATCAAATTCACAAGAGAAGAAGAATATGAAAACAAAATCCCATTTTTAGACGTCTTAATCAAACGAACAACTACAGGAAAATTAGAAACCCAAGTATACAGAAAACCAACGCACACGGATCAAATACTCAATTACAACAGTAACAACCCAACATCACACAAAATTAGCTGCATACGTACATTGTTCAAGAGAGCCAGGACTCATTGCAGCACTCCCGCCTTGAGGACAATTGAAGAAAATCATCTTATGGACGTCTTCCGAAGAAATGGATACCCACGAAACTTCCTCAAAAGACATCTACCCCCAGCTCAACCAACCAAATCAAAGGCCACCAGCGAAAACACAAAGAAAGTCGTCCTACCATATATAAAAGATATCTCCGAAATCAGTGCAAGACTATTCAAACCTTTTGGAATCGATGTCGCTCATAAACCAACAAAGTCACTACACTCAGTTCTATGTAAACCAAAGGACTCAACGGCAAAAGAAGACAAAACTAACGTCATCTACAAGATAAGTTGCAACGACTGCGACAAACATTACATTGGTTAAAGTGGACGCCCTCTTCGTCTTCGCATTCACGAACACAAACTAGCTGTCAAAAGACACGACATACACTCCCTCATATCACTACATGCAGACAACCACGGGCACCAATTCGACTGGGACAATGTTCAAATCTTAGACAAAGGGAACTGCAAAAATGCCAGAGAATTCCTAGAGGCCTGGTATTCAAATGAATCAGCAATCAATAGACACATAGAGATTGACAAAATATACCAATCCATACGAAGAAATTCACACAAAAACAAAGTCAAACTCCAGGTCAAGGAAACAGTCAACACCAAAACAAGTGAACTAGAAAGTGAGAAGTCACACAAAAACAACCAATCACGTTCAAGGTTAGCAGAAGGAATGACTAACGACATTCAGACCAAAGAAGCAGCCAGCACCGAGACAAGCAAACTAGGGGGTGAAATGTCACACGAAAACAACCAATCACGTTCAGGGGCACTAGAAGAGATGACTAGTAAACTCATAGAGAATCCTAAAAGCTCACTTCACATCGAAGTATGCGCTGAAGATGTTGCTCAGTAGAGCAATGAAAGCTTCGCAACCAAACCATCCAGCTCAGAGAACACAACCACAGTAGAATGTTATTGTAAATTACGGGGACGGAAAAAATATACAAGGGTTGCTGGTATGAAAACCGAATTGAGGATTTTAATTTTTCTGAGGTTTGATAATATAACTGTACATTTTCGAAAATGCTAACAACTTCGAAACGAACCAAAATGTTTAGAAAGTTGTGCGAAATGTAACAATAAAACCAGAAAAATTATTAGAATAATAATGAGGTTGTTATTGTAAAGAGCTACAGAATAGATTTATATCTTACACACATTTAATAGCACAGTAATAAGGAAGTATGGAAATGACTTAGAAATAAATTGTCTGTACGAATCTTTGTGGCCAATTTACGCGTCTGCCTGACCTTGTGATTCTTTCTGTTTTGTTAGCCGGAATATCACCAGATTTTGAATCTTGAGAGCAGGAATCATTTTGTGGCGTAACTTTAGATGATGTTGATGACTTGGGTAAACATTCTGTCACCTCTATTTCCATGAAAGCTGGTTTTACGCGATCGATGCTTACATTCTCGTGTTTTCCTCCGCGTTCGACAGTGACGACTTTGTTTGTTCTGCTTATTACTTTAAATGGTCCTTCCTTCATAAGGTGGTTGAAGTAGTTGCCTTACACCGTCGTGTCGTATGAAAACATGAGTGCAATCGTTTAGTTTTTGAGGCATGTATGCTTGGTTGAGCTGATGTCGCGGGGGATAATATCTTAAAAGGCTGATATGTTGTCTCAGTTGTTGTGCAAAAGTAGTTTCGTCAGTTGGAACTTCACTGGCTAGGTTGAAATATTCTCCAGGTAGTCATAAAGTAGTTCCATAAACTAATTCTGCTGGACAACATTCGATATCTTGTTTTATTGTCGAACGTATTCCAAGAAGTACAAGAGGTAATTTATCGCTCCACTTATCATCATCCTTCACTGCCATCAGTGATGCTTTCAGTTGACGATGAAGTCTCTCCACTAAGCCGTTTGAACTGGAATGGTAAGCAGTAGTACATATACGCTTGATTCCCAGTAGTTCTGTGAGTTGTTGGAATAAATGGCTTTCGAATTAGGCACCCCTGTCTGTAGTAATAATGCTGGGCACTCCGAAGTTGGAAATCCAATTTTGTATAATGCTCTTTGCAACAGTTTCAGCAGCAATATCAAGTAAGGGACTAGCCACTGACCATCTCGTAAATCTGTCAATACACGTTAAGATATAAGAAAAGCCATTAGATGGTGATAACAGCCCAACGATGTCAATGCGTATGTGTTGGAACCTACCATCAGGTTCTGGAAACTGGACATTAGGTGAAACTGTATGTCGTTGTACTTTTGACTTTTGGCAGGCTAAACATGACCTGGTCCAGTGTTTAATCTCACGATTCATATTCGGCCATATATATCGGTCACTTATCAGTTTAATTGTCGCTCGGATGCCAGGATGAGAAATGCCATGTATTTTGGAGAAAACTGATCTTCATATCTCTAGTGGGACGAAAGGACGTGGTTTACCTTTGGAAACATCACACGTAATAGTTAGACTTTCATCAAGCATAACATCTTGCAAACGTAAGGAAGTACTCGTGCTATTTTTTATTCTTTTCAGATCCTCGTCCATAGTTTGCAGTCTAGCCATATTTTTAAGATCAAACTGGTCTTTTTCTAAGGTATTTATATGGATGCGGGATAACGCATCTGCTACCTCGTTTTTATGTCCTTTGATGAATCTAATATCTGAAGTGAACTGAGAAATGAACTCGAGGTGTCGGAGCTCTCTTGGCGAGTACTTGTCGTGCTTTGCATTCATGGCCTTGGTTAGTGGTTTGTGGTCTGTGTAGATGGTAAACGGTATTCCTTCGACCATATGACGAAAATGTTTAACAGCAAGATAGACTGCTAGTAATTCTCTACTGAATGCACTATATCTTGACTGAGTGGCGTCTAGACGTTTGGAGAAAAAGGAGAGAGGTTGCCATTTCCCAGCAGAAAATTGTTGAAGAACTGCACCGACGGCGACGTCTGATGCATCTGTCATAATAGCTATAGGAGCATTGACGTCACGACGTACTAGTAAAGTTTCTGAGCTTAGAGTTTGTTTCAGCTTTTCAAATGCTTCGATTGCTGAAGTATTCATGTGCAGCGATTTTGCGTGACCTTTTAGTAAATCTGTCAGAGGTTGGGCCAGCTGTGCACAGTGAGGAATGAAACGGCGATAAAAATTGACGAGACCAAGGAATCGGCGTAACTTTTTGAAAGAATCTGGGATGGCGTATTCTTTTATGACTTGAAGCTGTTCTGCTGTCGGTCGAATGCCTTGATTGTCTACCTGATGTCCCAAATATTTTACAGTTTTCTTACCGAATTCACATTTACTTGGCTTAATGACAATCCCATATTCGGCTAAACGTTTAAAGAGTGTTTCTAAGTGATGTTGGTGTTCTTCAGGTGATTTACTTGCGACCAGTATATCATCGATATAAGCGTAAGTGAATGTGAGGCCGTGCAAGACCTGGTCGATGAATCTTTGAAATGTTTGCGCTGGGCTAGTCAAACCAAATGGCAGACGACGAACTCGAATAACCCAAAAGGAGTGGTTACCGCAGTTTTGGGGATATCCTTGGTTTCGACAGATATATGGTAGTATGCACGAATGAGGTCAATTTTGGAAAATACCTGAGCACCTGCCATGCTATGAAAAAAATCGTGGATATGCGGAATTGGGTATCTATCTGCTATCGTCTGCTTATTTAAAGCTCGGTAATATCCACATGGTTGTATCTCTGTTGAGTTCTTCTTTGGTACCATATGAAGTGGTGATGACCATGGGATGTTTGACGGTCGTATTATTCCTAGATCCAACAATCTTTTGAACTCTGCTTTTGCTATTTGCATTTTAGCTGGATCTATACGACGTGGTTTAGCTGCGACAGGTGGACCTTTAGTTACAATATGATGCGTTACTTTGTGTTTGAGAGAGGCTGCGGAGTAATCGCTCTGTGTGAGTTCAGGAAACTTCCTTAGCAAAATGTCGTACGTGGATAATTGATCTGATGTAGCTACCATCAAGCGGATACTTGTAGGGGACTGTCTAGAGCAAGCTCATTAACATAACAAAATATGCGAATAAAAATCCAAGTCAATGAGAGTACAATGCAACAATATATTATCAAAATGCAGTAACGAGTTATATTAATTAAAAGGTTACTTGGATACGTTGTTAAAGTCCACTGCTACAAATTATTCATATAATCCACAGAAGCGTTGACTGTTGGAATCGTGTCTACTGGTAGAAGCTGTGTTCCGGTTGTAGAGTTGTCTTCGGATAAGGATAATAGGTTCCTGCAATAAATCCAAAGTATACAACACGGTTTGAGTGGAGCGAGTAGACAGAAATGGCCAGAGAGAAGGCGAAGCTACCAACAGTATAGTGTATTTCAAATTGCACTCGCAAGTTATATGTATTTGAACATAAATCGTTTTAAACAAGAGTCATGTACAATGTTTCTAATTTCAACATCTAACCAAGAAGTGTACAATCATATGGTTAGGTTTTCACACGGTTCCCCCCTAGAGGTCCAGAGAGACCACCGGAGACTGTCACTGTTAGTGAAGTTAATAATAATAACCATTTTTAGGATAAAAATAAGGATACATAATGACATGCATGTACGCCAAAAGATATCTGGATCGTGTAAAGTTTGAACGCATTTACAAATAGTTCAACAACAAGAATTGAAATAGAAGTTCATGTCAATTAAATGTGGACGGTTTCTCTTTTCACAAACCATGAAAAAAGATTTGTAATGTATAAACAAAGATATCTATGTACACAGTCATTAAAGAGGGCAAAAGAAAAACACAGTACCCGTTTTGTAGCTGAGGTACATATAAATAAATAAATAATAGTGATAGTAACAGTGACATCAAAGTGTACGAAGAAATAGTAATTGTCGTGTTAATAGTGTCTAGACAAAAAATGTAATTTTTTTATCAGTCCACAAAATGAACGTAGCGAGCCGGTTAACTGATTTGTCGACCACTACGTGTTTGATATGGAGGGTAGAGAAGACTTGGTGCCGTTGGAGTGGAATCAAATGTCTGATTATTTGGTTGTGCAGTTGTCGATGTAGCTTCAAATTCGCTGTCTGTGTAGGCTGGTTTGGTTCGATCAATAGAAATAGCCTCTCGTTTTCCATTTTTGTTCACTGTAAAGTGTTTGTCTGGACGTTTAGTAACTTGGAAGAGACCTTCATATGGGGGTTGCAATCCTTTTCTGATGGCGTCAACTCGAACAAAGACGAATCTGCAAGTTTCCAGATGTTTGTTGATCTGATCTCGTCAGGGAGATTGTCGAGGTGCTGTTGGTTGAAGTTGAAGCATTTGTCTAGTTAGTTGGTTGGTGAAGTCAGAAATGTTCACGTCCGTCGAATCGGCTGAAGAAACTAGCTGTCCAGGCAAGGTTAGGTTGGTGCCATAAACGAGTTGAGCCGGTGTACATCCTAAATCTTCTTTGATAGTGGATTGGATACCGAGTAAAATCAGAGGTAAGACTTCACTCCACTTGGATGTATCATTCTGTGCCATCAGGGAGCTTTTCAGTTGTCTGTGGAATCTTTCCACAAGATCATTCGCTGCCGGATGGTAGGCTGTTGTGGAGATATGTTTCACTCCCAGGAGTCTCATCAGTTCACAAAACAGCGTCGACTGGAATTGAGCACCTCGATCGGATGTAATAGAAGTTGGTACACCGTAATTTGACACCCAACGGTCGAGGAAAACCAAAGCAACATTTTCTGCAGATAAATCGTTCAGTGGGCACGCAACAGCCCAACGAGTAAATCTATCAATGGCTGTCAGGATATGTGTATATCCTCTTGACGTTGGCAATGGTCCTACAATATCTATATGAACGTGCTGAAATCTCCTGTCCGGTAAATCAAACGTCTTCGGCGTTGTGACAGTGTGGCGGTGTACTTTGGAGCATTGGCATTGGAGACATTCTCGTGCCCATCTCCGAATGTCAGAGTTCATTCTAGGCCACACGAACCGTTCGCTGATGAGTCTGACCGTGGCACGTGCTACAGGGTGAGAAAGCGAATGTAAGTGGTCGAATAACGCTCTTCGGCATTTGAGAGGAACAAACGGGTGGTTAGTGCCGGTAGATATGTGGTGGACCTTTTACTCTGTTAGCTTATTTACCCAAAATTCAAATAGAAAACAAAATACCAAATCAGTTTAGTTACGGGAAGAATATATTAAAGTTTTGTTACTTGGGTTTACAAAGATCCAAATTCCACAATAAACGTACTGGATTCCAGAAGTGCTGCGGGAAGACTGCTCCAGTTCTAATTCTCCAGTGTTGACGTTGCCGGAGGTCGACCAAAGTGCGTAGGAAGAGGCTACGGTGCTCCTGCAAAAATTCGAGATAGAAAGCAGGTTGTTATAATTGATCGACGGCAGTTGAGATGGTGGAGAAGACGGAGAGTCGAAGGCAGAATTATATATTTTTTTTAAAACTCGAGGGAAGTTCAAAGTACAGAGTTTTTGGTTAAAACAAAGTAGTGTACAATATGTTCATTTTTTACATAATAGTAAAATTTGGATAAGTTTATTTTTGAGGACTCCACAGGGCTCCCCCTCTTAGAGGTCCGGAGGACCATCAGTACTGTCCTCGTGGACGATTACATGAATATAAGCAATATAAATAATGGGTAATGTCAACAATAAGGGTAACAAAAAAAAAAATAACATCAACAACAATAAGGATACAAAATTAGATCAGGGTGTACGGAATGCATCCGTGTTGTATAAAGTTTAGCACATGCAAGCAGGAATTTAGAAGAAAAAAAAATATCAAAACTTGCTATAATTTTAAAGAAAAAATTTATGTACATAATAAACCATGAAATGTTCGTTAGCATTTGCAAAATTCATATATAAATAGATATATACAAATACTTGGTGAATGCGTGTGCTTGCAGCACAGTTAACGAACAGTAAACAATAATACTAGTAAATATTTATGGTTATAATGAAATGAATGTCGACAACAATAATAATAAGTATGTCTAAATGAGGTTACGTACTTTTTTTTTAATGTCAGTCAACAAAATGAACATAGCGGGCAGGTTTACAGATCTGCCGTCCACTGCGTGTCTGTACAGGGGGAAGTGTGAAGAGCGGGAGAGTTGGAGTTGCATTGACTTTCTGATTGTTTACTGGTGCCGGCGTTGCTAGTGTTTCATATTCGCTGTCGGTGTACGCTGGTTTAAGACGATCGATAGAAACAGTCTCAGGTTTACCATGTTTATTCAGCGTGAAGTATTTATCTGTGCGTTTAAGTACTAGAAAAGGACCTTCATATGGATGTTGCAAACCTTTTCTAATGGCGTCGACGCGAACAAATACAAATCTGCAAGTGAGTAGATTCTTATTAACTTGAGCTTTCTGAAGTGATTGGCGAGGGGCTACTGGTCGAAGCTGGAGCATTTGCTGGGTAAGGCGGTTGGTGAAGTCGGAGATATTTACTTCAGTTGAATCATTAGACGGAACTAACTGACCAGGCAACGTGAGGGTAGTACCATACACAAGTTGAGCTGGTGTACATCCCAAATCTTCTTTGACAGTTGATCGGATACTGAGAAGAACTAACGGTAGGTGTTCACTCCACTTAGATGAGTCAGCTTGTGCCATTAATGAGCTTTTCAGTTGTCGATGGAAACGTTCCACCAGACCATTCGCTGCAGGATGGTAAGCTGTAGTGGAGATATGGTTCACTCCAAGGAGTCTCGTAAACTCTCGAAACAGAGTTGATTGAAATTGAGCTCCTCGGTCTGTTGTAATCGTTGTTGGTACTCCGTAGTTTGACACCCAACGATCTAAGAAAACCAAGGCGGTATTTTCTGCAGATATGTCGTTGAGTGGACAAGCAATAGCCCATCGGGTAAATCGATCAATGGCAGTAAGTATATGAGTAAATCCTCTGGATGGCGGTAATGGTCCAATAATATCTATGTGCACGTGTTGGAATCGTCTATCCGGTAAACTGAACTGCTTTGGAGGTGTAACGGTATGATGATGTACCTTGGATCTTTGACATTGCAAGCACTGGTGGGCCCATTTCCGAATATCGGAGTTCATCTTGGGCCAAACAAAACGTTCGCTGATCAACTTGACCGTAGCACGTATACCAGGATGAGACAAGGAATGCAGATGTTCAAACAAAGGTTTTCGACAACTTAGTGGGACAAAAGGTCTATGAACGCCAGTTGAAACATCGCAGACGATGGTTGTATCAGACAGGGGAATAGGTACGTCCTGCAACTGTAGGGAGGAGTTTCGTCTGCAAGAATGAAGTTCGGCGTCATTTTTCTGCAGCTTGGCTATATTGTCTAAGCTAATATCTATCGAAGATAGGTGATTAACGTCACATCGAGATAAAGAATCAGCTACGATATTGGAATCTCCTTTGATGAACTGGATGTCTGTTGAGAATTGTGAGATGTAATCCAGTTGTCTGGCTTCTCTCGGAGAGTGTCTATCCAACGAAGTGGTGAAAGCGTAGCAGAGAGGCTTATGGTCCGTTAAGATAGTAAAATGTCTACCTTGTAGTAGGAAGCTGAAATGTTTTACTGCTAGGTAGATGGCTAACAGTTCTCTGCTAAATGTGCTGTAACGAGTTTGTGCAGGTTCCAACTTTTTGGAGAAGAAAGCAAGTGGATTGGTGTCATTATTGAACTTTTGTTGTAAAACTGCTCCCACTGCTACCTGCGATGCATCTGTACATAAAATGAGTGAAGCTTGTGGATTGATATGAGACAACATTACGACGTTGGATAAGGCATATTTTGCGTTATAAAATGCTGCTTTTGCTTCTTCAGACCACTGAAATTTCTTTGAATTGCGTCTAAGTAGGTCGGTCAGTGGCTGAACTATGGAGGCACATGATGGAATAAAACGTCGGTAGAAGTTGAACATCCCGAGGAAACGTCTAAGTTTCTTTAAGGAATCAGGTTCGGGAAAGTTCTTAATAGCTTCTATCTTATCTTCGGTAGGTCTGATGCCTTCGGCAGTTATTCGATGTCCTAAAAATTCGATGGATGGGGAACCAAAAATACATTTCTTTGGATTGATCACAACTCCAAATTGTTCAAATCTTTGAAATAACAAGCTTAAGTGTTCCATATGTTCTTCCATCGATGAGCTGGCAATTAAGACATCGTCGATATATACAAAGACAAAATCAAGACCTTGGGTAACTTGGTCCATAAAACGCTGAAATGTTTGCGCGGCATTCTTTAGACCGAAAGGCATTCTCAAGAATTCGAATAATCCAAAAGGTGTGATAATTGCTGTTTTTGGAATGTCTTCTGGAGCGACTGGTATTTGATGATATGCTCTAACCAAGTCAACTTTGGTAAAAATAGTCTTTCCATGTAACGTCAAGGAGAAGTCGTGGAGATGAGGTATAGGATAACGGTCTGGTACCGTAGCATTATTCAGAGCGCGATAATCTCCACATGGTCGCCAGTCGTGATTAGTTTTGGGAACCATATGCAAAGGTGAAGACCATGGACTGTTGGATGGTCGTATGATGCCCAGCTGCATCATATGTTCGAATTCCGACTTAGCTGCTGCTAGTTTATCTGGTGGTAACCGTCGTGGACGTGCCTTCACAGGTTGTCCTGTTGTGATGATTTTATGCGTAACTGTATGAGATATATCTTCGACGTTGTATGACGGTTTAGGGATTTTCGGAAATCGTTGCAATAAGGTAGAGAACATTTCACTCTCCGGCTTTTCTATACAGATGCTATGAACAGAGTAGTCACCTGTAATACCGTGGATCTTGAGTTGGGTGCAGTTGTCGATCAGTTTTTTCTTGCTGATGTCAACTAACAGATTGAAGTGACTTAGGAAGTCTGCACCAAGTATAGCGTGACGTACGTCAGCTACTATGAAGATCCATGTGAAACTTCGGCGTAATCCTAGGTTTAGAATCATTGACTGTTCACCATACGTCTGTATGTTGGTTTGATTGGCAGCGCGGAGTGAAAGTTTACCAGGTATTTCGGCTGATCGCCTGGATAGTGAGGGGGGAATAACACTGACCTCGGCGCCTGTATCTACCAGGAATAATGTTCCGGTAGTCAAGTCCCTCACGTAGAAAAGGCGACTGAGATGATTGCCAGTAACAGCCGTCGCCATTACTGCCTGGCTAGGGAGTTTCCCTGAGTTGCGTCACCACTATTGTACATGCACGGTCGGACACACTTCAGGGCATTATGCCCATACCTCCTATGATACCAGCAAATGTTACGGCTTTGAGACGGTGTTCTAGAACGTCGTCCAGATCTTGGTCGCCGTTGCTTGGATACTGTCTGTGACTGGTTCCGCTGTGCTCGGAGCTCAGATACTTCCAGTCGTAAGTCTTGCATTTGAGATGTTAACTGGGAAAGTAACCAAAACATTGGTGTGTCTTTCATAGATGTGGAAGGGCTTGGTGTTACTACCTCTTCAGGAACAGTGGTACGTTTAGATGGAGCCATTGTCAAAAAATATTTAAGTATAGAGATATACAAAATAGCAAAACGTGTGGTAACAGAAATTAAAGCAATGCGAGTTTATAACGCCAAAATAGCAACAAAAATGTTCAAAACGAGTTAACTATCGAAAAAAGGTTCGAAAACGGGTTAAACATCGAAAAAGAAAAAAAGGTTCGTAAACGGGCTCACCAATTATTGTGGTGGACCTTTTACTCTGTTAGCTTATTTACCCAAAATTCAAATAGAAAACAAAATACCAAATCAGTTTAGTTACGGGAAGAATATATTAAAGTTTTGTTACTTGGGTTTACAAAGATCCAAATTCCACAATAAACGTACTGGATTCCAGAAGTGCTGCGGGAAGACTGCTCCAGTTCTAATTCTCCAGTGTTGACGTTGCCGGAGGTCGACCAAAGTGCGTAGGAAGAGGCTACGGTGCTCCTGCAAAAATTCGAGATAGAAAGCAGGTTGTTATAATTGATCGACGGCAGTTGAGATGGTGGAGAAGACGGAGAGTCGAAGGCAGAATTATATATTTTTTTAAAACTCGAGGGAAGTTCAAAGTACAGAGTTTTTGGTTAAAACAAAGTAGTGTACAATATGTTCATTTTTTACATAATAGTAAAATTTGGATAAGTTTATTTTTGAGGACTCCACAGATACATCGCAAACCATAGCTGCATCTGATAAGGGAATAGGTACGTCCCTGAACTGTAAGGAAGAGTTTCCGCGACAATTTCGAAGTTCTGCGTCATCTCTTTGTAACTGAGCCATACGGTCGAGACTGACGTCTACTGAAGTTTCAAGCTGGTTTATGTCACCTCTTGAAAGAGAATCAGCTACCACGTTTGCGTCCCCTTTGATGTACTGTATGTCAGTTGAAAATTGGTAGATATAGTCTAACTGTATGGCTTCTCTTGGGGAGTTTTTATCCAACGGAGTAGTGAAAGCGTAGCAGAGAGGTTTGTGGTCAGTAAAAGTAGTGAAATGCCGACCCTGCAGTTAGTAACTGAAATGCTTGACTGCTAGATACATGGCCAACAGCTCCCTCCCTAAAGTACTGTAACGTGTCTGAGCCGGTTACAATTTCTTCGAAAAGAAAGCAAGTGGGGTGACTTCACCATTAATCTTCTGTTGTAATACCGCACCCTCAGCTACTTGGGAGGCATCTGTGCACAAGATAAGGGATGCTTTGGGGTTGTTGCAAGACAGCATAGCAACTTTAGATAAACCGTCTTTAGCGTTGCAGAAAGATTCGTGTGCTTGCGCTGACCATTGAAACTTCTTAGGATCACTTTTAAGGAGATCGGTTAAAGGTTGGACGATGGACGCACGCGAAGGAATAAAACGTCTATAGAAATTAAACATCGCCACAAATTGTCGGACTTTCTTCAATGAGTCTGGTTGGGGGAAGTTTTTGATTGTATATATCTTTTCCTCAGTAGGCTTGCATCCATCGGCAGTTATGTTATGTCCCAGGAATTGAATAGAAGAGGCACCAAAAATGCACTTCTTAGGGTTTATAGCGACACCTTACTGTTCGAAACGTTGAAACAAAGTGCTAAGATGATTCTTATGTTGCTCTTCCGACTTACTAGCAATTAGTACGTCACCGATATAAACGAACACAAGGTCAAGGCCCTGAGTGACTTGGTCCATGAAGCGCTGAAAAGATTGTGCAGCGTTTTTCATCCCGAAGGGCATTCGTAAGAATTCAAACAAACCCAAAGATGTTATAATGGCTGTCTTCACGATGTCCTCGGGAGCGACTGGTATCTGGTGATAAGCTCTGAATAAATCCACTTTGGAGAAAGTAGTCTTACCCTGAAGTGTTAGAGAGAAATCATGAAAGTGTGGAATGGGATAACGATCTGGGACAGTGGCGTTATTCAAACGTCGGTAATCCCCACACGGTCGCCAGTCATGTTCAGATTTTGGTACCATATGTAATGGTGAGGACCGGGGACTGTTGGATGGTTGAATGATGCCCAATTGCATCATGTGTTCTATTTCAGCTTTGGCTGCTGCTAACTTATCGGGTGGTATTCGACGAGGACGTGCTCTGACGGGTTGACCAGTTGTGACAACTTTATGCAAGACAGAATGAGGTACATCTTCGATATTATAAGATGGCTTTAAAATTTTTGGGAAACGTTGCAGTAATGCAGAAAACATGCAATCATCTGGCTTTTCGATGCATATGTTATAGACAGAGTAGTTTGAGATGATTCCGTGGACTTGAAGTTGGGTGCAGTTATCAATCAGCTTTTTCTTGTTGACATCAACCAACAGATTGAAATTACTTAAAAAATCAACACCCAGTATGACATGACGAACGTCAGCTACTATGAATATCCATGAAATCGACGACGTAAACCAAGATCCAAAGTAAGTGATTGTTCACCGTAAGTCCGTATGCTAGTTTGGTTAGCTGCTCGAAGTGAAAGTTTTGCAGCTGTGCTAGAAGACCGCCTGGAGATTGAAGGAGGTTTAACACTAACTTCGGCTCCTGTGTCTACCGGGAATAATGTGCCTGTGGTTTTGTCCCTCAAGTAGAAAAAACGACTTGAATGGTTGCCAGTAACAGCCGTCGCCATCACTGTCTGGCTGGGGAGTTTCCCTGAGCCGAGTCGCTACTGCTGAAAGCATATGGTTTTAAACACCGAATAGCTCGGTTTCCAAACTTTCGATGATACCAGCAAATATTTTGAGTACTAGACGTTGAGGTCCGCTGTCTTGAAAAAGACCGTCGACGTTGCCTTGACCTGGACGATGATCTACTACCTCGTGCACGTAAGCTTGAAATTTCAGTTTCTAGCTTTTCCGTCTTATTCGTCAATGTCGAAATCGCTGACAATATAGTTGTGTTGGTAGCAGACGTCCCTTGAACTGGTAACCCCTGACTTGTCGATACGTTGTATATACTGGTGTCAGGCATTACATCTAGTATTCTGTCTGCCAGCTCACTTAGTGCGTCTAGGTGACCGATTTGGAGGAGATGGTCAAAACCTGTTGGATATGTCGTGGCAGCCGTTGCAACCACATCTGGCGTAAAACCACTTCGTCAACCTTGTGTGGATTAAGCAGTTGACGCATATGCCTGAGGAGCTGAGATGGAGTCCGTGAGCCTAAATCGTATGCAGTGAGTAACTGCTGGATCCGTTTCTCATCAGAAACACTCCTTCTTTGAATCAAATCTGCTTCGAGCCTATCATACTGGTGGTCTGCAGGGGCGCTGTCGATTAAATCACTAATTTTCGATAGAACCTCTGTGGGCAGTGCGGCTAAAACACATCCATACTTGGCGATCTGTGACTTGATTCCACGGGTAACAAAGAGGGGTTCGATGATGGCAAACCAAATCCGCGACTCAGTGAAACCGAATGGTGGTAGACGCAGATCCACTATTGCGTTGATTGCTGAGTCCTGTGCCTCGTTAGTCTCAGTCGCAGCAGGTGAACGTGTAGGTGAGGACATGAGTATTATGCGAATATACAGGTACACAGATATAAATATATAGAATGTGCAGTCAAAAATAAAAAAATGATAACAAATTAAATATAGAGTTTATAAAGCTAAGATGTTCAAACGGGCTCACCAATTAATTTGTAGGGGACTGTCTAGAGCAAGCTCATAAACATAACAAAATATGCGAATAAAAATCCAAGTCAATGAGAGTACAATGCAACAATATATTACCAAAATGCAGTAACGAGTTATATTAATTAAAAGGTTACTTGGATACGTTGTTAAAGTCCACTGCTACAAATTATTTATATAATCCACAGAAGCGTTGACTGTTGGAATCGTGTCTACTGGTAGAAGCTGTGTTCCGGTTGTAGAGTTGTCTTCGGATAAGGATGATAGGTTCCTGCAATAAATCCAAAGTATACAACACGGTTTGAGTGGAGCGAGTAGACAGAAATGGCCAGAGAGAAGGCGAAGCTACCAACAGTATAGTGTATTTCAAATTGCACTCGGAAGTTATATGTATTTAAACATAAATCGTTTTAAACAAGAGTCATGTACAATGTTTCTAATTTCAACATCTAACCAAGAAGTGTACAATCATATGGTTACGTACTCCACATACTCTCGACATCTGTTGAAATACCTGAAATCGATAGTTTGTGATTGTTATTTATCAATCTTCGGCGACTAGAGTCGACTGGTAATTCGTAGTGGTGAAATAAATCCATCCCAATAATAGGAAAGGCTATATCTGCAATGACGAACTCCCACTCAAATGGTGTGCTGCAACGAAAATTAAGTTTTTGCCTCCGAGTTCCAAAAGTTTTTATGGTAGAATTGTTCGCAGCCTTGAGAACTAATGCTGGGTTTGGTTGAAAGCGTCCGGTGGGTGTTGGGGGGAACTACACTTGTAACAAAAGAAGACAAGGACTAGGCAACAGATCGTTTATTAAGGAAATCAAAGCATATTTATATATTTTCATGTACATTATTATAGATTAATGTTAGCAGAAAAACACAGTCTCCTGATTGGTTGTTTCTCACGTAAAGTTAATCTTTCATCTCTTTGTGGCTGTTTCTTGAATGTCAGATCATCTATATGCTAACTGTATCCGCCTACGCAAAGTCTGCTGTGGTCGGTTTTGAATCAATCCTTGTTCATATTTTCTCACGACAAATCTTGGGAACGTAAATATTGACGTAAATTACTGTCTACCAATTTGGCTAGTAGACAGCTCTCACCACACACTAACTTCTGCACCGGTATCTACCAGGAATTGTGCCCCCGTTATTTTGTCTGTCACCCTAAATAGACGGCTGTGGGACAGGTGTTGGCTAACGACCACAGTCGTCGCCGACCACCGTCGTCACCGACCGCTGGCGTTTTTGTTTCACGACGCCATAGGCTGCTGGAAAGCACATGGTTGCGTACCCCGTTTAGCGTGTGCACCGAATTTGCGATGATACCAGCATATAGTCTGCTGTAAGGTATATTTACGTATATTGCGTGAGTGGCTTCGCTGTCTTCTGTATGATGTAATAGGTTGTCTATTAAACCTCATCGTCATTAATTGCCCGGTCAGAACGTCTATTTTACGTTCTTATGCTTCTATGCGTTCGTCTGACGATTCGTCGAGTACAGATGTTACTTGTGGAGACATCCATTCATACATTATGTCAGCAATTTCTGCTAACTTGTCAATATCTATGTCTTCGTCTCCAAACGCTAATACCTGCTGAACGTTGTGGGGTAACCGCCTTAGCCACAATTGATAGGAAAACCTGGTGTCTAACTTCCGATCTCCTAAAATGTTACACATATGGCTTTTGAGTTGGGAAGGTGTTCTATCACCCATACTAACATTCCTGAGCAGTTGATCAATAGCTTTCTGGTTTGATAATGAAACAACCTTAATAACCTTCTGCTTTAAAACATCGCACGGAGTTTCTGGATCTGGATTTATGAGCGTCTCCCGTACTTGCTCTGCTACTTCGTCCGGCAAGATGGAACTTGCACAGCCAAATTTTGTAGTCTGAGAAGTGACGTGGTTAGCTAGGAAGTAGTGTTCTAGGCGAGTGAACCACAAATATGGATCATTAGGTTTGAAAAGTGGTATGGATATGGTAACTGCAGCCACAGACTTTGTACTCGAAGTGTTGTTATCAGTATCAAATGACATTACAAAAGTGCAGAAAGTTATATATATATATATACAGATGATAGCAAAAATACAGAAAGTGAGAACAAGCACGACAGAATATAGGTATGTTCAAAAACGCCTCAAAATGGTCTGCTTACCGAAGGTATTTTCAACAAAAATGTCAGTGAATATATATCCAAATGTGAGGCAGTTATCAAAGTTAATACGACTACAATGATGATTAAATCCACTTGTGTGTACTTCGAAATGCTGTCGCCGATCAGCTATGTCGGGCTCACCAATTGTTGTGGTGCTCTATTTGACCAAACCAGCGTACACGTATATCCTAGTACTTCTTCGCGTTTATTATTGTGTCCTAACGTTGTGATTCCTCAACATCCACAACGTAAATCAAAAGGCACTTGAGAAGGAGTACGAACGTGTATTATCGCAGTAATCAAAATTCAAAAGTTGAGCGAGTACAATGTATCAATTGTTAATACGCGATCTTTAGAGTGATAAACAAATCAAAGTTCAATTACATAGTGAAAGTATACTACGATGATGAATAATAAAATGGGTCACTACAAAATCTCAGTCCAAATCGTCTCGACTTTGTGTGTTAACCGGGTGCTTTCCGAGTTTCTTGAGATTAGGATGTTTGTCTATCTGTTGAAACCTACGTTGCCTCTTCGATATTGCTATGCCTGAGCAATCTGACTTTATAATAAGCATATCAGTGAGGTTGGGGAAGTCTGGAAACAGTCCTCCATTCTCCTCCTCTCCTCTCACCGAGATCATCTGGAAACACGGAAAATCCTCTTCCTGTGTTGTCTGCTGCCTTCAGGAGTTCAACTTCTTCTCTTGGTCCGCGTTATTCGCACGTACTTAGCGTTGGATAATTGCAGGTTTGCTACATTTTGAGTTGAATTTAGATGTCGTGAGTTTTGAAGAGATTGTTTCTCACTGGTCAATAGCCATCTTTGTAGTTTCTTTGTCAGTGCACATTAGTTTGTTACCTGAGTAGGTCACTGATCATTCAATAATTTGCAGTGTCCAGATATATGCTATCAAATCTTACTGATTCCTAACGCCTCAGTGAGTTATCTCATTTCGCCTGCGTCCAAACTGCTTTATAACACTCAAAAACTTTGCGGTCATTTCACCTCAACATACATACATTTGCTTCTGTCGAAGGAAGAAATATCTCTCGACTGGCCTCCCAAAGACTTTCACCAACCGGCGTCATCCACATCCTACTCAGTTCCGATGGTGAAGTGATTTACTTTCCTCGACTTTCACGTTTCAGTGGTGGTAAGGTTACTTTTACGGGAAGAATCGCTAGACACACACTCATTCAATTCTCTTGCCTGTGCTCATGACCAGTTACTTTGCTGGAGATATTTGTCGAGTTACCCAACTCTTCTCCGCCGTCCTATGTACAGAGACACACAAGTGTAATTGCACCACTTCTTTCAACAGAACGGCAAAACAGCTCTCCACACCATCTGCATCACCAAATACCGTAGGCGAATAAGTTTTATATCTTTCACAGTGTGACAGCAAAAGGCACGACATGGATGACAAGGTACATTTACAAGTGATCAAACCACTATTTATATCAACACAGTTTATACTCTTTAACCAGTTACTGAGCGAGTGATTTTGGTTTATATTAAACGACATGAAATGGAATGTTCAAATACATGTAGTATTCCGTTGCTACTAGATTACTGAACTGTGGGAATATGTGAGAATAATACTCCGTTGGAACACATTGTCTGCATCACACCACCAAAATAGTACAGTGTTGTGCACCATGAGACGGACTATCACTTTCGTAACGAGCCTACAGATCCTTCATTTAATTTCAACTCCCCTACTAATCAGATTTTACTGTGTGAAAGCATCCTCAAATTTATTTTGTCCAACTCGAGTTAACCTATCCACCACTGCGTGATATCACACTGACTCTATATTTGCTCATGAATGCAAGAGAGGTTTTCCTCCCAGATTTTGTGGTGATCTGACTTACCCCAGCTACGCTGTCTACGGCTGAGGTTGACAGTTAGGTTAGGGTTTGGAATTAGGTCCGAAATTATAATTGCAGAGACAAGGGTTAAGATGGTGCATAGTTGTTCCACTCACAGTTACTCCAAACTGAATCAACTCGGTGGACACACACCATAATTGCCCTGGTCAGCCAAACAGATGAGCCCAGAGTGAATACTCGGAAGCATGGGTTGAGTACACGAGTGACGTTACAGACTTCATCCACAGCTTGTGCGATGTGACGTACAACAGTGGATTGGTCACGAAACAGCATGATATGTAGTTATGTGGATGAATTCATCAGTGTCATTATGACGTCTGTCCACTATAGTGTAGCTGTAGTTTGGAGTAATACCACTACGCGCTCTAATTACTTGAATATGCAGCTTGTCAACAAAGTAGGTCATCTCCACAGTCTTTTATTAGGACTGTTGATTCCAGGTGATTTGGTGACTGGTGTAGTTTGTCTATGGAAGAGCAACATCAGCGTCTCAGCAAAAATGAAACTGTACTCGTCACTGGTCCTCTCTGTATTCCTATATGGATGTGAGAGCTGGACCCTGAATGCAGAGACAGAAAGAAGAATACAAGCCTTCGAAAACAAAAGCTATAGAAGGATCCTAGGAATAAGTTACCCTGAAAGGAAAACTAATGAATATGTCTTACACCAGGTCCATAGACTGGCAGGAAAACAGGAACCACTCCTTTCAATCGTAAAGAAACGGAAACTACAATGGTTCGGCCACACGGTAAGACATGACACATTGTCCAAAACGATTCTACAAGGCACAGTAGGAGGAGCACGAAAGAGAGGTCGACCGAATAAGAGCTGGCTTGACAACATAAAAGAGTGGACTGAAATGCCCTTGGATACGCTACAGAAAATAGCATTAAACCGAGAAGAATGGCGAAGACTGATAGCGCGAACTGTCATAGCACCCCCACGACGAAAGTCAAGGGACTGATGATGATGATAGTTTGTCGTCATTCCAATCTGACTGGCCTCAGTTGCTCTGTATTTTGTCTCCACTTACTCCATATCATTTCCATCACTTTGAAGCAGGATATCCCGTTAGAAATCGCAAAGACGTCCTCTGGTAACTACACACTGAACGAGGCTCATAAATTAACAAATTAGGGAAGGCTAATAGTCGAAGTGCCGTATATGACTTCAAGACTTCAAAATCCGTTAAACTGCTGAAATACGCACTCCTTGATATGATTATGAGCAATAAATTGTGCTCGAAACGTCATCAGTAAACATTACTTTAGAACACTGTGAAACTTTATCAAAACAAAAAATTTACCCATAATGGAATTACGCACTGCAATTTCGATTGTCCTTCAAGGAATTTCACTTATTTATTCTTCATTTACTCTCAGGTTTTCGGCAGAGGGGCGCATACAGCCTAGTGGAATACAAAGCCACATTGAACATAGAAGGATAGCTACTTGTGTTTGTTCGCGGTTTACAATTGACAATTTGAAACAAAGTTTTTCACGAAATGCAATGTTGAGAAATGTCATTGTTCCATGTGCATGACTGTGTAGTTGGAGGGGAATAGAGAATTGGAGACGCACCTTAATTAAGGAAAATCACATCATTTTCAACGACATTTTCAAACGCATAAATGTTCGGCTAGATGACTGTAGATTAAATCGTTCTGATTCGTTGGTGACTGGCCCGATGTTAAACACGGTTGTTCAGTGAGGCAATTTCATATCCATCTAATCTGAGATGACCAACAAACCTTGACGATTGCTTTACATTCAGGTAATAAATTGGCACTGTTCTGATAACTTATTTTATATAACCCACTGTTTCGACTGTCTAGAGAACACGAGTTTATCTGCATTTTAATTTGTAAAATTATGTCATGCTTGATTGTGTCCTGACAGCTGTAATACTTTCCCTGTGAATTCACTTGTCTATATGAATCTTTTCTGTGTATACTTACATGAATTTATTTATATAAAATTTCTTTTGACTATTATGAAACCGCATACTTCAAAAGAGCAATTACCGCGGTAATATTATCATTCCTCTGAATTGTGAGTGTAATGTAGGGCCTATTGTATGCGATCGAATGAATTATTCAGTTCAGCCATTTCACCTCAGACAATCAGTCCACCTATCTTGAGTGATGCAACCACATTGTGGACAATTCGATTTTCAAGGGATAATAGTGCGAAAGACAGTGTTGCCAGTTCCAACAGTCACGATACAGTGTCGCGTCTACTATTTACACTCCTACACTCATCAGTTTCCCGTTGACCTTTGCAGTTCTCTCAGATGTCTCTCATATTTTAATGTGTTCGGGTCAGTCCCTTTCACTGGAGAAATACTACATATACATGACAGTCATTGAAGCGGCTTTCATAGACTTGTGCTGGAGCTGACAACAATGCCAAACCAACTCTAGAATATACGTTGATAATGCGGTCTAATGTCGAATAATTATTATTGTGTGTGCTTAGAAGAAACCTGTCATGTGGTGAAGAATTAATGCGGAGAAGGAGGACATGGTGATATTTTTCACGGAATATCAGGTAATTTCACAATTCACTCACTGTAGAGAAAGACAGTTAGTTCAGAATTTGCGAGATCTACTTCATCATTGTTATGAGCATGTGTGAAAATGACAGTGTCAGTCTCATAGTTTAACACATTAGATATTACTATTGTCTAACATTTATTATAAACTATGGTGATAGAACAAATTTAGCATACTAACAGAAATTTAAAGCAATAGGAAGGAGGTGACCTAACCAAAAGCCAATCAAAATGTGCCTATCTCCATTTTCCAGGGATGCGTTTGCTGCTCTGTTGTGTGATTGTATATCTGTGTATTCTCTTTTTCACAATATCCTCAATAAATACACACTTGTACAGACATGAGTATTGCATTCTGCCGTCACTTGGTGGGGCAGTATTAAGAGCAGTCTGGCTAAGAGGTTAGGTGGGCGATTCCAAGGAGTCAGCAGGTAGTGTGGTCAAAGCTGAGGTCTACCAGCATGGATGGATACAAAACAATCATGAGCGTTACTTCTGGTCGAAGTCAGTGGAAGCGAGCACGAAGTCGTTCATGCAGTGTGACAAGCCGGCTTCGTGAAATTGTTGAGCGAGCGCGATGTGATTCGGACAGACAGCACGGCTTCATTGTACTCTTGGAAGGAGACCCATGGATGATGACTGTGAATCACGTTGGTGGATTGAATACACAGGTGGCAGTAAACCTCAGTATCAGCTAATGATATCAAGAGAAGAAGGAAGAGTGGGCATATAATTCTGCACCTACATCTGTTGAATCACCCTTACATTCTCGTTGATAGGTAGTGCAGTTGTAAGCCATAAATCTGCACAAAAATGTTGTGTGAGTGACTCGATATCATTATGAGCAATCATTTCTGATCGAAACGTGGTCATCAGTTAATGTTACAGTGCAACACTGTGTTATTTATCAAAATAAAATCTTATCCATAATAAATCTGTACAGTGTTTGCTAAATGTCAGAAATGGACACATAGTACATGATGTTTGTTTAATCCACCTCGTTATCAGTAATATATATCTTTGGCGCTTGAATGGAAATATGGTGGTGTTGTCCGTCACTTCATCTTCTCACTGGTTCCTACTGTCCTCTTGCTCCGCGAATACCCGTGTCGCATTCTTTCGAATTTTACGGAACACTTCATCATCGTACGTAAACAATTTCATGTATAAAAAGACAGTTGTAGCGAAGAAAATTTTCTTTTCGACGAAGTCATCATCTAGGTTGTACATTCGTGTATTCATATCAAATGGATGGCAAAGTTCGAGAATAATTTCCGGTTAAGGGTCAAATTAATAAAAATTGCAATTAGGAATTAGAATGCCATAATAAACAGGGGGACAGGTAAAAATCAAACAAAGCAGCACAATAACTAAGAAGATTGACATTGTGCAATTGGGGTTTAGAAATGTAGAAATAACAAAATATACAGGAAGTTTGGATAAAAAACTAATGTGATGAATAATTGTTTATGCAATCAGGGATTAAATAAGTAGAAATAATAAAATGACAGCCAACCTCGAAAACAACCCCGTTATCATCAACTATCGACGACCTTCATCTCTACAAGAGATACATTGATGACACTTTCATCACTTGTGATGAGAAGCTGGACCTTGAAAACTTACTTCAAATCTTCAACAACGCCCACCGAAACATTGACTTCACACTTTAGACTGAATCCGACGGAATGTTCCACTTCTTCGACGTCCGTCTGACAAGGAACATTAACAACTCTTTGAAAAGATCCATATACAAAAAGCCTACATGGAATGGACAATTCACCAACTTTCAAAGCTTCGTGCCGCTAAGCAGAAAGAGGAACCTGATATACGCTCTTTCCTCGATGATTCGGAAGATATGCAGCGAGGAAGTGATTGAAGAAGAACTGCGTAATCTCCGAAAAGCCCTGATGGAAAACGGCTTCCCATCCAGGTTCATAGACAGAAATCTCAAATCTAAGACTAAAACTTCAGAACAAGTCCAATCCGTTCCAAAGAAAATACTTCTGCTTAATCTAGAATTCAAAGGTGATATTGAAGTAGAAATCCTCCGTAAATGCCTCTGCAAATCTCTTAGGAAAACATACTTCGCCGCGAGCCTACGACTGACGTTTTCTCGCAAGAAACTGTTCAGCCAGAACGTGAAAGACAAGCTATCCCATTGGGCCACCTCAACGTGCATATACCAGTTTACTTGCTTTTGTGGAGCTGAGTACATCGGCCGTACCATGCGCCGACTTGGAAAACGCGCTCGCGAACACTACCCAGCCTGACTCGTAAAAGGAGACTAAAAACGTGTATACAGTTCAGTGACAGAACATCTAGTCAACTCAGGACATTCAGCGCCTTTCGAGAAACCATTCAAAGTAATATACAAGATTCAATCAAACCCATCAAAGGGAGTGAAATCAAGACATCTGGGCATAGCTGAGGTGCTAGCTATCCAAAAACTCAAACCCACTCTTTGTATCCAAAAGAAATTCGTCCAACCCCTGTCCCTGCCATGGTCATCATAAACAGGTCAATTTTTTAATAATGACCATCCCATCGCCTTTCTTATCTAAACTTCCTGTTTATTCATGTTAAGTTTCTGTTAATCCCTGTCTACACTACCATATTTTCATATCCACACTTCCTGCTTATTTTGTCATTTTACTATTTCTACTTATTTAATCCCTGATTGCATAAACAACTATTCATCACATTAGTTTTTTATCCAAACTTCCTGTATATTTTGTTATTTCTACATTTCTAAACCCCAATTGCACAATGTCAATCTTCTTAGTTATTGTGCTGCTTTGTTTGAATTTTACCTGTCCCCCTGTTTATTATGGCATTCTAATTCCTAATTGCAATTTTTATTAATTTGACCCTTAACCGGAAATTATTCTCGAACTTTGCCATCCATTTGATATGAATACACGAATGTACAACCTAGATGATGACTTCGTCGAAAAGAAAATTTTCTTCGCTACAACTGTCTTTTTATTCCCTATGATGAAATGTGTAAATTCCACGTATGGTTAGCAATGTCTACCAGTGGACACGACCCCTGCAGTGAAACAGATCTGTGGATTATATTATTAATTTGTACCAGTCGACTTTGACTGTATTTTCTAGTAACCATCGACATTATAACTCCTTATCGGTATTCGTATAATATGCTGTTTCAATGTTCTCTCATTCACTCGGATTTTTATGCTGATATTCCGTATCCTTACTGAGCTCACTCTTAAGTCCTCTACAGGGTGACGCTTCGTTTGCATCAAAGATAATCTCTGAATACTTCACAGACTAAAAAGGGAGAACCAACATTTTCTAGATGTCATTTGTAGCTCATGGTAGGCATTCTTCGGAGCACAATCTATAATTGCTGTGTGAGTCACTCTGAGAAGGCTGAGATAATCAGCATATAGTTTAGGTGAGGAGGCATCTTTGAGAATGCCAGCTGAGATGGTATCCAACAAATGCATAAAATAGCACCTCGAAAATCTTAACGCCAAGAAGTAAGGTGTAGTATTGAAACAGCCCTTTATCCGAGTTTGATGACGCTACCCTGAGAGTACGACCTGTATGTATGCATACACAAAATAAATCTTTGCAAAATCTCTTCTACCACTTACATTGCGAAATAGGTCATCCGGGACTGGTGATGAATTATGGAGATGTTGTAGGGCTTCATTCAAACCTGTCAGAAAATTCGCACAAAATCACAATTAATGAGTCACCGAACTCAAAATACCATAATGGATAAGATTTTATTTTGATAAATCACACAGTGTAGTACAGTTATATTAACTGATGACGTTTCGAGCACAAACTATTGCTCATAATCATATCAAGTTACTCACACAACTTGATATGATTATGAGCAATAGTTTGTGCTCGAAACGTCATCAGTTAATATAACTGTACTACACTGTGTGATTTATCAAAATAAAATCTTATCCATTATGGAATTATACTCTACCACAGTGCCCAAGTTTTATACTTATATCAAGAACTCAAAATACCTCCATCTTCTAGTCATTTCAACCCAGATTGAATGCAGGACTCGCACACAAAACGATTCACACCCAAACAAGGATAATAAGACCAATCCATTTCAATTTCGAGAAACACATTTGGAGACGAAAATTCTTATAACTCGTTTTTCAACTCTCAATAGATTTGTGGTGGGTGAGAGCGGGCTGCTAGCCAAATCGGTAGATAGTAATTTACGTCAATGTTTACGTCCTCAGTATTGGTCGTGAGAAAATATGAACAAAGACTGATTCAACAACCAACCACAGCAGACTTTGCGTAGGTGGATACAGTTAGCATATAGATGATTTGACATTCAAGAAACAGCCACAAAGAGATGAAAGATCAACTGTCAGTGAGAAACAACCAATCAGAAGACTGTGTTTTTCTGCTAACAATAATCTATAATAATGTACATGAAAAGGCTATAAATATGTGTTGATTTCCTTAATAAACAATCTGCTACCTGACTTTTGCCTTCTGTTGTTACAGATTTATATTTTCAAATTACGAAAGGCAGTGATTAATCATTTGCAAACCAATACGCTCTATACTGCACTGAAATTCACCTCATCGGTTTCGTCTGTCGGAAGTCGATTACAAGCAGATTTTAATCAGAAGGGAATGATACAATGTACTGTTGATTGATATGTGTTATTGTAAATCACTCAGAATGATTATTTCACCACCTGACATTGTTTGCAAAGATTTGAATAGACAGTGAGAAAGGAGTATACAGATTGTGGGTGGTGTTCAATGAATTCATTGGAGATTTGAGAGGATTCGGAAATGACGAGTATGCTTGGTGGGCGTTCTATCGAATGTGATGGCATAGAAGTAGTCTGGTGTATCTGAACAATGAATTCAACCAACCCTCGAAGGCATAACCGATGTAAACAGAGTATCATAGAGCCAGGTAGATTATTCAATGTAATGACTGGAGAAGTCATTCCGAGGTGAAAATTCACAACACTCAAATGAAAGTGATTGATTATAATGCCTCCAATAATCAGTTATATATTCCAGGTTTGGAGATATTTGTTTACTTGTAAAGAATAAATTGGCTGGTGTTGGGTTGGGTTGGTGTGTTGTATTGGGAAGTGAAATTAGAGTCAGAAGTATTGATTTGACTGTCTTATTGAGCATTTAGTAGAATCCAGGGGAATTTATTTTTGGAGTAGTAGCAGTTTTAGTCCACTTGTCTGTGTCTGTACAATAGATCAGTCTAATTGGAAGTATCATGGGTTATAATAGCAGTGAAATTTGGTCAAACTATCGTGAGGTTAGCGTTATTGTGAATACTCGCCACCTTTCATATATGGGTTTACTATGGATGATAGCTAACATGCCGCTTTGTACACCGAGAAAGTAGGACAGTCGATCTATGGGAATAACTATCACACATAACCGAAATGTATCCAATCAGCAGTCATCAAATGCTTCATCACATCGACCCACAAATGTTCACATCTTGCTCATTCTAACTGTTGGATTTGTATTGCATCTTACAGGAGGAGTGAGAACAGCATTCGAGACTTTTGCTGGAACTGACATACCTGCCACTTTTGGTGAGCGGTTCTGAAGAGTTCATCGGTTTTTGAATTTGTTCTCATTGGATAACTCTAATCGGTGTTTCTCATTAGTATGCTTCGAAAATCTCTTTCATATTCTCCCTTTTGCAATATACCATTCGTCAATGATGGTTCCACTTGTCATGTTGTTTTGCAACAATAAATTCCACGTCTACGAGCTCACCTTGCAAATGGAAGTTGCTGGCTTGAAACTTTGATGGCTTTGTACTGTTGGGAGTCTGAGACTAGGACGAAACCGCTGTCCAGTACTGCCACGTTTTCCAACGGTTCTTTAACTGATGTCATCTCATCCTGAAATCCTCCAACCATTCAAACAAAATCGACTATAAAACCAATGCTTGAAAATTCTTTGTTGTCAAATTTCACATGAATTCACGTAACGTTTTCATTTTTGTTCTGTTCGCCTGCTAAGCCTATAACTGCACACCCCTTCCAACTTCTATACATCCTATGAATTGTTCTACGTATGACACTGACTGGTTTGCCACTTGACATTTAACTATGATTATAAGCAGGAACGTTTTATTTGCATTTCATACTACTACTATTATTAGTTCATGTATTCGCACGTATGATTCAATTCCCTGACCGGATTTGATTTGCTATAAAATGACCCATACATATATACGATTGTTGAAAGAAGAATAGGTGGGAAATATGCGAACACTATCGGAGTTGTTGAGACTTCATCAGTCTTTCTTGTAGGAACTAATTTAGAGACTACTTTTACATCCATTACAAACATATAAATGTTAAATGCCTCTCCACGTTTTCGCCTACTAACTTTATTTGAACACCAACACCTTTCTGGTTTCCAAGTGACCAGCAGTCTCGCCTAACTTGACAGTTGGATGGATATTAAGAAGGTGGCGAGTTTCTGTTGGCTATTCGAAATCGAAGCCAATCAGAGTGTATTTCATCTGACTGGGCATCACATCACTGAGCATCACATTTGTCTGAGTGCCTTCATCATCACTTATGGTCAAAATATGATTGATGGTTATCAGTGATTTCATTTGGTAGCAGGCCATGATTAATCACCTTATGTACCGTGAGGAAACTAGAATTCTTCACACTCACTATGCTCAGAAGATAGTTAGTTCCTCTGACATGTGGTTCATGTGGTTTGAACCACCTAACTTGTCAATATGATCTATGTTATTGTAAGCGCAATATCGCTTGAAATTAAGTCACGCGTAGATAAAGGCTATCCCGGTCCAGAACGAACAAGCAGCCGGTCACTGTTTCTATGGTACTATTAATAAACAAATCAATAATTATATATGCAACAAACCTTAACGGTTTCAAGAGAACAAAGCACAACGCTTAACAGAAAGCAAGGTACCGCTATCAGAGCGGAATAATGTTAAAGCCAAAATTGCGAACTAGCCGGAACCAGACACGATCGTTCAGGTAAGCAGTCAGTAGACGAA
This sequence comes from Trichobilharzia szidati, assembly GCA_944472155.2. Classification (NCBI taxonomy): domain Eukaryota; kingdom Metazoa; phylum Platyhelminthes; class Trematoda; order Strigeidida; family Schistosomatidae; genus Trichobilharzia; species Trichobilharzia szidati. Next base: position 215,923,412 of record OX235271.1, read on the forward strand.
TGAACCCAAGCAAGAGATAGAGAGAGCATAGGCACAAAGATAGAATTTAACTGACTACTTAACCAGGTAGGCTGATACAGATGAAGATCAATAAATAAGATAAACTCGACAGAATAGTACAAAGTAAGACATGGGTCAGCAAAATGACAGTTCACAAAAATACTCTGATTGGGTCATGATTTCAACTGTCTGACTAAACGGATCGAAGTGAAAACACATACAGTTCATTAAAAGAGGGGGGATAGACACGTTAGGCATGGATAATTGGGTTGCAACAACGCTAGGCTGATCCGGGACAGGTTGACTTGATTCAAGGATGGGAATTGAATTGATCTTACAATTATGATATATGATGATGATCGGGATGGTGATTATGTGAATACAGATTTGTCACCTGGTAATTACACTGTGCAAAGTAAGATTTCAAAATTAGAAATATGAAGCATGGCGTCCAAGAAATGATTTGACTGAGTAATAGTGAGAGGAAATCGATATTTACTTCGAATAGATAGATGATGACGCAGTGCATTCGAGTTTAGTGGGTGAGTTGTCCATTGAGAAGAAGAACTACCACTCACTCAGTCTTTTGGAATACATCGGTCAGATCCCTACCGTTTGATGACCATCGTCTCTGTAAACTTCAACAGCCTTGAGCTTGCTCCTTTCTCTAGCAATTTGAAGGAATTCAACATCTCCATCTGATTTAAATAGGGTGATAAATCTATGTGAAATGCAATGTCTCAGTTATGGTCTGGGTTTCAGAGTTGGCATCTTCTGTAGGCTTTCATCAACACCTGGCTTCCCTACAAACTGACGGTCAGCCAGAATTGATAAGGCACAAGGAACTTAGACAGCGAACCTGGAGGAGAAGAAGAATAAAGCATCGGTCAAGAAATGTGCGGAAGGAAATGGAGATGGATTTAACATATGATGAGGCGATATTCGATTCTGTCGACCTAGAGGTACTCTAGCAATGCTTGGCTGTAAAGGGAATGCCGAGAAAAAATACATCTCATTGATCAAGGCACTCTAATCAAACTCATGCAGCCAACTGAGAGCTCACGGCGAGTTGTCATCTGAAATGGTGAAGACCAGGGCTGTCCAATATGGGTGCAAAATAAGCCTATCTTGTGTCTTGCATTCAGGTTAACTGTTAAAATATGAAAGTTGGAAATTAATGACTAGCATCTTCTCAAGTAGAGTTTGCAGTTCTTACAGTAGGAAAAGTTCTCCTTCTCCTCTTGAACTGCACTGTTTGCAGGAAGATAGCATTTCATGATAGTAACATTCGTAATCATTGAGTTGAACTCAATGTCAAGATGCTGAGGGAGATTGGTTCTCATTGCATATGAGGCTTCGATTCTGTTGGTAACATCATGAAAGCCACCGCCACAGTGTGCTCGTGGTCACCATCTGGGTGACTGGAATAGGTTATCGACTCTCCAGTTAATAATTTGGAGAGACCACTTACATTCCATCGGCTGTCACAGATTCCAAGCAATCTTCTCCAACCTCAGTAGCCTTGCAGCCAGGTTCTTTCATCGTCCGCACATTCCTTGTCTCCATACTTACTTTTACTTTCATGAAAGGAAGAGACATCAACTGAGCAACAGACTGATGACTTTCTGAAAGATTTCACCAGTTGGCGTGATTTCCTCTACCCAATTCTGGAGAAGAACACATTCATTTTCAAATTACTTCTGTTCATTGCAGTTTTTCCAACGACTGAATTGATCATCCAATGTAGGATGGTTAGCCCCATGCTCAAGCTTCTCTTATTTACTGCCCATAGCACCAGCTAGTAATTTATTGCAATAATAAACTGGGAAAAGTGACTATTAATTATACACCACCTTAACTCTATTACATCTGGAACTCCTGACTCAACACATATCCCATATATACGTGTTTGATGATCAGAAATGTCTGTAGACTTCGTTGGCTGATCGGCCACCTTCTGAAACCAGATGTACAGCTTTCAACTCCATTCAGTAAACCGCCTTCCATGAAGAGAAAATAAAATAGCGAGTATTGTGTGGAACGGAAAGCGGTGATCGGTGATGAATGGATCAAGCCGACCTGGTGTACTCCTCTCAATTCTCACTTATCACCATTATCCTAACTTCATTACACGTGTGAATAGTCAGAAATGCAAAATACTTCCTTTACTCCATTGGATGTTACTGATGACAGTCTCACCATTGTATGAAAACGGGATGGTGTTACTGACGGAGATGATTTCCCATCGCCTCGCTAAGGTCCTGCGGTGGGAAATTCAATTCTCGCCATCGACAACTATATATACACGACTGATCATTCAACTGGCATTCACACACTGAGAAATAGACAGAGGACTGAGTGAGTAGGCAGGATTTATGTTCTCCATGCGGATGTTACTATCACTAGAGATTACAGTAATTTATGTCGTCATTTGACATAGTCGATGAATAATTAACTTAAGGTATAAAGACTGCGTCTTGTCTTGTTGGCATGTACCAATCAACATCCACTGAATACACCTTCAACCTACGTGAGCATCGAATGTCTGATGTACAGGTTAGGTAAAGAAAAGCTGACTCATGAAATATCGTTCCTTGTTTCCCTCCATCAACATAATATATCAGTCTTGAATATTTACAGAGAAAGTTGATGAAATCAGAATGGATGTTACAGATACAATTTTGACCATGGAATTCTTCTCCTAAGGCACAAATCAGTGGCAGTCACTCCCCGGATTCCATGTAATCCAGTCGTGCTGTTATGCTGATTCGATTGCATGAGAATATCGAATCAGGTATATGTGATAAAATTCAGTATAAAATCACTCAACATTTAATATCATATGTGTTTGACAGCTGTCTGCGAAATGCACTGAATTAAGTGTCGCCATATATAGAGAGCATTTACGAGCTGGAGATGTTGACGTTCACCGATTGTACGATGTACGATGTTTATTAACGTACGATCCTATATCCACAACTTCCATGCTATTCGATCGGCGTTGACCAGAGTCAAATCAATACACCGAACTCATCCTCTGAAATACGAAGTATATTTGGCGATGAAAATTGTAGTGCGAGAATGATTGTTTAAATAGCTGTGAATGACTTGAGCACAACCAAAACGTAACACGACGGCGTTCCAATTAGTGTGAATGTTTGACAACGAGCCCACAGCTAAACAATTCGACTGAAACAATGAAGCTCAGCATCCAGTGTTGAGTGACGATTGCTGTAGCTAATAATGTAGGGGAATTATCCTCCGCTGCAGGAGAAATTAAAAGAGCAATTCATTAGTCATCATTGAGACGTATTTGTGAGTGATCTCAATACAATCAAACTTGCGAGAATGTTTCAAGAAGAGGCTGATCTCTGATTGGACAGAAAGTACTGTCATGCATCCAATCGTTTGCTTGTTGCACACCGAATTGTGTGAGTGATGTTTGTAATATGGCCACCATACCAGATGGCTGTGCATCAGAGTGCACTTCGAATTGTTGATATTAGATGTTTGGAGGCAATCAGCCACAAGAAGCCTTGCTTCACTCAGGTTTCGTGGATGTTGTCACCCGCCAGTCAGCATATCTGCATATCTGCGTAGTGGCCAATCAAATTGTCTATCTAATACGCTCCTATATGAAGGGAGTCGCCAGGCTGAATATCTGAGTGGCAACATTCTATACTGCAGCACTGGGTGACATGGGTTTCAAAATTAAGGAATGGACATGAATCCCTTGAAGACTGAAGACACACCTTTCTGACTGACCGACGATTGCCAACACGCATGAGACGTATGTGAAGCGAGGCATCCTGCCAATCGCCTCAAACCATTTAATAATAATGAGAGCCTCATCTATTGTTCACTCCCACCACCTATCATTGAGAAAGAGTAGACGTTCTAGACTGTGACTGACAACTTCGATATTCTGTTGGTGGTTTCCGGATATTTTTACCACTGACCGATATCTACAGTTGGATATGACCCACGTCAATCACATTGGAAATGACAAGTTTTCTTCTCAACACTAACCAACCTTGATTAATCTTCGATTCTACTTCTCACAATGTTTGTGCAAAATGTACAGAACCACCAATGACGAATCACCAATGAATGCAGTTTCTAGACGGTGTTCAATTAATTCACTGAAGATTTGAGTGGATTCGAAACTGATCACTTTGAGTAGAACATGGCCAACCAACTATGGCAATATAAGTAAGCAGTTCTCTAAAAATATTTCACTGCATGTATTTGGAGCATCTATCGATGTGATTCAGGATTTTACGACTCATGAATTTCTAACAACACATCGATCTTTCGCTATATTTATCTGTCTCTCTCGCTGAACAGAAAATTAATCCAACCAATCCACAAAAGTCTAACCGATGTTCGCTCACTCGGAAAATCTCGCCACTTATAACGAGGCGAGAAAGAAATGATTATGTGTTTGGAGATAATTTTTTCTGCTTGCAGCGTATAATTTGAGGGAGACAAATATAGAAAGTAGCTATTAGTCAATAAATACCAATGTCTGGAGTGGTAATTATTCTCGACTTTACCCCATATTTACCACAGTCCAACAAAATTCACACAAATCATACTGTGGATAATTTCTCCACTTTCCTGCATTGACGCAGATTGACACTCGTATGAGAACAGATCTGTCTCCCTAAACATCTCATGCATTACACTACCAATATATTCGGATTGACTATCGGGATCATCGCGACAGTCGCAATACTCGTCAACTTCTATATCGGTTTACTATGGATAGCCAACCTGTCTGCATGTTCACAGAGAAGGCAGAACAGTCAGTCGATGGAAGTAAATGACAGTGGTGATCAAAATGAATCACAAACAGAACCATCTCACATTTCATTACGTCGATCTACGAAAGTTCACATGTCACTCATTCTAATTTCTGGATTTGTTATGCATCTGACAGTAGGAGTCAGAATAGCTCACCTCACATTGACTGGAAACGACGTGCGTGTTATCTTCGGTGAATGGTTCTGTAGGATTCATATATTTTTGAGTTTGTTCTCAGTGGACATTACTAATTGGTTTTTCGCACTTCTCTGTCTCGGAAATCTCTTCCCCGTTTTTCTCGTCAGAACACATCAATCGACATTTCTGAATTCTGGAAACTTCATCATAATTCAAGTGGTGATTGTCATTGCAATTATGTTGACAACAAGCATCCCACCTCTAATTCCATCAAACAGAATATGCGATCAGTTGTATCTCAGTATGAATTATGTGTACAGTAGATTTGTCCTGAGTATCCTGCTTCCTTCAGTTATTTCAATTGTTTCCTCTACTCTCTTGATTAAAATGATATATAGACGAGAAATGTTATTGAACACTGGTCACCATCCAGCCTCCTCACCTATTGAAAATTCCTCCGGTGTATCTGTATCACCAGCACATAGAATCTCTGCAGCGAAAGTAAGAATATCGACAGCCTGTTCGTTGCTTTTATTTCAGTTTCTGATTTATTCATATTTCAAGAAGTGTAGAAATTACGGTGGCTTTTCAGTAATTCAAAAACCACTGGGTAATGAAGAATATTATATACTGGCTTTAATGCTAATGCATTGCATTCTCAACACAGTTCAAAGTTTTCTCTTAATGATATCTTCACCAAACATGAACTGCAGCTATCAAATCATATATGTGATGATTCGGAGAGTACTCCATCATAGAGTATGATCATATGGTTCTTCAAGACTGTCAAAGTGGATGCCTCAAATGAAATCCAATGTGTCTCAAGCTATCAATCTGTACTAGTCCAGAGTAACGATATTGTCGAGTTCCTGTTAGAAGGTGAACAAATGACGCATTATCTGCACCCGTTGTTTTAATCAGAACCTCTGTGTAACTATAGCCTCTTCGTAGGAATGAAATATACACGTGTTTACTGATGCCTGCTTCCTCCTCTCTCTGTAGCTGCCTATTTGTTATACTGGTAATATAATTAAATGTTTTGCAAATCACTGGGATCTCCTATCCTCGTCTAAAAAACACCACCACCATCAACAACAACAGCAACAAGAACCATGTTGGCAAAACCTACAGTGGAGTGAATTTCGTTGAAGCATGCTACACGGATTGTATCTGTGATATATATTGTCAGTTTTGTGGAAGAGGAACTTAAACCCATCAGCAAGTGACTGTAAATGTATTTCCTCATATCCCATTATCCTCAATGAGTGTAACACACTGTCTACATACCTTCCGTTAATTTGGATTTGTATTTTGATATTTCATGTAATTCGTGAGCTTACTATACAGTGTCCTGCAATTACACGTGTCAGCCATTAACCGGACCAGCATTGTCTACAATCAACAATCATTTCTGTATGTTTCCCATTACACTAATATGTCATTTCTCACTGATTTCATGGAAGTATTTCGGTCATTCTTCTCTGAAATAACGTCGGTATATTTCTTTTCTCACTTAAACTTGTGAGTATTAATCATCATGAGTGTCAGTTGACATTATTGACAGTTCGATACTTATTTGATTAAATGGTTTTCATCTCAGTTCTCTTCATATACAACAGATTTTCTCTTAACTGTCGCACAACGACTTTGTACACACAACTGTATCACGTATGAAACACGCTTGATGACAAATGCTTATTGTATACTGTTGAACACTTCCCTGGTTTCATTCTCTTTGTCTACACTACCTTAGTCTTAACTATAAAAATGTTTCATGATGCATTGTCGCGTCAACCAGTTTCACTCCTCCACTTATCAGTTTCCCGTTGACATTTGCAGTTCTTTCGGATGTCTCGCATATTTCAATGCGTTGAGATCAGTTCCTTTCACTGGAGAAGTACTGCATGTACATGACAGCCATTGAAGCGGCTTTCACAGACTTGTGCTCAAGCGGACAACAATGCCAAACCAACTCTAGAATATACGTTGATAATGCGGATCTAATATCGAATAATTAATTATTGAGTATGCTTAGAAGCAAGATGGGTGTGAATCTAGCCAAAAGAGTACAAAGCCAACTTCTTCAAACCGCAAAAGCAATGGCAATTCAAGAAGTTGGAACCTGAACTCTGCGTACAAAAGGAGTTTGTTGAGTGATTAAATCTACAGTGGACCTGACATTTCTTAGAATCATACACGTAAATTATTGTGTCGTCTTCTTCTTACTTCTTTGTATCTAAATTGTATAATAGTTTCTTCCCGCACGCCTTATTAAATCCCTAACCCCTATTGGCACTGCTGTTAACTTGACTTTTGTCAGCTTTAATTTTTGTTGAGTTCTACTCAAACCCTTCAATTAGATCACTTCATTCAACTTGCTTATTTAATCTTGTTTTAGTTTCAACCCGACTGACGCTCTCTAATTTACGTAATTTGTCAACAAATATGTACAATTCTAGTGACAAATCCTTGGAAATATTCATTTTGTTGCTAACACAGTTTAATATCTTTATGTACGACTGTAAAGATTGTGAATGGTTTCCAAGAAAAGAGTAACTGTTCGTTAAACGCCTCTTCTTTCATGAATTGCTACGTCTTCTCTTTCGTAATAACTATAATGTTCTACATTCGACTTACCTTGTCTGAGTAAAATCATGTGTGTACATATCCTGATGGGAGAAGATTGTTTCAAATCTGTGACAGCAGATGGAATCTAAGTGGTCCCTTCACTTTAATACCTGGAGAGTCGATAACCGATTCCAGTCACCCAGACGGTGATCACGAGCACACTGTGGCAGGGGCTCTCATGATGTCGCCAACAGAATCGAAGCCTCTTATGCGATGAGAATCAATCTCCCTCAGCATCTTGTTGCCATTTTCAACTCAATGATTACGAATGTTGCTATCATTCTGCCTCATCTGTTGTTCTTCCTTTGTTCAACAACAAGTAAGCAATGTCACGTATCTAGTCCACTCAATGATTTAAAATATAAAGGAGAAATGACTCACTCAGACAAGGTAGATACATCTCCTGCATAGGCACCAAATAGTGTTGGTGGAGTTGGTCAATGACCTCCTCCTGATTGCCTCTTCTTTCTTCCTAGAATAGTTGCACACGTTTCCTCAAACATCAGCTACAGACAGATAATTCCAATATTCTTCTTTCATTCAGGTTTCCTCGATTGTAACACGTAGTGTGTCCGACTTTGCTCTCATCTGATCTGATGGATGTAGTGAAGGCATCCCTTGTGGTTTTCTCCTTCAGTTTCTGAATGTTCAACTTCAGTTACAATGGCCTGTCTCCATTTGTTTTCAATGATTTCAGCTTCACCTTGAAGGCAGGTTCCTTCAAATAGTTAGTGGTATGAGTGAGCACACATTTGCTCTCCTTCTCGATTTTGTGTCAAGCAGGCCAGCTACGTATCTACTTCCTTGAGGAGCACTGATATGAAGTCTTTCTGATTTGTGATATGTCCGTTATGCGAAATCCATGTTGCTTCGTGGATATCCTTGTGTTTGTACACACTGCTCCAATCACCAGATCCTTGAAAGCTTAGAAGGCTGCGAATAATTCTCCGTTCTCATTGATTTCGCCAAGCGAGCGCCTCTCAACCCACCATGAGTTCCCTTCCCCTGTTATCTGCTCCCCATGAAATGACAAAATAAAAACGAATGTCATAAGCGATTTCATTATGTAAACACACGCTGATTTTCTAATTTTACACGCTTATCAAATCCAACAATCTACATCTGGTTTCGTTATCTTTACCAATTGGCCAACTTGACAACGTAAAAATGAACTCATGCTGAGGAACGATGATTAAGTTGTTATATATAAAATGAGATTTTGTAAATTCTGGTTTAATATAGCTAATTCGATAAAGCTATTAGCAGCATTAGATAGCGAAGCGTCAGTAAAAACAGTAATACCGTTTCGCTTTTCATTCATGCATCGGGAAATACAAAACACCTTTATTATAATGACTGTTTTATAGTTTTCTGTAGGACTCTTCCTTCTTCTCTTGTTCTATGTTGTTTTCAGTAATGTGCGTAGCATTGAATGATTGTAACATTCCTTCCGTTTGAGTTGAATCTTGCTGCCAGAATCCTGCAGGACAACATTGGTTCCCACTGCATTATGGCTTTGGCTGCTACTGGTGACATCATGACAGGCATTCACTTCCTCAGTGTGCTTGTGGAATCGTCTGAGTGACCAGACCGGAGTAGATTACTGATTCTCCATTTGACAATTTTGATAGTCCACATCCATTCCATCTGCTTTCGCAGATACCCAGCACTCCTATGCCATAACTTCGCATTTCATCGGCTAACTCGCCAGCCTTCCCAGTCAGCCTCGAACATTGCACGGACATTCCACGTCCCCATTCCGATTCTCGCTTTCATCGAGAGAAGAGACATCGGCTGGATGATTGGCTTCCTGAAATCTTTCACCAACGCGGGTCGCATCATTTCGACTCTACGATTCGAACGAAGAGTAAGATTGTTGCTATTTGAATTTTCTGTATTTTCAAAATATTTTGTGTGCTTTGATGTTTCTCTAGCAGTTTGATCGGTTTGTTGGTGTGGGATTGATATCGCCACACTCGACAATCTCTCCTTAGCCGGGACTCGGACCGGCTGGAAAACTAGCGAGCTTGTTAACTAGACGAGGTTATTCGAGTGGTATTCATGTCAAATTTCTTGTATAAACTCCTACAAACAAATGTGGAAATTGAGAGACAGAACAAATCCACATTGGTGACAACCGCAATGAAACAATAAGCTCAATGCTCTACTCAAAATAAATTCATTGATTTCAACTTTCACTATAAGCATACAAGTAAACGTCCATCATAACGACACGATGGAATATACTACAGACCGATATCTATAGTTGGATATGACTCACGTCAATCACATTGGAAATGACAATTTTCTTCTCAACACTAACCAACCTTGATTATTCTCCTATTCTACTTCTCACAATGTTTGTGCAAAATGTGCAAAAACACCAATGACGAATCACCAATGAATACAGTTTCTAGACAGTGTTCAATGAACTCACCGAAGATTTGAGTGGATTCGAAACTGATGAGTTTGAGTAGGACATGGTTGACCAACTGTGGCAATGTAAGTAGGCAGTTCTCTAAATATTTCACTGCATGTATTTGGAGCATCTACCGATGTGATTCAGGATTTTACGACTCATGAATTTCTACCAACACATCGATCTTTCGCTATCTGTCTCTCTCTTTCTTACTGTACAGAAAATGAATCCAACCAACCCACGAAATTCTAACCCATGTGAAGAAATTGTCATAGACACAGGCTGTTTATTCACTCACTCGGAAAATCTAGTCACTTATCACGAGGCGAGAAAGGAATAATTATGTGTTTCATTCAACCAGTCGAGGTTTCGAGATCATTTTTTTACTTGTAAAGTATAATTTGGAGGATGGATGTCGAAACTGGTTGTTAGTCTATAAATATCAATATAGAAAAAGTTGGTCGTTCTGTTTCACACATTCTTTTATCCATTTCAACGAAATTCACACAAATCAGTTGGATAATTTGTCCACTTGCCTACATGAACGCAGACTGACATTCATATGAGAAGAGATCTGTCTCACTACACATCTGATGGATTTCACTACCAAAATATCCAGATGGACTATCGGGAGCATCGTGTTAGCCGCAATACTCGTCAAAATTTATTTATGTGTTTATTATGGATGATAGCTAATCTGCGTGTTTGTACACTGAGAAAGTAGGGCAGTCAAACTGAGGAGGGTGCTGACAGTAGTAGACGAAATGTATTTGTAGAGAAATCATCAAATACTTCACCACAGTGATCCACAAATATTCATATATCGCTCGTTCTGGTTCCTAGATTTGTTTTGTATCTTACAGGAGGAGTGAGAACAGCATTATTTATTAATATTTAGGTATACTAACCCTAACAATAACCGTAATCTTTACTGAATCTAAGCACAACGTGAAAATATTCCTAAACTAACCGTAATCTGACTCGAACCAACCCTAATTTCACCTTCTCCAGGTTGACCTAACCTTAACTTGTCCTTAGCTCAAAGCATAGATTAATCTTTCTCAAACCTTAGGTGAAATTTGCCAGATATCCGATTCAATGGCATAACACATCGATGAGCATATTTTATTGGTGATATCAACACTATTTTCCAGGTTTCACTAACTTGCTCAGTGAGCGCTTCGAGGTCCCTGTTGTCGTCGCACTCCATTGGTAGTTAGTTGAGTTTTAAGTTTAACTTGGCCTTCATTTCCATAGAGACGCCAAATTGTTATAATTATTAGTAATAGTAGTATTTCGCAATGAACTATTACAGGAAATCAACCAACAACACAGAGATGGATGAATTCAGGAATCTGCATTTTTCGAAATCATGTGTAATTGATATAGTAAATATTAAAAAACAACACTAAGTATTTAAACAATACATTGATAGAAATTGTCAATCACCACAGTGACATCTTCAAGTTATTCACTTTCTCTAATGCCTAGAAAACTATCCGTTGTTAATGAAAGCCAACATAATCCCATTTCGATTTCATACACTCACCTAAATTCTACATTTATTGAAGAAATTTCTTTGACTTATGGCACCTCTTCAACAAATCAATGGCAGTTGGATTGTGGTAAGTGTTATCAGGCACCTGTCGATTCATCACCATTTGAATAGGCGATGGATGAGTGACAATCTCCCATGTATTACAAGATAGAGTGCGTTAACACTTCTCATTCACACATTCTGATTGATGAATTAGACGGAATACACTTTCCTTACTGAGTTTATTCACTGCTCTCCTCAGAACTTGTCGTATACCACTTCACAAATTATGAAATCACGCATATTGAACATCGAATGCGGAGACATTTCCATCCTTCCTAGTATAATTATAATCACAGTGAACAGTATCCAGTGAGATCGACTGTGCTAGTGGGTGAATGTTGGAGCCAGCTCATTTCGATTTGGCTTGACACTGTTTCTAGCTTCCCCTAAATAAATCGATATGACTGTTGAACAGTTTCACAGATCACAGATGCAGTGAGTATGTGAATTTACTCAGGGCTGCATTCAACTTTCAAATAGTAATCACAATTTGCGGAACTATATTTAGTTGTAAGTAAATGTTTCATGAGTTACACAACTGTATGTGCATAATTGCTGTGACTCATATCTACAATATATCTACTACAACAGATGATTTGAATTGGAAAAAGAAGTTTATCTGAGAAATTGAATAACGTCTATTCCGGATATATAGAACATTATAGTAAATAAGAAGGGAAAACAAAGCAAATTATGAATGAATAGGCGTTTAACGAACAGTTACGCTTTTCCGCATACTGTACAGTTGCCTCTGCAACAAAATGAACATTTCTAATGATTTTTCGCCAGAATTGTAAACTTTACATAACAACTTTCGTAATGTAGAATGCGTCAATCAGGTCGAGACTGAAACAAGATTGAATAAGCAAGCTGAATGAGGTGATCTAATTGACGCTGTTGAGTAGGGCTCAACTCAAATTAAAGTTGAACAAAAGTCAAGTTAACAACAGTGGTAATATGGGTTAGGGATTTAATTAGGCGTGACGGAAGAAACTACTATACAATTTAATAATAATAATAATAATTTTTGCTTTATTCCAAAAACAGTATTAATGATACAGCAAGGAATTTTCAGCATTCAGTACAGTATTGCATCTAATTTACTCAAAAACGACAACAACAAAAAAAAATAGATAAACGGAATAATTAATACATAATAATGATAACAAAACGTTTTTATAGGAGCTATGTAGCAATTACAGTATAGGATAAGGAGAAAAATATAAAATTATAGTAATAATAGTAATAACAACTAAAATAAAAATAGCAAAGTTATAATTAAACGATAGAAAGGGTGACACCATAGAATTACAGAAAGATGAACAATGAAAGGGTCGATTCACTATGCTAATTACATAGTAACTTATATGTTTCACGTCTAACAGTGTCTTCATCACATAAAATACCGGCTAAATACGGTATTGTAGAATTTTTGTACTTATTGGTACGAGCATATAATTTCTTATATTGACTTCTCGTTCTACCTGATGAGATACAAGGGGATAATTGTGAATAAAGAGGGTGCAGAGGGTCTGACAGTACGGCCTTTGCCCAATTTGTACAGGAATTTACGTGTCTCTCGACTATGGTATTGGCGAGATCACGCAATGGCAAACCACAAGCCCTACTCACAGCATTTAATACCCTTCGTAAAACGGCATAGTCTTTTTTAGGAAGCCCAGGAAAGATTAATGGAGAACAATAAAGTACAATGGGTAAAATACAGGAGTTTAAAAATTGCAGAACTAAAGGTTGGCTGATACCTTGTTGTCTTAACTTTTTAATGTAGAAGGTAAGACGAAACATTTTCTTAGAGACCAATAAAATGTGAGATGACCATGAAAGGTCAGAGGAAAGAACTAATCCAAGGTATTTAATGCTTGATTTTGTTTCAATTTCTGTACAATCTATGCTACAGGAACCATGGGAACTAACTAGTTCATGTATGTCACGTCGATGGTTGAATGTAAAGTTAACTGCCTGACATTTGGAAGGATTTAACATAAGACCATTTGACTTAGACCACATGCTGATGTCCAACTGAAAGCTATTAAGTTTGGAGCAGTCAGACTCAGAAGTGATAGGCAGTGATACAGTCAGATCATCAGCATATTTGACAAAATTGGTTTCGTTTAAATGTGGCAGGTCATGTAGGAAGAAAGAAAAAAGAAAGAGAGAGAGGACGGCACCTTGAGGAACACCGGCTTTTGTAAGCAAAGCAAAAGAAGATTTGCCATTATATGCAGTATACTGCATTCTATCAGAAAAATAAGAATGCAACCAACTCTTAGCCCAGGATGCTGTGTGCGTCAAGGAGAGCTTATTTAATGAAAGGCCCCTGGGTACAGAGTCAAACGCAGATGTGTAGTCTAGGAAAGCACCACGAACATATTTGGCACCTTTGTCTAAACAAGAAACAACATTATGATATAAGACAACCGCAGATACAAAGAAGTAAGAAGAAGACGACACAATGATTTATGTATATGATTCTAAGAAATGTCAGGTCCACTGTAGATTTAATCACTCAACAAACTCCTTTTGTACGGAGAGTACAGGTTTCAACATGTGAATTGCCACTGCTTGTGCAGTTGGATTTAGTTGGATTTGTACTCTTTTGGCTGGATTCACACACATCTTGCTTCTAAGCATACTTAGTAATAATTATTTGATATTAGACCGCATTATCAACGTATATTTTAGAGTTGGTTGGGCATTGTTGTCAACTTGAGCACAAGTCTGTATGTGCCGCTTCAGCGGCTGTCATGTACACGTAGCATTTCTCCAGTGAAAGGAACTGATCTAAACACACTGAAATATGCAAGACATCCGAAAGAACTGCAAAAGTCAACAGGGAACTGATGAGTATATGAGTGAAACTGGTTGACGCGACAATGCATCATGACCATTGGAACTTGACAACACTCAGTTTTCGCACTATTGTCCCTTGAAAATCCAATTGTCCACAATGTTATTCAATCACTCCAGATAAGCACACTGATCATAGGAGACGAAATGGCTGGGATTCAATTGAACTGAAGAATTCACTTGATCCTATGCAAGAGCGTCTTCAATCCAAATTGTTGACCACACATTGTGATCAGCAAATTCCCAACATATTCACTGCAGACGCTTCAGTAACAGGAGTGGCTGTCGCACAACTTCACTCTTTAATATGCATCTCTGTAAAGCGTTACGTGCAGACGTGACAAAGGGTTCTTACTTGATCTACGCAGCTCGACAATTCCATACCATGTTTCACAACAGAAGACTCCATCTCTAACAGATCACGAATCCCTACCTTCACCATCTGTATCAGAGACAGGCATTATGCTTCACTCAACAAACAGTCTACAACAATTGGAAGAGATATTACTGCAGTGTGACTTCGATAGAAATCATTAGTTGCGCAGAATATTTTGATCATACAGGTACTGTCTCAGGTATGATGACTGACTGGCCCTCTTTGAACGAAGAAACACTTGTCTGGATTTTCGACGCAGAGATCTAGGCTCAGATTTTCTTCATATTCTCAATACAGCAGAGTAGATAAAGAAAGGCGCAGAGAGATATATGATACTTCTGAATAAGCTTATCTGAAACGTCTAGCTGGCATCTGTATCCAATCATGATCTCATCGAGTTATTCCGTTTGTGGCCTGAAGTTGATGTCAGCATTATTTATCATATTCTGGTGTTAGTAGTAGACAGATGGCAGTCTCCGCCTTCTGGACATAATCATATGGAGACCTTGTAGGAAATCATTTAATCTGTACTGGTCAGAATCCAAGAATTATGCAGAGAGACAGGAACGGCCACCAGAGTGAGGTGGTTTGGACACATACCGAGCATACCAGTGAGAGACATCGTCTGCCAGGCCATTGAGTGAAGCCCAGAGAGGAAGCGGCAAGTTGCACTCCCGAAGGAGACGTGGAGATGACGTAGAGGAGATGGCGGAAAGAGTGGATGAGAGACACTGAGCAGTCGCCGAGCCAGCTGAGGAGAGCTGTGGAGAACAAGATAAAGTGGAAGTGTGTGCCGAAGCCCTTTCTTACACTCAAAATTCAGGGGAATAATGATAATACAGCCTTAATTACTGTTTTGAAGTATGCGATTTCATGTCAGTCCAAAACAATTTTATATAAATAAATGTAAGTATGAATACATAAAATATATTTATATAAACTAGTTAATTCAAATGGGAAGAATTCCAGCTGTCAAGACACAATCAAGCATGACATAATTTTACATAATAAAATGCAGATAAACTCGTGTTCTCTAGACAGTCGAAACAGTGGACGTACAAAATAAGTTATCAGAACAGTGCCACTTTATTACTTAATTGTAAAGCAGTCGTCAAAGTTTGTTGGTCATCTCAGATTAGATGAACATGAAATTACCGTGTTTAACATCGGGCCAGTCGCCAACAAATCAGAGCGATTTCATCTACAGTCATCTAACCGAACATTAATTCGTTTGAAAATGTCGTTGAAAATGATGTGATTTTCCTTAATTAAGGTGCGTCTCCAGTTCTCTAATCACCTCCAACTACACAACCATGCACATGGAACAATGACATTTCTCAACATTGCATTTCGTGAAAAAATATATTCCAAATCGTCAATTGTGAACCGCGAACAAACACAAGTAGCTATTCTTCTATGTTCAATGTGGCTTTGTATTCCACTAGGCTGTATGCGCCCCTCTGCCGAATACCTGTGAGTAAATGAAAAATGAATAAGTGAAATTCCTTGAAGGGTGATAGAAAGTGCAGTGCGTATTTCAGCAGTTTAACGGATTTCGAAGGCTTGAAGTCATATTCGGCACTTCGACTATTAGCCTTCCCCAATTTGTTAATTTATGAGCCTCTTTCAGTGTGCAGTTACCTGAAGATTTCTATATGATTTCTAAGGGGATATCGTGCTTCAAAGTGATGAAAATGACACAAAGTAAGTGAAGACGAAATACAGAGCAACTGTGATCAATCGGATTGGAGTGACGACAAACTATACCAGTCACCAAATCACCTTGAATGAACAGTCTAAATAAAAGACTGTGGAGGCGCTCCACTTTGTTGAAAAACTGCATATTCAAGTGTTTAGAGTGCTTAGTGACGTTACTCCAAATTACAGCTACCCTATAGTGGACGGACGTCAAAATGACCCTGATGAATTCATCCACATAACTACACATCACGCTGTTACGTGACCAGTCCACTGTTGTACATCACATCGCACAAGCTGTGAATGAAGTCTGTAACGTCACTCGTGTGCTCAACCCATGTCTCCGAGTACTCACTGTGTACTTATCTGATTGGCTGACCAGGGGAATTATCGTGTGTGTCCACTGAGTGGCTTCAGTTTGGAGTAACTGTGAGTGGAACAACCCTTGTCTCTGCGATTATAATTTCAGACCCGACCACTCACCCAAACGTCACCGTCAACCTTAGGCCAAGACATTGAAAATGAGCAAGTTAGATTAACATAAAAGTGTTGAAGTGAAACTCATCTTGCATTCATGACCAAATATTGAGTGAGCATGATATCAAGCAGTGGTGAACAGGTTAACTTGATTTAAGCAAAATAAATTTGAGAATGCTTGTAGATGGTCAAATCTGATTCGTAGGGGAGTTGAAATTACACGGAAGATCTGCAAGCTCGTATCGAAAGTGGTAATCCGTCTCATAAAGCACAACACTGCACTATTGTGGTGGTGTGATACAGACAATGTGTTCCAACGGAATATTATTCTCATATATTCACACAGTTCAATAATCTAGCAGCAACGGAATACTATATGTATTTGAACATTCCATTTCATGTCGTTTAATTTAAAATATTCTGTGTATATAAACATATATATAAAAGTAGAGCCTGGAAGAGGAATTTATCGAAAAGAATATTCTTTGCTCGATTATTTTGTGTTTTATCATGTCGTTTAATATAAACCAAAATCACTCGCTCAGTGATTGGTTAAACTGTGTTGATATAAATAGTGGTTTGATCACTTGTAAATATCCCTTGTCCCCCATGTCGTGCCATTTGCTGTCACACTATGAAAGATATAAAACTTATTCGCATTTGGTATTTGGTGATGCAGATGGTGTGCGAAAGATTACAGGAAAATATTCTGTCGTTTTGTTGAAAGAAATGGTGCAATTACACAGACAAAAGGATTGAATAAGTGTGTGTCTAGCGAGTTTTCCCATGAAAACAACCTTAGCGCCACTGAAACGTGAAAGTAGAGGAAAGTAAACCACTTCACCATTGGAACTGAGTAGGATGAATGACAGTGGTTGGTGAAAGCCTTTGGGAGGCCAGTCGAGAGACATGTCTTCATTCGATGGAAGCAAAAGTATGCGCGAAGACGTGAAATGTCCACATG
Organism: Trichobilharzia szidati; assembly: GCA_944472155.2. Taxonomy (NCBI): domain Eukaryota; kingdom Metazoa; phylum Platyhelminthes; class Trematoda; order Strigeidida; family Schistosomatidae; genus Trichobilharzia; species Trichobilharzia szidati. Next base: position 215,941,386 of record OX235271.1, read on the forward strand.
GTGTAGAAATTGAGTGTTACAAGGCTATTGGGACGTAGAAAAAATGAGATATCGTACTGAGGCGTTATGAAGACGTCAGAGCGGATAGGATAAACGTGGACTCTGCAAACTATTAAATGATCAGTGATCTACTCAGGTTGCCCTGGTGGCAAACTTAATTACACTAAAGGAGAAACTACAAAGATGGCTCTTAGCTAATGAGAAACAATCTCTTCAAAATTCACGACATCGAGATTCAACTGTAAATCTAAGGAATTTGCAATTATTCAACGCTACGTACCTGCAAATAACGCGGACCAAGGAAGAAATTGAACTCGTAAAGAAAACTGTGGACCAACAATGGCAAAACCGAAGCCTTACTAGGTTATGATAATGCCATATCAGCAGCAGACAACACAGGAAGAGGATTTTCCGTGTGTCCATATGCTCTCGGTGAGAGGAGAGGAGTAGAATGGAGGACTGCTTGCAGACTTTCCCAGGCTTCCTCGCCGATAAGCTTATTAAAGGCAGTTTGTATTGGCACAGCGATATCAAAGAGGCGACTTAAGTTTCACCAGATAGACACACATCACAATCTCAAGAAACTGCAGAAGCAACAGGCTGACACACAAAATCGAGAAGATTTCGACTGAGACTTCTACCTAGTGTAATTAACCTGCAGAGTCGAATCGAAAGCCGTCAAGCGAGCTGCTGATTGATCAAAATTCAACTTCAATATTCAGAAATTGAATGGTAATGGCACAGTGTAAACATTAACTACAGTTACCACGGAAACGTCTCACGCACCAGGCAACATTACGTGGGAAGCCTGTGTGGAGAAACACTGAAAGTGTAGAGAAAGTACTTAGAGGAGAGTCTGTATATACATCCTTGACAAGGAAAGACACGTCGTGCAGCGGGTGTCTGTGAACACTTGGAAGCTGATAGAGGACAAAGGGATAGTGATGGTGACGAAGAGGAATATGAATCAGTGCAGAGATGAACAACCAAATTAGAAGTCAGTAATGATATTGATTAGACACCGCGAAAGAATGAAGGCAAGTGTTGTGCGAAAGGCGAAGGATCCTCTTTCAACACACTGACAAATGAAACAGTACAGTCCACCTGTGAAAATGAACACAGAACATTTCATCAAATGACCACTTCACCATCTGCGAATAGATAAATGTGGAAGACACTGGTGAAATATAGTGAAGGCAATTCAGATTCAATAATAAACTTATTTTAAAGTTTGGAATAACACTGTGGGGCGTCTACAACACACTACGATATGGCCACTGAGATACAGTAAGTAATTGAGGGATTGAGAAGGCGCAATGCAGAAGGCGCAACCTAGTAGGAAGTATATCTTCTCTACGATTTGTAAGGCTTCATTTATCTATTGAATGATGGATGCGCTTCCGTGTGTCTGACTTAACAGTTCTATCGGTGAGTTAGCCAGTGTATAGAATGAGATTGAAACCAGGGAAGTGTTCAACAGTAAATAATAAGCATTTGTCAATAAGCATGTTTCATACGTGATACAGTTGTGTGTACAAAGTCGTTGTGTGACAAATTAGAGTAAATCCGCCATAAGTGAAGGAAACTGAGATGAAAACTACTGAATCAAATACGTATCCAACTGTCAATGATGTCAACTCACATTCATGATGATGACTACTCGCAGTTGTTAGCGAAACGAGACAGGTAATGAGATGATTTCAGAGAAGAATGACGGAAATACTTCCATGAAATCGGTGAGAAATGACAATTTAGTGTAATGGGAAACATACTGAAATGATTGTTGATTTTATGCAGTGCTGGTTTGGCTAATGTCTGATAGGGGTAATTCACTTGCAGGATAGTATATAGTAAGCTCACCAATTATTTGAAATATCAAAATACAAATCCGAATTAACGAAAGGTACGTGGACAGTGTGTTAAACTCATTGAGGATAATGGGATATGAGACAATACAGTTACAGTCACTTGCAGATGGGATTAGGTTCACTTTCCACAAATCTGACAATGTATTCCACAGATACGATGTGTGTAGCATGCTTCAATGAATTTCACTCTACCGTATGTTCTGCATGAAGGTTGTTCCTATTATTCTTTGGACGAGAATGGGGGTTTCCAGTGATTTGTGAAGTATATGATCAGATTATCAGTATGGCAAATAGGCAGTTACGGAGAGAGGAGAAAGCAGGCGTGAACCAATATGTGTATATGTCTTTCATGTGAAACGTCTATAGTGATGTAGTGGTTGCGATTAAAACAACAGGTACACACAATGTGTCATTTGTATACGTACTATGAGGAACTAACTCTACAATATCATTACTGTGGACTAGTACACATCAATAGATTGAGACTCGTCGGATTTCATTGGAGGCATTCACTCTAAAAGTCTTCATGAATCATGTGATCATACTCTATGACGGAGTGTTCTCCGAATCATCACATATATGATTTGATAGCTGCAGTTCATGTTTGGTGAAGAAAGCATTACAAGTAAAATCTGAAGTGTGTGTAGAATGCACAGCATTAGGAGTAAAGCCAATATATAATGACCTTCATTATCCAGCGGTTTTGGAGTTACTGAAAAACAACCATAGTTATTACACCTATTGAAATATGAATAAATCAGAAAGTGAAATAAAAGCAACGAACAGGCTGTCGATATTCTTACTTTCGCTGCAGTTATTCTATGTCCTGGTGATGCAGATATACTGGAGGAATTTTCAATACGTGAGGAAGATTGATGCTGACTAGTGTTCACTGACACTTCTCGTCTATATATCATCTTAATCAGGAGAGTTGAGGAAACAATTGAAATAACTGAAGGAAGCAGTATACTCAGGACAAATCTGCTGTACACATAATTCATACTGAGATACAGCTGATCGCATATTCTGTTTGATGGAATTAGAGGTGGGATGCTTGTAGTCAACATAATTGCAATGACAATCACCACTTGAATTATGATGAAGTTTCCGGAATTCAGAAATGTCGATTGATGTGTACTGACGAGAAATACAGGGAAGAGATTCTCGAGACAGAGAAGTGCGAAAAACCAATTAGTAATGTCCACTGAGAACAAACTCAAAAATATGTGAATTCTACAGAACCATTCACCGAAGATAACACGCACGTCGTTTCCAGTCAAAGTGAGGTGGGCTATTCTCACTCCTCCTGTGAGGTGAATGACAAATCCAGAAATTACAATGAGTGACATGTGAACCTTTGGGGATTGACGTAATGAAATGTGAGATGATTCTGGTTGTGATTCATTTGGACTATCACTGGGATTTCCTTCTATAGACTGACTATTCTGCCTTCTCTGTGAACAAGCAGACAGGTTAGCCATCCACAGTAAACCGATATAAGAGTTGACGAGTATTGCGACTATCGCGATGGTTCCGATAGCCCATCCGAATATATTGGTAGTGTAATCCATCAGATGTGTAGTGAGACAGATCTCTTCTCATATGAATGTCAGTCTGCGTTCATGTAGGCAAGTGGACAAATTACCCACATTATCATTTGTGTGAATTTCGTTGGAATGTGATTAATACTCAGTAAAACAGAACGACCAAGTTTTCTATTTTGTTATTTATAGACTAACAACCCCATTTCGACATCCATCCTCCAAATTATACTTTACAAGTAGAAAAAATGATCTCGAAACCTCGATTGTTTTAATGAAACGCATAATTATTCTTTTCTTGCCTCGTGATGAGTGACTAGATTTTCCGAGTGATGAATAAACAGCCTGTGTCCATGACAATTTCTTCACATGGGCTAGAATTTCGTGTGTTGGTTAGATTCATTTTCCAGACAGAGGGAGAGATGTGTTGGTAGAAATTCATGGCTCGCAAAGTCCTGAATCACATCGATAGATGCTCCAAATACATGCAGTGAAATATTTAGAGGACTGTCTACTTACATTGACACAGTTGATCAGCCATGTTCTACTGGAAGTGATCAGTTTCGAATCCACTCAAAGGTTCAGTGAGCTCATTGAACACTGTCTAGAAACTATATCCATTGGTGATTCGTCATTAGTGGTTGTGCACATTTTGCACAAACACTGTCAGAAGTAGAATAGGAGAATAATTAAGGCTGGTTAGTGCTGAGAAGAAAACTTGTCATTTCCAATGTGATTGGCGTGGGTCATGTTCAACTATATATATCTTTAGGGTGGTAAGAATATCCGGAAACCACCAACAGAATATCGAAGTTGCCAGTCACAGACTAGAATGTCTACTCTTTCTCAGCGATAGGTGGTGAGACTGAACAACAGATGAGGCTCTCATTATTGTTAAATGGTTAGAGGCGATTGGCAGGATGCCTCGCTTCACCTAAGTCTCATGCATGTCGGCAATCTCCAGTCAAACAGCTAGGAGTACTTGCAGTCTTCAAGGGATTCATGTTCATTGTGAAATTCTGAAACCCACGTCACCCAGTGCTGCAGTACGGGGTGCTGCTACCGAGCTACTCAGTCTCACGATTCCCTTCCTGAAGGACTGTATTAGATAGACACTATGTTTGGCCACTACGCAGATATGCCTTGCTGACTGGTGAGTGACGACTACCAAGAAACCGAAGTGAAGTGTGGCTGATTGCCTCCAACCATCTAATATCAACAATTCGGAGTGCACTCTGATGCACAGCCATCTGACATGGTGGCCATATTACAAACATCACTCACACAATTCAGTCTGCACCAAGCAAACGACTGGATGCATGACAGTACTTCCTGTCCATCAATCAAAGATCAGCCCCTTCTTGAAACATTCTCGCAAGTTTGATTGTATTGACACCGTTCACAAATATGTCTCAACGATGACGAATGAGTTGCTCTTTTAATTTCTCCTGCAGCGGAGGATAATTCCCCTACATTATTAGCTACAGAAATCGTCACTCCACACTGGATGTTGAGCCTCATTGTTTCAGTCGACTTGTTTAGCTGAAGTCACGTGGTCAAACATCCATGCCAATTGGGACGCAGTCGTGTTACGTTCGGTTGTGCTCAAGTCATTCACAGCTATTTAAACAATCATGCTCGCACTACAATTTTCGTCGCCGAATATACTTCGTATTTCAGACGATGAGTTCGGTGTATTGATTTGACTCTGGTCAACGCTGATCGAATAGCTTGAAAGTTGTGGATATAGGACCGTATGTTAATAAACATCGTACAATCGGTGACGGTCAACATCTTCAGCTTGTAAATGCTCTCTATATATGGCGACACTCAATTCAGTACATTTCTCAGACAGCTGTCAAACACATATGATGTTAAATGCTGAGTGACTTTGTACTGAATTTTATCACGTATATCTCATTCGATGTTTACATATAGAGATATTCTCATGGAATCTAATCAGCATAACAGCACAACTGGATTACATGGAATCTGATGAGTGAGTGCCGATGATTTGTACCTTAGGAGACGAATTTCAGGGTCAAAAGTGTAACTGTAACATCCATTCTGATTTCGTCAACTTCCGCTGTAAATATTTAAGAATGATATATTGTGTTGATATAGAGAGACAAGGAACGATATTTCATGAGTCAGCTTTTCCTTACCTAACTTGTAAATCAGACATTCGATGCTCACGTAGGTTGGAGGTGTAGTCAGTGGATGTTGATTGGTACATGCCAACAAGCCAAAACACAGTCTTTATACCTTAAGTTAATTATTCATCGACTATGTCAAATGACTACATAAATTACTGTAATCTCTAGTGATAGTAACATCCGCATGGAGAACTTAAATTCTGCCTTCTCACTCAGTCTTCTGTCTCTTTCTCAGTGTGTGAATGTCAGTCGAGTGATCAGTCATGTATACATAGTTGTCGATGTCGAGAATTGAATTCCCCATCGCAGCACCTTAGCGAGGCGATGGGAAATCATCTTCGTCAGTGACACCAGTCCGTTTTCATACAATGGTGAGACCATTTTCAATATCATCCAATGCAGTGAAGGGAGTATGTTGCATTTCTGACTATTCACTTGCGTATTCAAGTGAGGTTGAGGGTGAAAAGTGAGAATTGAGAGGAGTACACCAGGTCGACTCGATGCATTCATCACTGATCACCGCTTTCCATTCCATACAATCCCCACCATTTTATTTTCTCTTCATGGAAGGTGATTAACTAGATGAGTCGAGAGGTGTACACCTCAATTCTGAAGATGGCCGATCAGCCAACGAAGTCTTTAAATATTTCCGATCGCCAAATATGTGGAAATGGAATATGTGTTGAGTCAGGATTTCCAGATGTAATAGAGTTAAGCTGATGTATAATTACTAGTCACTTTACCCACTATATTGTTGCAATGGTTTACTGGCCGGTGCTAAGACCAGTACATGAGCGAATGTTGAGCGCGGTCCTAACCAGCCAACACTGGATGATCAATTCAGTCGTTGCAAAAACTGCGATGCACAGAAGTAATATGAAAATGAACGTGTTCTTCTCTGGAATTGGGTAAAGGAAATCACGCTGACTGGTGAAAGCTTTCGGAAGGTCATCAGTCTGTCGGTCAGTTGATGTCTCTTGTTTTCATGACAGTAAAAGTAAGCATGGAGACAAGAAATGTGCAGACGATGATTGAAGCTGGCTGACAAGGCTGCTCAGATTAGATAAGACTGCTGGGAATCTGTGACAGCCGATGGAATGTAAGTGGTCTCTCCAAATTAATAACTAGATAGTCGATCACCTATTCCAGTCGCCCAGATGGTCACCACGAGCACACTCATGTCGCCAACAGAATCGAAGCCTCCAATGCGATGAGAACCAATCTCCCTCAGCGTCTGGACATCAAGATTCAACTCAATGATTACGAATGTTACTATTATCCAATGCCATCGTCCTGAAAACAGTGCAATACTAGAGGAGAAGGAGAAATATTTCTACTCAAACAAATTGCGAACTCAACTTAAGTTTTCTTATTTGACTCATATTTCATTTTCATAAGATGATTTCTTACACTTAGCTTGGTCGTTCACCATATTCTTGACCTAAGAGCTTTTCTGAACTCTACTCGACTAAACTGCTCAACAACTACGTAACATGTGTTATCCAATTCACGCCCGTAGTCAAATTTCTACCTGTGTTCCTATCTCAATAATATACATATATGTAAGGGTGGAAGATAAAAGACTTGATAAAGGGATGTTTATTTCGATTGCTACATCTCAATTTGGGTAAATTGTGTTCACCTTATATGAAGATCATCATTCGCACAGATCTTCCGCTGTGCGGTAATTCTCCCTTCACACTGTTATTACTTTGCCTTCTCTGTGTGCCCCACATATTTTGCAGCAAAACTGGTTCATATCTACTCGTTTCGACGTCATATCTACCTCTCCACTTTAAGATATTTTCATCCCGATGAAAATCTTGTTATGTACTACTGGTAAACCTTGTCAGTAGCACATGCCATATACACATATATGTAACACTGATAGACTTTCCAATCTTCCACATAACTGTAGAGTATTAACAGCCTACATCTGCATGATCAGAGATTAAACTACGTAATTATTTAGATATACTGAAATTGAACTATTCTCGACTAAATGAGGTCGATGACAACCAATGAAATAAACTGATAACCTGCCTCATCTGTTGTTCTTCCTTTGTTCAACAACAATTTTCCAATGCCATGTATCTAATCCTCCCCCCACCGGTCTAAATGTGTCACTTCAAGATGGCAGATACATCTTGTGCATAGACACCGAATAGTGTTGGCTGTGTTGATGGTCAACGACTTCCTGCTGATTGCCTCCAACCACAGTAGTCACATCCGAAGAACAACAATAGAGCTGGTTGTCAGATAAAAGGTGGCGAAAGCAAATCATCACAAAAGACAGGTAGTATTTTCACTGTCATTTAGAAAGCGCTAGGACTGAGTACTCCAGCGTGTATTATCCTCAGAACAGCATTCAGCATTTCGACAATTTCACATCTCTGGAGATATCTGTTTGGCTGATTGTCGCCAGCCACCATCTTGTTAACTCACAGACATCGTTCAAATAAATAGGCGTAAACTAGCCAAGCTCAACTCAGTCGTAGATCTCGGTATCAGATACTCTAGTAACTTAACGTTTTCTGAACAAACTGATTATGCCAGACGTAAAACACGAAGGCTCCTAGGATGCATAAATCGCAATTTCTTTTGTTGTGAAACTAGGGTTTTATTATATAAAGTATGTGTCCGACCTATTTTAGAATACTGCCCGTTTATTCTTAGCGGACTCAGACAAAATGACAAGCTTAAGTTAGAGGGAGTGCAACAGCAATTCACCTTAAGAACTCTTGGTTTAGAAAGTGGTCTCGAATACTATGAACGTTGCGAAAGACTAAGTTTAGAACCACTCTGGAAAAGACGTCTTAAGCTAAACCTGATTTTTTACTACAAGCTAACTAATCTGCACGTGCACTCCTCCGAGCCAATAATTAAACCTACCGCTGTCATCAGTTACAATCTTAGAAATCATCACAACCTAGCTGCCATAGAGCATTGTCAGACTTACATGCGGTATAAATTCTTCCTAAATAAGTTTTCAGTCATTTGGAATAGACTACCAGCTGATGTGCGTCATGCGAACACACTCGCAGTGTTCATCTCCTCAGTAACCAGACTGCTCAAAGATGACAATTCACTTCTGCGTCTGACTCTCACATCCTCTTTTTCACCCTACATAGATATTTTAAGTTCATTAAACGTGCAGTTAAAACAAACTACAATTATAAATTTTGATATTATTGGAAGTACATGATAGACATTTTTACACAGGACAATAATATTAGTTCACACAATATAAAAGTTAGCATAACGGGACTAGTTAGTTAGTGCACCAAAATAACCATAGTTACTAAACAGAATATAAGTGTATGTATACATATTAATCACTCCCTAAGTACTCCAATTGTTTTCTTTTGCGTTGTTGTTGTTTGTCTTCTTTTGTCTCTCATCATTTCAGCTTCCATTTCACTTTTTGAATGAGAATGAAGAATGTGGATATTTGACCATTTACAATGACAAATGATCTGCAAACATTATTGGTCCCATATCTTACAATTCCCTCGTGAATTACTTCACGTTTGTAACTTACTACATAACTGATCTTGTCTGCAAAAATAGCTTGCATCTCTTGAAAACACCCATTTATAAGAAAATATAAACTGTCATTATTATTAGTCTACATTGAGTACAATTCACTTGTGATGTTACGATGAAAATGCTGAAAAATGTATACAAGTGTATAACTTATTTTAAACTATTACCAAATTTGGATATAAATCAAGAATAAGACTCGATGCCGTATACACCAAAGTTATATGGAGGAAATACTTCAAGCTTTATTTTTTTTCCCAAGTATTTGTAATCCATCCAAAACATACTTGGGTTTTTTGTTAATGCGAAGACAATATTTCTATATTTCTTGATGTGCTCCATTGAATGACTAGTTATCATATTGTTCCCATAGACAAAATGACTGCAACCTTATAATTTTACCATGAACCAAATTTATGTAATTTAAATAATACTTATCCATGCCTGTACAATTGGTGTGTCCTACACAGGTAGGAAAAAATGTATTTCATTAAATTACTATTATTAAAAATGCTTACTAATCGTATATGTAATTTGTCATATTGATGATGCCTGTAAACTTGCCTCCCTCATGTACAAAATGAGAATATGTTATTATTATTATCTTTTTGAACATTCTACTTGATGTTAGAGTCGAAATGTTAATCCGACAATTCAGTACTGCATTGGAAACGGAATGCTGTACATATTTGAACATTCTATTTCATGTCGAAACAGAAAAACACACGCTCAATGACTTGTTAAGGAATATATACTGTGGATAAATAAACAGCGGTTTGATGAATTGAAAACATAAGTGGGATTCTGTGTCCTGCCTTCTGCTGTTACACGGTCAATGAAATTCATCCCATCCACAGTCGGTAAATGCAGGTCTACTTGAGTGTCTATATAATCCGACCACCCGACTAATTACTACTAAACCAGAATATCTAATTAACGCAATAAGGAAAACACCACTAGCGAATAACAACCACCCAACAGAACCTATTCAAAAATGTCTAAAGGTGATAAGAAGAATGTGATTAGTAATAGAAATGACAGAAATAACAGAAATGAGATGGAATACACAGTCTCTGTAGTCGTGACGCCTGAAGGAGGAATATCTCAGTCCCTTTGAACGATGAACTCCTAATGAGACTGCAATTAACTTGCCATCGAAACAAACCAACTCACTCAGACACAAACTTTGTCAGCTTAAGCACATGAGAGACACAATTAGAAAACGTAACATAATTTACCAGATACCATGTAATCACTGTAAGTGAGGTCAATTACATTGGTCAAACTAGTAGACCAGCGTCATTTAGATTATTGCAACATGAAAGTTCAGTCACAAATGGAATTACAGACCATGAGAAGTCAAGCACCTCAGAAAACCAGTCGACCATTGCATTGTATTGATTTGCATGTATTCACAGAATAGGTTGGGTGGATGTGACATGGTGAATGTATTGAGAAGTAATACAGTTAGATGCAGAAAGAGAGAGCGTGAGCAGTCAATCACTGAATCTGTGTTTGTTGAGACAACACCAAAGACATTCAATCGAAATGACGCATCGCCTATACAGGATATATGGAAAGTTGTGAGAAGTGAAAGAAAGAAGAGGGAGAGACAGATATACGTAAATAAAGGATGAATCATGAAGGTGTGTGAACAAATACGGGTGTATTTGTTCCATGCGGAAAGGTTATAGTTTCATAGAGTTTTTGATTAAAATAGCGGGTACAGACAATCTGTCATTTAGCCACCTTCAAACAGGATCTCTACAATATCATTTCTCTCGACCAGTACACACAGACAGCACAAGACATATTGGATTTATCTCCGTGGCGTTCACTCTGAAATGTTTCGCGAATCGTGTGATCAGTTTCTCAGACGCAGTATTCTCCGAATCATCACATATATGATTTGATAGCTGCAGTTAATGTTTGGTGAAGATATCATTAAGAGCAAAGTTTGAAGTGTATGTAGAATGCAGTGCATTAGGATTAAAGATAACAAATAATATTTTTCATTACCTAGTGGTTTATGAATTACTGGAAAAAAACCGTAGTCAACACTCTTATTAAGAAATGAATAAATGAGAACCAGGAGCAAAAGCAAAGAACAGACTGTGAATATTTTCAATTTTGCTGCCGAAATTCTATGTGCTGGTGATACAGATACCTCGTGAGGATTTTCAATAGGTGAGGAAGTTTGATGCTGACTAGTGTTCACCAACACTTCTCGTCTTGATATCATTTTAATCAGGAGAGTTGAGGAAACAATTGAAATAACTGAAGGAAGCAGTATACTTAGGACAAATTTACTGTATAAAACATTCACGTTGTAATAAGGCTGACTGCAGATTTTAATGGACGGAATTAGCGGTGGGATGCTCGTTGCCAATGAAATGGCAGTGACAGCCATTACTTGAATTATGATGAAGTTCCCGGAATTCAGAAATGTCGATTGGTGTGTTCTGACGAGTAAAACAGGGAAGAGATTTTCGAGACATAGAAGTGCGAAACACCAATTAGAGGTATCCACTGAGAACAAATTCAAAAATATGTGGATTCTACAGAACCACTCACCGAAGATAACACGTATGTCGTTTCCAGTCAAGGTGAGGTGGGTTATTCTCACTCCTCCTGTAAGATGCATAACAAATCCAGAAATTACAATGAGTGACATGTGAACCTTAGTAGATCGACGTAATGAAATGTGAGATGATTGTTTGTGATTCATTTTGATCACCACTGTCATTTACTTCCATAGACTGACTGTTCTGCCTTCTCTGCGAACAAGCAGACAGGTTGGCTATCCATAGTAAACCGATATAGAAGTTGACGAGTATTGCAACTATCGCGATGATTCCGATAGTCCATCTGAATATATTGGTAGTGTAATCCATCAGGTGTGTAGTGAGACAGATCTCTTCTCATACGAACGTCAATCTGCGTTCATTTAGGCAAATGGACAAATTATTTAACTGATTTGTGTGAATTTCGTTGGGATGTATGAAAGACTGAGTAAAACAGAATAATCAACTCTTTAAATAGTGGTATTCATAGACTAATAGCCACTTTCGACATCCTTCCCCAAATTATACCTTAGAAGAGAAAAAAATTGTCTTCAAATCTCGGCTGGTTGAATGAAACACATAATTATTCGTTTTTCGCCTTATTATAAATGGCCAGATTTTTTGAGTGGATAAACAATCTGTCGTTATGATAATTTGTTTACATGATTTGGATTTTCGAGGGTAATTTGATTTCAGTTTTCTGAATAGAGACAGAGAGTGAGAGAAGGAGGGATGCAGTGAGAGTGAGTGAAATGTCAGTGAAAAGGCATGAATTGTGAAATCCTCAATCACATGGTTAGATGCTCCAAATACATGCAGTGGAGTATTTAGAAAGCTGCCTACCTAGAATGCCACAGTTGGTCGACGCCGCTCTATTCGAAGTGATCATCTCTGTATGTGCTCAAATCTTCAACGAATTCATTGAACACTGTCTAGAAACTGTATCCGCCTTCGTTACTGTTGATTCACATTCCTCACAGTCACTTTCACAATTTGATAAGATAATAAGTGTTGGTTGACTTTGAGGATAAAACTTGTCACTTTCAGTGTAACTGACGTGAGTGATGTTAAGCTACGTGTATCAGCCATTTGTATATGGGATCATGTCATTTACATCAACATGTATAAGTGATCAATCCTTTGAATGATGAAATCTCTAAGGACATTTCGAGTGCAGTAAAGAGGTAATTGTCTTGATGAGTGGTCGAGTTGTGGTCACAGGATAATTAGCGTTGTGCCTAATTTGGATTTTCTTCCGTCTCCTATTTTCTGCAGTTATTTGCTTTTCATTGAATGGAAGTTGTTGTGCACACAAGTCGAATACCACGATGTGAGAATAATGATGCAACATCAAATGAGTGATAATTGTGTGATTGTTACAGTGGAGCTCTTTCAAGGATGGAGAATTGAACATGCTCTCGTCTATTCTGGAAGGCAGTGAATATAACAACATTCAAAAGATTCTTACAAACAAGGTCAGGTAGCGTCTTCGTAGCGAGGTGGTCAGGATGTGTGTGTAAGATGACATTGGCAGCTTCATCTAGCAAGAAGTGGGAGCTGTTCCAGCCCAGCGTCGTCAATGTCAATAAGAAACACTGTGTCAGATAGATGGTCCCTAAGGCTTGTGGTACTCCAGTTGCACACCTGTAGAGATACCTGGAACCTCGCCTAGATTACTAGGTCACTAGTAGCAACTAGCAACTCCACCCCCAAAACTTAACCAAATTGCTACTAAAACTTCAACGCACAAATATATTAAAAATTCTACAAATACAAACAATGACCTTATTTTTCGCTGGAATCGGGGAAGTGAAATGACGCAGGCTGGTGAAAGCCTTCGGGAAGCCAGTCAGCCGATGTGCCTTCTTTCGATGAAAGCAAAAATAAGGATGGGGACGTGGAATATTCGTACAATGTACGAAACTGGAAAGGCGGCTCAGGTAGCCGCAGAAATGAGGAGATATAAAATAGAAGTGTTGGGAATCTGCAAGAGCAGATGGAACGGATGTGGAAGGTGCCAACTAACAACTGGAGAGACAATAATCTACTCCGGTCACCCAGAGGACGATCACGAGCACACCGAGGGAGTAGCCATCATGATGTCACCGACAGTGGCTAAGGCTCTCATGCAGTGGGAACCAATCTCCTCCAGGATAATGACAGCCAGGTTCAACTCAAAAGGAAAAAAGGTTACAATCATTCAATGCTACGCGCCTACAAACGTCTCAGAACAAGAGAAGAAGGAGGATTTCTACAGTCAACTACAAAGAGTAACGGACAACGTCCCAAAGAGCGATATCAAAATCCTGATGTGTGATATGAATGCAAAACTGGGAGGAGACAATACAGGAAGAGAACTCACCATGGGTCGCGAGGCCCTCGGTGAAATGAACGAAAATGGTGAACTCTTCTCAGACTTCTGCGCCTTCAATGATTTGGTGATTGGTGGCAGTGTGTTCAAACACAGGGATATACACAAGGCGACATGGATTTCACCAGATGGACACACCAAAAACCAGATAGACTTCATTTCAATCTCAAGGAAGTGGAGACGGAGCCTACTAGACACAAGATCGAGGAGAGGAGCAGATGTGGGTTCAGACCACTATCTAGTACAAGGCACATTCAAGGTGAAGCTGAAAGCCTCGAGGATAGCTGGGGATAGGCCACAATGCAAGTTCAACACGCAAAAACTGAAGGACACAATCACACAGGACATTTTCACTGCAACTGTCAGAGCAAAGCAGGAAACACTACGTGACACCACTGAGGAATCATCCGTGGAAGACCATTGGAACTCTCTGAAGGTAATTTTCAACGAAACGTGTTCAACGGTTTTGGGAAGAAAGAAGAGACAAGACAAGGAATGGCTCTCAACAGACACTTGGAAGCTAATAGAGGAGAGGAGAATGGTGAAAGATAAAATGATTCAATGCAAAGACGGACAAGAGAAAGAGAGGCTGAGCTCAACTTACACAGCACTGGACAAAGAAGTGAAGAAGAGTGCCAGGAAGGACAAAAGAAAATTCTACGACAACCTGGCCACTGAAGCTGAGAAGGCAGCAGGCAAAAGGGACCTGAGGACACTATATCAGATAACCAAGTCTCTCTCTGGGAAGAGATCAACACAGGTGAAACCTATAAAAGACAGCCAAGGGAACCCAATTACCAAGGAAGAAAGACAGATTAAACAATGGGCTGAACACTTCAAAGGACTCTTGAACCGACCACTACCTGCAACCCGTCCAGAAATACCAACAACAGCACGTACACAACTGCAAGTTGACACCAATCCTCCAACGAAGGCTGAAGTCATGAATGCAATCAAGCTTCTGAAAGCTGGAAAAGCAGCTGGACCAGATGGAATACCCCCGGAAGCACTGAAAGCGGACCCAGAAACGACGGCAGATATGCTGACTCCATTATTGCAAAAGGTCTGGAAGGAGGGAAAGGTGCCTACTGACTGGAGGAAAGGTTACCTGGTGAAACTACCAAAGAAGGGCGATCTGGGACTCTGCAAGAACTGGCGAGGAATCATGCTCCTGTCGACGCCAAGTAAAATCCTGAGTCGCATCATCCTGGAGAGAATAAAGGACGCACTGGATACAGAACTCCGACCAGAACAAGCCGGATTCAGAAAAGGCAAATCATGTTCTGACCAAATTGCAACTCTACGCATCATCATCGAACAAAGCATGGAATGGCAATCAAACCTCTACCTCAACTTCATAGACTTTGAGAAGGCCTTCGACAGCGTTGACCGTGAAGTAATTTGGAAACTACTCGAGTACTACGGCATACCCCAAATATTCATCAACCTTATTCAACAGCTGCACGACAACGGAACATGTCAAGCGATCCACAACGGAAAACTCAGCGAGGCGTTTGCAGTAAACACAGGAGTCAGACAAGGGTGCTTATTATCACCAATGATATTCCTAATTGTGGTGGACTGGATTATGCGTCAGACAGTGGGAAACGAGAAGACAGGGATATCCTGGACCGACGTGAAGAACCTAGAAGACCTGGATTTTGCGGATGATTTATGTTTGATGTCACACAAAATCGAAGACTTACAAGCAAAAACCGACAAACTGGTTGAAGAAGCAGCAAAGACAGGACTCCAGGTGAACATAGACAAGACGGAGGTCATGAAAATAACCAACCAACAACAGCAGCAGCAACATCCAGTGCCAATCACCATCAACGGGAGGGATTTGAAAGAGGTTACTTCTTTCACTTATCTAGGGAGCATTGTCTCAACCACAGGAGGAACGGACGAGGATGTCAAATCGAGAATCGGGAAGGCGAGAAACACATTCATCAACCTGAAACCAATCTGGAAATCTTCCTCACTCAACTCAGCATCAACAACAAAATTCGGATTTTCAATTCAAGTCAGTCAGTTCTTCTATACGGATCAGAAACTTGGCCAGTGTGTCACAAAGAATATTTCCAACAGCCTGTTGCAGACCTTTATCAATCATCAACTGTCTTCGCTGGCTATATACTGAAGATCAGATGGCCGGAAAGAAAGAAAGACCAACAAGAAACTATTGGAACAAACAAAACAAGAACCAATTGCCCAACAAATATGCAGGAGAAAGTGGAGATGGATTGGACACTCTCTGAGGAGGCCGTTGGGTGACATCGCGTGTCAGGCCCTCGAGTGGAAACCGAAAGGGAAGCGGTGGGTGGGACGTCCAAGGGTGACATGGAGGAGATCTTGTGAAGAGGAACTGAAACAGTTTGGATTAACATGGATGCACGTGAAAAATACAGCAGAAGACAGAAGCAAGTGGAGAAGTGCAGTTGAAGCCCTATGTTCCACTGGGAACCCAAGGGAATAATAATATAAGAGATACCTGGAAACCTGGGTGGAATACTTCGAAAGACAGCTGAGCTGGCCAACAATGCCAACATCGAACATCTTTAACTACACTTCTCCATCGTCAGTTAATACCGACACACCAATCGAAGCAGAGATTCCCAAAGGAATTTCAAGTAAAACAATAATAACGATATACAAGATTCAAAATAATATGCAAGATTCGATCAAACCTATCAAAGGGAGTAGAATTAAGACATCTGGACGTAGCCATGGCACAAGCTATCGAAATGCTCAAACTCACGCTATGTATTCTAAAGTAATACGTACAATCCTTGTCCCTGCCATGGCCATCATAAACAGGTAATTCTTCCAATAGTGACTATCCCACTATCTTTCTTATCCAAACATCCTGTTTATTCATGCTATTTATAAGTTTTCTTAATCCCTATTTACACTACCATATTTTCATGCCCGAACTTCCTGTCTGTTTTGTAATTTTATTATTTAAGTATTGGTTTTATTATTTTTACATATTTAATCCCTAATCACATAGACAATTATTCGTCACATTAGTTATGATCCTGTTGCGTGCTTTATTAGACTAAATTAGCGTACACGTATTTCCTAGTACTTATTTCACGTTTATCAATGTGCATAGACGTTGTGGCTACTCGATGCCCACAACGTAAAACCAAAAGGCACTTGTGAAGAGTACAATCGTGTATTATAGCAAAAGTCAAACTTTTAAAATTTTGTGTCAAGGTAATGTTCGACGGTAAATTCACAAATGTTTGCGAAGTACATATAAAATCGGTTGTAGTGACCCGTTTTATTACTCATCATCGTACTATGCTTTCATTGTGTAATTGTACTTTGATTTGTTTATTATTCTAAATCTTGCATGTTAACAATTGATACTTTTTGTACTCGCTCGATTTTTGAATTTTGATTGCTGCAATAATACACCATCGTATTCCTTCGCAAGTGCCTTTTGAATTACGTTGTGGACGTCGAGTAATCACAACGTTAGGACACAATTATAAACGCAAGGAAATACTAAGATATACGGGTACGCTAGTGTAGTCAAAATATAGCAGCACAACACGGTCTCTGTAAACATATAAGAATGTAAATTAGATTAAACAGCGTTTATAGTTTGACACAAATCAAGCCGGTGAAAGATGACAACGGAAAGTCACTCACCAAAGAAATGGAGCAAAGGAAACAATGGGCTGGAAAAGCAGCAGGACTAGATGGAATCCCAGCAGAAGCATTGAAAACGGACCCAGAGACAACAGCGAACTTGATGACGCCACTACTGGAGAAGGTGTGGAAAGAAGGCAAAGTACCCGAGGATTGGAAGGAAGGATACCTATTCAAACTACCAAAGAAAGGAGACTTAAGTCAATGCAACAACTGGCGCAGAATTATGCTCCTGTCCATCCCAAGCAAAATACTAAGCCGCATCATCCTGGAGAGAATCAAACATGCCCTGGATGAAAAACTTAGACCGGAACAAGCTGGATTCAGGAGAAACAAGCCATGCATTGATCAGATCGCCACATTACAGATCATCATTGAACAAAGCTTGGAATGGCAGTCACCTCTCTATCTCAACTTCATCGACTTTGAAAAGGCCTTTGACAGCGTTGATCGAGAGGTGATTTGGAAACAACTTCGCTATTGTGGGACGCCACCGACAATTACACATCTCATCCAACAGCTGTACGACAATGCTGCATGCCAAGTGATCCACAACGGGAAACTTACGTAATCCTTCGAAGTGAGGACAGGAGTAAGACAAGCTGGCTGCCTACTATCGACAATGATTTTCCTGATTGCAGTAGATTGGATAATGTGACAAACAGCGGGCAATGATGAAACAGGCATAAAATGGACTCACACAAAAAACTTGGAAGATCTGGACTTCACCGATGATATATGTCTGATTTCCCACAAACTGGAAGATATGCAAGCGAAAGGCAACAAGTTGTCAGAAGAAGCATCAAAGACAGGACTTCCTTCAGGTGAACATAGAGAAAACAGAGGTGATGAAGATTTCTGGGCAGCACCACCAACAGCAACAACAACAACAGACAACAATCAGTACAAATGGGAGGAACCTGAAAGAAACAACCTCCTTTACCTACCTACCTAGCTGGGAAGCATCGTTTCAACTACAGGCGGAGGAACTGATGAGGATTTCGAGGCGAGGAGCGGGAAAGCAAGACAAGCTTTCATTACTCTCAAGTTTGTGGAAAGGTCAACAGCACTCTGCATCAAAAATAACATCCGGATTTTCAACTCCAATGTGAAGTCAGTCAGTGCTACTATACGGATCAGAGACTTGCACTGCGCGTCATAAAAAGCATCTCAAACAAACTACAGACCTTCATTATCAGTTGTCTTCGCTCAATATACTCAAGATCAGATGGCCAGAAAAGATCAGCAACAAAGATCTCTGGAAGCAAACTAACCAGGAACCGACTGTGCAACAAATAAGCATGAAGAAATGGAGATGGACTGGCCATATTCTGAGGAAACCATCAAGTGACATCGCTAGACAAGCCATCGCTCGAGTGGAACCCGAAAGGGAAGCGGCGAGTTGGTCGTCAGTGCAAGGGTGACCTGGAGGAGGTCATGTGAAGAGGAGATGAAAACGTGTGGGTAGGTGGACGTGGAGCCAGGTGAGGACTCTAGCAGAGAACCGAACGCAGTGGAGACGCACGGCTGAGGCCCTATGTTCCTCTAGGAATTAAAGGATACAATAATAATAATAGTTGGTATAGGGGTACTACATTATTCCCCCACCAGAACACTGAAATATAAAAAAATACATTTAAGTGTTCGACAATAACATGCGTCAGAGTAATACGTAGCAGCGATAGTACATTGAAGGCGATTTATGAAGCTGAAAAATGAGCAGCTTAATGTGGTTAATGAGGTCGATAATAAATGCGATAATAAACGAAAAATAGGACTGATAATCATGGTAGAATATATAAGAAATGGTAAAATCGGCCGAGGATCTGTAGTCTGTAGACAGAAACGATACGTGAATATTAAGCGCTATGTGATTAAATGTAATAATACAGGAAATATCGATGTTAAAATAGTAGCGACGTGATATACGTAGGAAAATATTAATCAGTTAAATGAGCAGTCAAATCCAATATCCAATATCGTTTTTACGAGCTAGTATGAACCAATTTGATTTCTTTATGCTCGCCTCTTGATTGTGAGGTAGAGGTTTTTGATCTTCGGTACATGTCTGCGTAGCTTGTCCCACCACTCGACTGTTGTAGCTTTGGTTGACTCTAAAATGAGTAGTGCTGGGATTAATTATATGTGGTTTGTAGTATGAGGTGTTTTAAGACTGTTACTACTGTGAATGGAGTTGATCCTTTCACCAGTTGGTCCTTCGGTATCGTCGTCAAAAGAAGAGAGATAATAACAGATATAATTAGTGAAGTTATTCAGACTAACAAACAGAAAAAGAATAAGAAAACGTAACGACAATCAGCTGATTAAATTTGAAGAATAATATGAACAATACATTTATATATATATGTATATATATCACCAATAATGATAATAACAATAATAATAGGCATAGTTAAAGTTGTCAGGAGAGTAAGACGTCAGAGAATGTAAGAAGTTAAACGATGAATTTACTTGTCAAATCCCTGAAAAGTGTATGTGATTTTAAGGGGATAGGCCATTTGGATGCAGTCCTTGTGTCGCTGCATTGTTGTCCAGCCTTCGCGTAAAGGCGTCCACAGACGGTGCCATAGCTACATCTGCCGGTAAGAAATTCCAGGGACGACAAACCCGCAGGGAAAAGAAGTGGGAGCTCACCTGGGTTCTTGCCCTCTGGTAATCTATCCTTCTGGGATTTCTACGAGGGAGCATATACCTACTCAATGGCAGAACACCTTTGTTTGGGTGATTCTAATCATTTGTTATTTTGTGGACAGTAATTAAATCCCCCCTAAGACGACGATAGCTAAGTGTGAGTGGGCCTAATTTCTTCAGCCTTTCATCATATGGTTTATTTCGGAGACCAACCACTCCTTTTGTTGCCCGTCGTCGGACTCTTTCCAAGAGGTCGGCGTCTCTTTTAAGCAGTGGGGGTGCAATAATATTATGCACTTGAGGGGATGGTCTGATGTATGTTTTATACGACCTTAGAAAGAGCTCAGGAGTGAATGCACCTAACTGTCTATGTGTAAAGTGTATGACCACATATGCCCTCGCTACATACCCCGTGTAATTTACGCTTGTATCCATTTTTTCCGTTAGAACTAGACCTAAGTCGCGTTCCGACGTTGTGCAGGACAAGCTTTCATTGCACAGGGTGTAACTTGCATTCTGCAATCTACAGGTGCGTAACTTCACTACTTCGCATTTCTCAGGTTGAAAGTCATGCCACTGTCCACCGCACCGTCTATCAGAAGGTTTAAATCTTCCTGTAGCCTATCTGAGTCTTCCGAACACTTTATTGCCCTCCATATCTGTACGTCGTCAGCGTACAGAAGAGTCGAGCAGCTAATTGGTCACTGATGAAAATCAAAAACACCAGTGGTCCCAGGATAGAACCCTGCGACACTACTGATGACGAGCTGTGCCAAGATGATCGGACTCGATTGACCTTAGTGCAAAATTTCCTTTCAGCTGTGTAGTCCTTCAACCATGACGGAAGCGGCTTACCTATACCTACCTGACTTATTTTGTGTAGGAGAAGGTCATGGCGGACTGTATCAAATGACTTTTTAAAGTCTAGGAAGACCACATGGACTGGAACATTCATATCCCAGCATGATGCCCAATCGTCCCAAGCAGATAGTAGGTTGGTAATCTGCCTTTCCCGAAACCGTGTTGGGCTTCATGGAGTGTATTAGACTTATCGAGATATTCCCTGATGTGATCGTCAATAATACTTTCCAGTACTTTTGATACCGCTGGGAGTAGAGCTACTGGTCTATAACTAGTGGGATTTTGCCGATCCCCGCCCTTGAAGATCGTAGAAAGGATGGCTCTTTTCCACTCCGTTGGTAGTTTCCCCGATTCCATTGAGTGTTGGAACAAGTCACATAAGGGCCTACAGAGAGCTTCGGCACACTGTTTCAGAACAGATGGCCTGATGTCGTCACAACCTGGGGGCTTCCCAGGTGTGAGTCGCTGCAGTCAAATCATCACAAAAGTCTTGAAGCGAAACTTATCTGGCATTCGTGAGCAAATACAGGGTCAATGGGTATCACGCAGTGGTTCAGGATGTGTGATGCGATGTCGATAAATATAAGTGAGGATTCGATATAGGCAGACGTAAAAGAGCGACGGCGGATAAGTTTAGTTTTTGTTGGGCAAAATAAATTTGAGGATGCTTTTAGACAGTCAAATCCCTTTCGTAGAGGAGTTGAAATTGAAAGAATGATCTGCAGGCTCGTATCGAATGTGTTAGTCCGTCCCATGAAAGATCTAACACTAATTCACATCCGATATTTGGTGATGCAAATGGTGTCCGAGTGATTGCGCGAAGCTAATTAGGCGTTTTGTTGAAAGAAGTGATGCAGTTACACTTGTATGCCGCCGTACGTAGGACGGCAGAGAAGAGTTGGGTAACTCTCCAAATACCTCAAGTACAGTGGCTGGTCATGAGCCCAGACAATAGAATTGAATGGGTGTGTGTCTAGTACGCGGTACGTTCAACGTTTGCGTTACATTTTAGCTTGATTCGCTATATATTTCTATTTTAACTGTGAGACTCGCACAAGTGTTTCTCCAGTTCCATAAATTTAACCAATAACTCTTTCACTAATTAGTTATGGTTAGTCATACAAAAAAGCCACGAACTCAGTCACCTGTCAACGTGATGACTAATAGTATAAATATGCTCGCAACGACGAGCAGCACAACTCCCACAAAGTATGGAAATGAGGCACACAGCTTGCCAATACGCCGCAAGCGTCGAGCTGCCGGTTCACTACCATCTACTGTGGCTGAAACTGAGGGCGAAAACTTGCTGACAAACAGCAGTAGCAACGCTTCTACAAACTCAGCACTTGGTCCTGACATAAACCTCTTCACTTCACCCTATGTACGTGTCACAAAACTTCAGATTCCAAGTCCAGCTCCAACACTTACTTCAGAAATAGAACGACTAAAGCTGGCTGTAGAAGAACTGAAGACTGAGATGCGGGACATAAGGTGTAGAAAAGATATGAATGCAGGATTTTCAGAAAATTTGGCCAACTTATCTGAACTATCAACACAGGTTGGTGATATAAAATCACAGGTCTGTGAACTTGCCCCTCTGAACATCTTGACTAAGACCATAAACCCTGGCGAACTTGACACAGAATCAGTATCTAAGATAGACACCTTGATAAACTTCATCACAACAGAGGTTATCAAAAGACTTGATACTAAACTAAGTGTGATTGTCTACAATATACCGGATAATGAGGGGTTGAAAAAGGTTCAAAGCATCTTACTTAGGGCGGCGAAAATGCCTAACTCCCAAACAAAATGTCACAGACTGAAGAAGAGTCAGCACGACCACTGCTGTCCTATACGCCTTCAGTTCGAAACGCAGACAGAGGCTAAAAAATTCACCAACACACAACGTATCCTATTACAGGACACAAGCTACAAACAGGTAAAAGTTGTAGCAGATAAGACAGTGATTGAAAGGCGTGCTTACAATCACCTTAATAAACCAAATGGCAGGACACCTCAAGCCACTAAAATAGATATACACACTACCAACACGGTAGAACTCATAGCCTCCCCCCTCTCTAATCCCGTAAAAATAGCTCCAGAGAAAATGAAACCAAACGAAAGACTTGTGAGCTATAGTCTTACTCCTAAAGTAACCTCTCCTCCCTCTACGGTGGATCTAGATATGTCTATGGACAGCCATAAGATGGTAATCAATCCCTCTTGTAAGCTGACAACATCCTCTCTTAACCAAAACGTGACAACGCAAATGGAACTCGGTAACAAAACAGGCCGAAATACGCCACTTGTTGCGAAGATTCCCCAACATATTCAGACTCCCAAGAATATCTCACGCTTTAAGGTAAATAATATTCAAAACCATGCTAGCAACCAAACTAAAAACAAAAATAAGGACATAGAGCCCAAGGACAACAACGACACAACCTACTTGCATACTGTGCCAAGTCACACTGGTAGCTGGTGTAGTGACGCTATCACGCAATTGGAATTGAGACGCTACATTTTCGTTCTAATTCTTTCAAACCGTATACAAACTATTTACACACAATTTTTACCGGAAACTGTTAAATTTTCACATTCTACACATAAGAATACTTGTGAGATACTATTTTTCCTTGGAAGTATTATATAAACTCTGTTATCACTGACCCTGCCATCTGCAGGTTTTGGATGTATATTTTATGGGATATATCTGGTTCAATTTGGTGAGTCTGTGCAATTTTTCGAAGTTTTGCGTGTTATATTATCTATTCAGTGCTATATCTATAGTTCTGATTTCTTTTCTAACGAACTCCACCCTTTACTGAAGTTGCCCTCCTTTAAGTATCTATTATTCTAATAGGAGGATTGTTATCTGTTAATAGTTGTCGATTTTGTTCTTAATAGTTTATTTTTATTGACTTAGTGTTGATTATACTGGAAATCTGACGTTTTCATCACCAGTCGTCTCAATTGTGTGACAGTCCGAATCTACCTTAAACCCTGATTTTCGGAATTTACTTTTTCGTTAGTTTCATCTGAACTATAGCTTATTTCTCCATTATTTTTGACACGGTGTTACTAGTCCTCAGACTTGTTCTTTTCATATACTTTTTACCAAGGAATTCCTTCAACTTACGATTTTTGCTAATTAACTTCCAGTATCTGACTGAAAAACGGTGAATTTCCACTATTTTCACCTATTATTTCTTTTTCGTCTAACTCTAACTTTCTGAAATTGTAATAATCGGTTGCAGCTCGCCGAGCTGAATCTTTTGATACCTATTTTATCCTCATTATTTGCCCATTTCTCTTCCAAATCATTTTGTTTTTGGTACTTTTAGCCATTTCGGCCGAAAAAGTACTTTATACTCAACAAAGGATTTTCTGATCTAGTGACAGTGACAACACCGGTCCTTGTTTTTAATCTCCCTTGGTCTATCTAGTAAGACCGAG
Organism: Trichobilharzia szidati; assembly: GCA_944472155.2. NCBI lineage: Eukaryota > Metazoa > Platyhelminthes > Trematoda > Strigeidida > Schistosomatidae > Trichobilharzia > Trichobilharzia szidati. The sequence continues at coordinate 215,966,064 of OX235271.1, forward strand.
GCCACTTTTCGTCTCGTCATTACCTTTCTATTTCCATCCACGAGACCTTTTTCCACTTTTGCTCCTAATACCACCTATAATATTTCTGATTTATTCAGTCTTCTTCTTCTCTGTCCAAATATCTCTATCATGAACCATCCAAAATAAATTCTTTCATCATTTTTCACCCTGTAGACCTAAAAGCCTCATACTTCTATCGCCTGTGTAAAAGTTGTGAGCCCCCCCTCTTCGCATAGTATCCCCCTAACAGGAGAGTTCTGCTGCCTCTTTCCAAAGCTAAACTTGTACATACATCTCAGATTCCAAATCGTCAACACTATTTCTTTATTTTTACAAAAAAAACCCGTAGCTTTTTGCTTTCTCCCAAACTTTTTAACGGGGGGTAGCTTTCGACCACATTTTAGCAACCTTTAAAAATATTGTGATCCTCCCCCTGTTTGTCTAATTGTACCTTCGTCCCTTTCACCCCTCTGAGCCTCTGATCTAATTTCCATAAATCTGCACTGTCTATTCGCTGTACATCTTCAAATTTCACCACATCCCGCCGTAGCTTCTATTCCTAATAGGCCCTATTATTCTCAACTTTCGTTAATTTTGCTCTCGAAATTTACGCAGTTTTCCAAGTTTACGTTGAAATATCTCCTCGTTGTCCTCAACATATTCTGATCACTCTGCGGTTTTTTGTAGTACTTTCAGCGCTCTGTCATTCCCAGCAAACCGCTTTGTCCTGGCATTTTTCTGCTTTTCGGTATTTGTTTTCAAACTTGCTACTGAGACCAATATTTTATGCCTCAGGCACGAACTTTCACTCATTCTCAGTTACTGTAATTTTGCTGTCTTTTGCGCATTGACCGAAATTCAGCCAAAATCCGTTTCCACAGGCTCTATTCACTTTTTATCGATCGCGAGCTAAGCTACTAATCAGCCACTCTGATTGGTGGGCACGCCTATACTACCTGCTTGTATGCTGGTGTATAGGTGTATGGTGTTCTTCTTGAATATTTTGTTTGTCTTTATTTTTTTCGGCCTGGGCTTTTTCTTTGCTGGTTCCCGACGACCCTCCCAAGGTTTCTCGGCACGAGGAATCGACTCGTGCAATTCTTATCACCATAGCACCCATCGTTCTCGAGTTGGCTTTGGGAGTGGCCTTTTCGTGTATTTCCTTCTGTACCCGCGTAATTCTTTATTCTTACAGATTCTGAAGTTGATCTTGGTATAATTGTACTCCTCCCGTCGAGACCTGTCGATTGATACCCATATCAATAGCCCATCTCCTGTAGTTTCTGTGATTCTGTAACTCATCAACTTTCCCATTACGTCATCCCGCCCCACCCATCTATCAAATTTAAACCCCTGTAACTTCCGCACCCTTTTACTTTCACCCCCCGTGTTTGTACTCATTCTGCTCGTCTCTTCAAGTCCTATCGATTGAAAGCTATATTATCATCCCATCTTCCATAGTCTTCGTCTTCAAAAGTAACCACTCTCCACTACGTCATCCCCACCTCTATTTCGCTGGCTATTTCGCATCGCTGTAACTTTCACATTTCTTCCTCTTTTACCGTTGTTCTTGGCATCTTTCGACTCCTCTCATTGAGATCTGTAGTTTGATACCCATTTTGACGCCGTATCTCTGACAGTTTTGACTTTTGATTATCGACATCCTCCCATTGCCTCATCATCATACTCATTTCGTTGCCTTTCTCGAAGTGTTGTAACTGCCACATTTCTTCACCTCTTCCGTTGTTCTAGGTATTTCTCGACTCTTCTCTCCGTGCTCCTTTGTTCGATAGTCATTCTCACGCTGCATCTCCTTCTTATTGTTTTCGAAAGAGGACTCTTTCATATCACCTCCTCCCCATTCATTTTCGGCTTCCGTTCTTTTTGCTTCAATCCCAAAGTGATTACGTGGAATATCGTATAACAGTACCTTTCTTTTCGTTTGTTTTTATTTCTGTTTTGTTTCGTTTTTGTTTGCTTTGTTTGATTTTGGTTTAACCATTTGTCAAGCCACGGGTGAGGGCCTATGAACGGTCCGTGGCACAACTAACAGTCCATCGTTGGTTGTCCTCCAAACTCGAGCCTGCGATACCGCAATCTCCAGTCATGTCAGCTATGTCAAGCCAACCCTCATCACAATCCATGGCCTCTGCCATGATTCAAGCTGACCCTCAAACAACAGACTCCTATTCTCCTTCCTTCATCTCCCAATTGCCAGCAGCTCATCCTTCGCCCCTCACATCCAATCCGTCATCACCTCACTCCATGCTGTCCAATCAATCCCAATCCTCAATCGTATCTCCAAGATTCCTGTGTATATACTGTCCTTCAAACTTCGCTTCTCCGAGAGGTTTGACTCAACATCTGCGTCAAATCCACCCCGCCGAATACAATGAGGTCCTTCTCGGTCGCCTCCTCAACGACTGTCGAACACGACGAAATTGGTCCCAAAATGAAGAACTCACTTTACTGATGTTAGCAGATGCAGCAGTCGACCGATTCAACAGCAAAGCTGAACTGTATCAACACTTACACGACCATCTGCCACATCGCTCAGTTGAAGCCATCAGACGCCGTCTACAAACGCTCAAATGGTTAACATTTGTCCCATCATCTTCACGCTCCGCATCAACCATTGACTCCTACTCGATGCCATCCTCACCTGCATCATCACATGAAAACTATGCTATTAGATCAGCACTGTATGTACGTCCAAGAACTCAAACCTGGTCCACTCAAGAAGATGCTCGATTGATCTCAACGGCCAAATGTCTCGATTCACCTTTACTTGCGCCTATACAGTTCTTCGCTCTTGTCGCCGAAGCCGTTGGCAACCGCACCACTGATGCAGTTAGACTACGTCTAGCCAGGCTAAAATGGAGACGTACACTCAACCCATCTCTGCCAACAATAGTCCTAACTCCAAATACGTCTTATCTCCAAATTCAGCCAGTTACCTCGCTCACTGATACGTTCACCGTCAACAGATCAATCTCTGCTCCTATAAGTCCATGCAGAGCAACTTCAGATCCAGCTATCACGATCTCATCGAATTCCTGTACGCCAACTCAGCTAGAAGAACAGCGATCCCTCCAATTGGCTGTCATTAATAATGATTGCACTGTAAGCGAGGAGTCCACCCAACCAATGCGAATACCGCAGTACCACTATGCAATAAGTACTGTCGATAGAACAATTTTATATTCTCCCACTGCTGTGACAATGATCCGTCCACTTCTGCCAACTACTCGACTCACTCAAGATGGTTCAAGTCCCCTGGTGAATCTGCCACTTCATAGAAGCCTCAACATGGACAATATACACGCTAACCTCCTGGCTGCCATCAGCACACAACTGGCAAATTCATCTCAGCGGCTGGACACTGAATCCACTCGACAAATTATTATGCAACTATATGCGAATGATATTACTCTTGAGGAGACACGTCAACTTTTGGATAAGCAGGCCCACCAACTGTTCCCTGCAAAATGGAAACCATCCAAGCAGCGATACGTCTCCGGTCTCCCACCGAACTTAAACAACAAGAAGAGGCGACGCATTCTATATGCCCACATGCAAACGCTCTTCCACCGTTCTCCGAAAGACGCTGCAAACACGGTACTTGATGGCAGATGGAGAGACCCGTTTACATGTCAGCCTTCCAGTATAGGAGGCTTCAATGAATTTTGGATAGACACCTTCACACGCCCAGCCCTACCAGACACTAGACCGGTTCAGGAATACCTTCCAACTAACAACGACTTGGTCGCCCCAGTTTCAACTGAAGAGATCAAATGGGCACTAAAAGAAATGGTCAAATCCGCCGCAGGTGTCGACCGCATATCCGCCAGGGACCTCCAGAAAATCAACCCCTCTAGTCTGGCTGGGTATTTTAACACTCTTTTGCTGACGTCTTTTTTACCTTCACCTTTGTCAGCTTCCAGGGTCACCTTCATTCCGAAGACATCACATCCCGATAACCCTACCGACTTCCGGCCTATTTCCATCACTTCTGTTGTTACGCGCTGTTTGCACAAGATTATCGCCAAGCGATGGTCCAGATCATTCCCAATGGAAAAACTACAGTTTGCCTTCCTGCAACGTGATGGCTGCTTCGAAGCAACCAATCTACTTCACGCCATCTTGAGAGAAGCGCACTCCAACTACACAAGTTGCGCGTTAGCTATCCTCGACATCTCGAAAGCTTTCGACAGCGTCTTACATCAAACAATTCTAAGGGTGGCTGAGAGTTTTGGTGCGCCCCCAATGCTTAGAGAATATCTTACAAACTACTACTCCAACTCTTACAGTCTCTTCCACGAAGTGAATTGTCACCCAACACGAGGAGTCAAACAGGGTGACCCTCTGTCACCGCTTCTCTTCATCATGACTATGGATGAGATACTCAATGTTCTTGAAGCCCATGACCCCATCTACGTCGATGGTCATCCTCTGCACTACATAGCATATGCTGATGATCTCATCATCCTAGCTCCAAATGCTGCGGCTCTTCAAAACAAACTCAGCTGTATCGCCGCCTCGCTGGAGCTGGCGGGATTATCGATCAACGTCGACAAAAGCCGCACAATCAACATAGTCGCTGACAGACAGCGTAGAATCGTTGCCCTTTCTCCTACTGTCTTCAATATCAACTGCCTGTCAATTCCAGCCATCTCGCCAACAGAGGAATTTACCTATCTGGGTGTTCCCTTCAATTACAAAGGCAGGCGCTGCTTCGATCATGTCGGCGTCCTCAACAAATACTTAGACAATGTGAAAAGCGCCCCCCTTAAACCACATCAACGAATGAGAATCCTGAAGAACAATCTGATTCCTCGTCTACTATATTCACTGACTCTCAGCATCACTCACAAGAATACCCTGAAAACGATGGACAAACTTATTCGTGCAGCTGTCCGCCGCTGGCTTCACCTCCCGAAAGACACTCCAACTGCATTTTTCCACGCGGATATCAAAAAGGGAGGCCTGGGAATTATGAATCTCTCTACAACGATTCCGATTCATAGGCGCAAAAGAATCGAGGCACTACTCAACAACAGGAATCCGCTCATACGGAGCATCGCGTCCTCCGAAACCTTCACACCTTTTCTTAGGATCTGCAACCTTCCGATGCAGGCCCATAGACAAATAGTGACATCAATAGAAGAAGCCCATGAAAGCTGGGCACAACAGCTACACTCATCGGCGGATGGTTACGGTTTGACTGAGTCAACAAAATGCCCTGAATCTCACAAATGGCTTCTCAACCCCGAAATGGTCTTGCCCAAACTCTATGTACGAGCCGTTCAACTGCGTGGAGGCCTCTTGGGCACAAAAACGAGAAGTACGCGTGGACGTCCTAGAACGGACATCAACTGCAGAGGCGGGTGTGGTCAACCGGAAAATCTTCAACATATTCTTCAGCATTGCGCTCTAACTCATGACGTCAGATGCAAGAGACACAACTACGTCCTCAAGCTGATCGCTAACAAATTGCGCAAAATGAATACCAGATTTTACGTCGAGCCATGTGTTCCAACGCCCACGTCTTTCTGTAAACCTGATCTGATTATCTTGTTAGACGGAGCAGCATACATTCTCGACGTAACAATCTGCAGCGACGCCTTCATTTATACCAGCCATGCGTCGAAGATGTCAAAATACGGAACTCCAACAATGGTTGCTGCATTCCAACGGTTCCTGTCTGCAATGGGACATACAGTTCAAAGAATCTTGCAAATTCCTGTTGTAATCTCTTATCGAGGGATGATCAGTCAACTCTCTGTAAAATACCTTCGCAGACTGTTTTTCACCTCCTTCGACATTTCGAACCTCTGCATCTCAACCATCAAAGGCTCTTTGAAAATCTATGATACTTATATGCGTGGAACGTATAGACTCAGACGTGGAAGACAATTGAACCAATGATGCTGTAAATTTATTGTCATATCAAACTACTCTGTGAACGTTTACTGTACTACCATCTGTTGTAATACACTGCGAGACAAATTGTAACACTCATACACATATATACTCATTGAACCTATAGTACTGTTATGAACTTCCTAAAATACGTGACAATTTTGTTTATTCTATATCTTCTAATTGCTCCACACTATGTACACGCAAAGAGCATATTGTCCTTATAAAACTCTCCTATGTTAAAGACTATTGCTACACACAACTCGCTGATATCCTATGATTCACATATGTAAACAACATCCAAATGCTCAAAATTGAAAAGATTTTTGTATTACATTTAATGGTTTTATAGATATTAGATATTAAAATCACACTTCTGCACCACATATGAATGTCTCACATGGACACATGACATGAACAATCACATTTAAAAATACATAAAACTGATAGTCTTGCAGTAAAAGTACATATTATTGGAAATAACATGGGCTGCTGTGCGAATTTTCTTCTATTTTCCTTTCTTTCTTTTTTTTACAATTATGTAATATTAAAGAAATTTTCCATGTATTTTTGTGCATGTACTCAACTTGAATATTGTAAAAATAGTCCATTCGTTTCCGCGAATGGACAATTTTTATTTAATATTCGAAAATAAATATGTTATAAAAGTGACAACACTCGGAGCTCAGCCACCAGGCATGACATACAAACTAACTTTGGCAGATTATACGGAACAAGCCTTCTGGGAAACAAACCACAGTGCAGCTACGCACATAACGACACCCATGTAAGGTCTCTTGGAATGTCCACACACAGTAGGCAGATTAACAAGTCATGGGTATCACAAGGTACCAATGATTTTTTATCCAACACATCCCTGTCAGCGCTAACCAAACAGCTGGTGGGGATGTTAACCCTTCTGAACCCATACCACCAACGTTGGCCCCCTATCGGGAAGAAAACAGACATGGGCTAGTACATACGGAACTATTAGTCACACCCAAAGACTGTACAAGCATATGCCAAATAAAAACCTCAACCCAACTCTCCAACCTACCCAAGCCTAGAACCACGTCATTGTATAGTTTATCTAATAATCAAACCCATTACCCACTAAAAAAAACGGATAGTAACTTGACAGACATAGGTGGACAAACTAGTTGCAACACAGGGTTGATATGCCACGCGGAAACAGCGGATGCCGATCCACACTTGAACCTTATTGACGAGCTTAAACACTTCAAACACTACTTCAAATCTCAACTCTACTTAATACTTATTAATGCTAGATCTATCCTTAACAAACTACCGATGCTCAGGGCACACACGCTGGTATACAAACCCCCTATAATCATTATTACGGAATCCTGGTGTCACTCCAATATACCAGACGAAGAGATAAGCATCGAAGGGTACATACACTTTCGCTGTGACAGGAAGAGTGGTAAGGGAGGAGGCTGCCTAATGTACTTCCTGAACACACTTACTGTATTACAGCTAGAAAATAAGGAACTCAATGACATGCACGACACCCTGTGGGTCAACGTACACTTCAAAAGTGCTACACTACTAATAGGATGTATCTACAGAGCACCTGGCACCTTTAGTGATTACGAGACACAACTTATAAATGTACTGGAGCAAGTATCCACTCTTCCATACGAGCATAAGATCATATGTGGAGACTTCAACCTTCCCGAAATCAACTGGGACTTATTAAAAGGGCCAACTAAATACGACAAGCTCTTAGGGACACTGGACATCTTCGGCTGGAAACAAACTGTCACTATCCCTACAAGAGGTGACAATGTACTAGACTTAATATTCTGTCACGATATAAGCCCCCTCTCAATCTTAGTGGGTTCCAAGCTTTCAGGTAGTGACCACAAAACAGTAATGTGTGCTCTGCCACTTCCACTGAATAGCAATGCAGCTCATACCTCCACTTCACAACAAGTACTATATAGGAACTATAGTAAGGCAAACTGGACCTTAGTAGAATCAGTGCTAAGATCCTCCGAATGGAGCGAATACTTCACTACTGATGACCTCTCGAGAGCTCTGAGCATCTTCTACCATAACTCGAACACATGCTTAGATGCTGTCATTCCACTGCAAACACTTGAGCTGTCCCCACATAGGAAGTCATTCATAAAACCAAAGGATCGTATGAAACTGAAGAAACTCTCAACAAGTTACTTCAAACACCACGACTTTGGCACACTAGGTTTAATACTTAACACCCTTAGTTCCATCTCACAAGCTCGAAATTTCCGTATGAGAAACGAAGAACGCATCGCAGTAGCCAGTCCTGCTAGAGTGTATGCACTCACGGAAATCTTAAAGAAGCGAATGAATCGCAAAAATCACAGCATTTCCCTCCTCATAGACAAAGGTAGGCTATGTACTAATTCCGCAGACATGTGTGAATTATTCAACTCAACTTTTGCAGGTAACTACCTTAAGCCCACAGTCCAGTTACTCAATATACACCCTGCTACTAATGTGGCACAAACTCCATCTCCACACACACCAAACTTAATTAGCACTATTGAATTTAACTATACTAACATTAAACAAACTATAAGAACCCTGAAATGCTCAAAAGGTTTCGGTACTGACGGCATATCATCCTATTTTTATAAATATGGTGGCCCTGACATTCCCTTACTCCTGCTTAAAATATTCACAATGTCCTTAGAAACCCAAACTTACCCTGATGTATGGAAAACAACGTTTATTATGCCTAAACACAAATCTGGCTCGAAAACAGACGTCAGTAACTACAGGCCAATTAATATCACACCTATAGCTTCTAGAATTATGGAGAGACTAGTTAAAGAAAACCTAATGAAGCATATGCTTAGTTGCAATATTATAAGTCCGAACCAACATGGATTCCTAAAATCCAGATCTTGTTTAACATGCCACTTAGACTTCTTTAACTTTGTGACCAGCAGTCGTGACAGACGACAACTAGTACTTGTCATCTACTTTGACATCTCAAAGGCATTTGACCGTGTCGACCATTTACTACTAGTGCACAAGCTTAAATCCTTAGGAATAAGTGACCCGCTATTAGGATGGCTTAAATCATTCCTTAACAATAGGTCCCAAATAGTTAAACTCGGATCTATAACTTCGAAACCTAGCCCAATCACCTCTGGTGTAGTACAAGGTAGTGTCATTGGACCCCTTCTATTTACCCTATATATTAACGACATATGCGCTTGCTTTACTCATGGTAAACCATTCATCTTTGCAGATGACCTCAAAGTAGCTTATACATTCCAACCTGATGACCTAGGGTACTTCCAGAATGTTGTACAAAAAGAACTAGATAAAGTGACTGCTTGGTCGTCTTTATGGAACCTCCAATTTAACCTTAAAAAATGTGGCTGGATCTGCTTCGGTGCACCCTCAATCGACATAAAGTTAACGCTTCAATCAGCTAACCTAACCAAACTCCAAAGTGTCGTTGACCTAGGTCTGAGGTACTCGAGTAACCTAACATTCTCTGAGCAAGTGGCATCACAGACTCAAAAGTCGAGGATGCTCTTAGGATGCATACTCAGGAACTTTCACGACAATGAAGCAAAGCTCATTCTGTACAAAACCTGTGTGAGGCCACTACTAGAATACTGTCCATTTATTATTAGCAGCACTCACACACGTGAAAAGCTAAGAATTGAAAGTATCCAACGATATTTTACCTCGAAACTACTAGGCTACGAATGTAAGAAAGACTACATCTCACGTTGCATGATTCTACAACTTGACCCACTCTGGACAAGACGACTAATTATAAACCTAGTATTCTTCTATAAGGTCCTACACAAAATATCATTCTCAGACATTAAGGACATACAATTCGCGCAAGAAGGCTCTTACGATCTGCGTAACCAAAATTGCACAGTGACAATAAAAGCCTTTAAGTCAACACTCCGCGAAAACTTCTTCACAGTCATGTATTCTAAAATATGGAACAATCTGCCCCTAGATATCAGGAACTGCAATACAGTTTTAAGTTTCAAACGCTCTCTGTACACATTATTTCACTCTACCGACTATATAAATAAACTATTTATTCCTAGAACGAATCAACTATTAGTCTACTACAGTACCTAAACGCGCTTAAATACCCTTACTTCCCTAAAGACTATAGATAAACTAGTAGCATAAATGCATAAAAAGACTATTTCACTCTACCGACTATATAAATAAACTATTTATCCCTAGAACGAATCAACTATCAGTCTACTACAGTACCTAAACGCGCATAAATACCCTTACTTCCCTAAAGACTATAAATAAACTAGTAGCACAAATGCATAAAAAGACATAGTAGAAACAAATTTTTGTTCATCAAATTACAATGTACAACGAATATAATCAAATCTTTTACACTCCACCTGCTTTTTCTTTGTCCTCTGGTACATTTCTGTTGTATTTACTTTGTAGTACAAGTTGCATTGATCTACATTCCGACTGAAGCTGAGAAACAATTGAAGTCACTTACTCATATATCATCCCTCAAGGTTTGGCTAGTAATGGCTCAGCATCCTTGATGAAATCCACTGTCACCATAACAAGACGCTGTACAGCATCTTATACAAGCACTGTCAACGATCTAAAATGGTTTTTATATAGCTTTCTACGCGTTTATCAACTTACTCGTACGGAGCAACCATGCTGTGACAATAATGATAATAATAATAATAGGCATAGTTAAAGTTGTCAGGAGAGTAAGACGGCAGAGAATGTAAGAAGTTAAACGATGAATTTACTTGTCAAATCCCTGAAAAGTGTATGTGATTTTAAGGGGATAGGCCATTTGGATGCAGTCCTTGTGTCGCTGCATTGTTGTCCAGCCTTCGCGTAAAGGCGTCCACAGACGGTGCCATAGCTACATCTGCCGGTAAGAAATTCCAGGGACGACAAACCCGCAGGGAAAAGAAGTGGGAGCTCACCTGGGTTCTTGCCCTCTGGTAATCTATCCTTCTGGGATTTCTACGAGGGAGCATATACCTACTCAATGGCAGAACACCTTTGTTTGGGTGATTCTAATCATTTGTTATTTTGTGGACAGTAATTAAATCCCCCCTAAGACGACGATAGCTAAGTGTGAGTGGGCCTAATTTCTTCAGCCTTTCATCATATGGTTTATTTCGGAGACCAACCACTCCTTTTGTTGCCCGTCGTCGGACTCTTTCCAAGAGGTCGGCGTCTCTTTTAAGCAGTGGGGGTGCAATAATATTATGCACTTGAGGGGATGGTCTGATGTATGTTTTATACGACCTTAGAAAGAGCTCAGGAGTGAATGCACCTAACTGTCTATGTGTAAAGTGTATGACCACATATGCCCTCGCTACATACCCCGTGTAATTTACGCTTGTATCCATTTTTTCCGTTAGAACTAGACCTAAGTCGCGTTCCGACGTTGTGCAGGACAAGCTTTCATTGCACAGGGTGTAACTTGCATTCTGCAATCTACAGGTGCGTAACTTCACTACTTCGCATTTCTCAGGTTGAAAGTCATGCCACTGTCCACCGCACCGTCTATCAGAAGGTTTAAATCTTCCTGTAGCCTATCTGAGTCTTCCGAACACTTTATTGCCCTCCATATCTGTACGTCGTCAGCGTACAGAAGAGTCGAGCAGCTAATTGGTCACTGATGAAAATCAAAAACACCAGTGGTCCCAGGATAGAACCCTGCGACACTACTGATGACGAGCTGTGCCAAGATGATCGGACTCGATTGACCTTAGTGCAAAATTTCCTTTCAGCTGTGTAGTCCTTCAACCATGACGGAAGCGGCTTACCTATACCTACCTGACTTATTTTGTGTAGGAGAAGGTCATGGCGGACTGTATCAAATGACTTTTTAAAGTCTAGGAAGACCACATGGACTGGAACATTCATATCCCAGCATGATGCCCAATCGTCCCAAGCAGATAGTAGGTTGGTAATCTGCCTTTCCCGAAACCGTGTTGGGCTTCATGGAGTGTATTAGACTTATCGAGATATTCCCTGATGTGATCGTCAATAATACTTTCCAGTACTTTTGATACCGCTGGGAGTAGAGCTACTGGTCTATAACTAGTGGGATTTTGCCGATCCCCGCCCTTGAAGATCGTAGAAAGGATGGCTCTTTTCCACTCCGTTGGTAGTTTCCCCGATTCCATTGAGTGTTGGAACAAGTCACATAAGGGCCTACAGAGAGCTTCGGCACACTGTTTCAGAACAGATGGCCTGATGTCGTCACAACCTGGGGGCTTCCCAGGTGTGAGTCGCTGCAGTCAAATCATCACAAAAGTCTTGAAGCGAAACTTATCTGGCATTCGTGAGCAAATACAGGGTCAATGGGTATCACGCAGTGGTTCAGGATGTGTGATGCGATGTCGATAAATATAAGTGAGGATTCGATATAGGCAGACGTAAAAGAGCGACGGCGGATAAGTTTAGTTTTTGTTGGGCAAAATAAATTTGAGGATGCTTTTAGACAGTCAAATCCCTTTCGTAGAGGAGTTGAAATTGAAAGAATGATCTGCAGGCTCGTATCGAATGTGTTAGTCCGTCCCATGAAAGATCTAACACTAATTCACATCCGATATTTGGTGATGCAAATGGTGTCCGAGTGATTGCGCGAAGCTAATTAGGCGTTTTGTTGAAAGAAGTGATGCAGTTACACTTGTATGCCGCCGTACGTAGGACGGCAGAGAAGAGTTGGGTAACTCTCCAAATACCTCAAGTACAGTAGCTGGTCATGAGCCCAGACAATAGAATTGAATGGGTGTGTGTCTAGGGAGTCTTCCCGCGAAAACCAACTTCACCGAAACGTGAAAGTAGAGGAGAGTAAATCAATTCACCATCGAAACTGAGTAGGATAGATGAAACCAGTTGGTGAAAGTCTTTGGAAGGCCATTCGGGAGATTTTTCTTCCTTCGATGGAAGCAAAAGCATGTGTGAAGACGAGGAATGTCCACATGAGGAATCAGTCAGAGCGGATAGGCTAAGCGTGGACACTGCAAATTAATAAATGACCAGTGACCTACTCAGACTTCTCAAGTGGCAACGAAATATATGCTGACGCAGGAACTTCGTTGAAGGCTCTTATCCAGCGAGAAACAATCTCTTCAAAACTCACGGCATCTAGATTCAACTGAAAATACAGGAAAGCTGCAAACACCCGACGCTATGTACCTGCGAAGAACGAGGACCAAGAGAAGTTAAACTCCTAAGGACAACTGTGGACAATGAATACGATATAGAGTGGCGACATGATAGCCCTAATGGGTTATAATAAGGCCATATCGGGAACAGGCAACGCAAAAATGGAATTCTCCGTGAACAGCTACTGTACTATCCCGGGCCAAGACCACGGTTTAACCAAACATGCAGAAAGATGATATGACTGTCATTATTTCAGCCGCTTCTCCAGAGAGTAGGATTATTATCTCAGAAGATGGAGTTCTAGTAACCGAATCCTACAATTTATGGACTGTCCCTAAGGGCTGAAAATATTGTCTCCTTTCTGTGGACAAACCAAGATACTCGTGGACTGCTTGAATGAATATACAAGTTCTAGGATGCGTCTATCGTTCAATGGATTTTGGAGACCAAGAAGCCTTACACGAGTTATAAACGAAGCTACTGCAAACATTCACCAGCAGGATTATAACCTGATTACCCACACTTAAACGGTAGACAAGGTCCGGGAAAAAGTCGAATCAGTGGCTAACTTTATCTTCGAAATCTTCACACAGGAGCCGCCACCAACCACTGTATCGTCTACTGCCTTGCTGCAAGTAAACAGGATAGATTGTGTTGCTATCGACCGTATTCATATCCTCTAGGGGTCATACTGAGAAGCTAGTGAGGTCTGATGACCTTCATTTAAGGATGACCAAAGTTGTTGCAGCTCACGCAGCTGCTAGGTTCCCAGCATGCATTGCTGTTGGCTGACAAGAAGGGTGCAATAATAACTCCATTCAGGAAGGAGATTCTAGCTGTAGACCTACTAGTCCTATCAGCTTCTTGAGCTGGGTAATTAAGGGAATAGTGAAGAAAGCACTCCAGGCGTATGCGAAAAGTAAACTTGTATGGTGCACAACATGGGTTTCAAGGAAACCTCTCACGATTGATAAACTTCCTCAGAGCAAACGTACGATGAGTCTATCCCTGCGATACAGGGAACCTATCGACTTAATTCTCATAGATTTTCACAAAGCCTTCGACAAAGAGCTCCACACAGTACTGCTCATGAAACTGGAAAGCTTGGGATCAAGGGACTTGTCCCAGGCAGGAGACAAAGAGTCGGAACCAACTGTTAACTTTTTTCCTGGACAGTGGTATGCATTGGTGTACCACAGTTAATGTGTCGGTGCCCTCTCATTCATTCCATTTATTTATCAATTACTTGCGCTCAATAAATGTATTACAGTTCCTCAGGCAGACAACCTGAGAGTCTGAAAGGAGCTGGATGGCGAAAATGATGTGTTTACACTGAGAACGAATCAAAAAAATTTGTTAGATTGGTCCAAAGAGTGGATGTTGTCCACCAACGTACTGAAGTGCTCAACCATGCGCATATGACGCGCAAGTGGCATCGCATACTTCATAGAGGGAATGCCACCCTCTTAATCTCAGACAGACAGAGACGTGTTATAGTAACTAAAGTCCTATAAGGCACACTACAAAGGCATACCTTGACAGCTAGCAGCCTTGAATATTTATAAGTACGAAGTACGACACTCTATAGAAACCCGTCACCTCCCTATCATACTGTAGGCAAGTAAGAGATCTAGTCATTATATTCGAAATATCAACAAATGACTGTTGACCGGATAAGGCTTTTCTATTTCAGGGTGGGAAACTTCAGACGACTTAATAGTAGAGTTAAAAAGCCAAGGAAGAACTATATCTCTGTAAGGTACTATTTCTCCACAGATTCATTAACTCAATGAACCGTCTCCCAGCATAAATGATGTCTTATGGCTTTGAAACCATTCAGAGCGTATCAAGTTGTTTTTACTTGCTACCGACAAGGTCATCGGCAAACGTCCTAGCCTCTGCTTAAACGTGACCTGGAAGCATGACGTTCGTCTGTTCTACATGTAAGGTGGATGTTCCTGTGGATGAAAAGGTGAGCCACGTCAGAAGTGACTGGCATGTCTATAACCTAAAACGCGTGGTATCTGGTCTCCCACCGATATCTCAAGAAATATTTTTGCATAAGAAACAACTGATCGATTCCGAAGTACCAGAAGTTAAGAGGGTTTGTAGTACCTCCTTTATTAACCTTTTTTGCAGGAAACTTATTGCAGTGCCTGCAAAAAGTGCTTCTCAAACAGCAAGTCTTTTGATGCACACTTGACATCAAAGCGACATCTTCACAACAGTAGCTTTTGTCGGAGGTAGGTTTATGTGAATTCAGTATTATATATTGCCTATCGTTACCATAACCTTAATGCAAGTTTTGTTTATCAGTAGCATTAGAACTGCTCATAACTGACTTAGGCTGACTTCAAGTCGTGAGGAACTCTGCTTTATATGTAGTATGGCAAAGTTAAACTCTAAGGACTAGTAAGTGCCGACGGATAAATGACCTTGAATGCATCGACCACATGATAAAGGCAATTTCCGCGTATAAAATACATGTGTTCACGAAAATTATGAATTAAAAGGCATGAAACTTACGCAGGGTACTTTTCTCTGACGTGTGACAAAAATACCTATTAGTTATGGATTTGAGTACCGACAGAGTAATTTAACCACATTCTATGCAAGTAGTTATCTAGGTCTCCTAATCTTAACAGTAACCCCAATCTTTCCTTAACCTAACCCTAACGTGAAAATATCCCTAGACTAAACCTATTCCAACTCAAACCAACCCTAGTGTAGCCCTTGTTATTTTAACCTCTGCTTAGCTTAGACCTTAACTTAATCTTTTCCAAACCTGACCTGAAACTTAGCAGATATCCCATTTAATGACATAGCACTTCAATAAGTATATTTTATTCGTGATGACAAAATTAATTGTCAGGTTTCACTAACCTGTTCAGTGAGCATTTCAAGGTTACTGGTACTGTGGACTCCATTGGTACTAACTGGTGCTTAAAGTTTAACTTGATCATAGACATATACATATAGGTCTTCGCTTTTAATTCGTAACGAATCTGTGACAACGATATGATTGGTACTAATTAAGTTGTGAGTTTAGTATCGGGAAACAACATTGTCTTTATTTACAGAAGTGTAACTGAAGGATATGCGAGTTCCAATTGTGATATGAGGGAGAAGTCAGGTAACTTATTCAACCCTAAACTAACCAAGTAGCCTGTTCAGTACTTTTACACTTCTTTCGAAACCATTTTAAAAAAATGAATATAGTGTTATATAACTAGTTCCACTGCCTCGTTATTTTTGGTGATTTAAAGTCGTCGGTGGGTTACTTGTTTGAGGATTTTTTTCCCCATAAGTTACTTGATGCAAGATATTCACATCTTTGCATTTATTCTTTCTATCCTCTCTGGATGGATTAATATAGAGGTTGATATAAGAATAGAACTTGTGCACTGTGGTAGAGTATAATTTGAGTATAACAACTTGATATGATTATGACCAGCAATAAATTGTGTTCGAAAAGTCATCAATAAATATTACTATATAACACTATGAGGCTAAATAAAAATAAATTTTACCCACAAGGGAATATAGTAGTTGGTATAACTGCCTTAAATATCGCGTCTAGATTAGTTTAAACAAGTGGAATACCCACCAAGCTTTTCTGATAATTATCTGTGACTACAATGGATATTTGGGGTACTAGTAGTGTTATTGGTTAGCTACACTATACCAGCTGTTAATGCACACAGTTTGCATAAACACCCAGTAAATCAGTACTCTACCTACGTGTAAGTATTGATAACAAAACGTAAATCAAAACGACTCAGTTAGTAAGTGATAAGCTCTGATGAGCAGTATATTTGAATAGTACTAAAGTCAAAGGTTATTCAGGGAAACAATTGAGAACTTATCTATCTAGTATGGCTGGAATACAAATCCTGAGGATATGTGTCAACAGGACAATGGAAGAGCGCAAAAAGTGGCGTTCCAACTTGTCCATTTGTTAATGTCAGTAGAAAGTTTGAGCATTGTGAAATAGATCAAATAAAGTATAATTATATATCAGTAGTCTACATACAGTGATGAGTTTTTGTTTTTTGCTAATAATTAAAAGCAAAACCACTCCAACAGTTGGTGTGATCACGGACAGTAATCTAATCTTGCTCGAAATATTACCAAAAAACAAAAACTTATCATTGTGTGTAAACTACTGAAATATAATTATACTTTATCTGTCCATTTGTGTATACATTAAAACAAAACTTTAAACACTGGGTTTCACTGCAGGTGTTTAACTAATAGGTGGTGGGTGTGAACCTCGCCACCGCAGCTTTCTGTAGTCAGCCGTTATTACGATTCACATAATTGTAATGTCAGACACAAGTAGAGATTGTTTCACAACCACTTTTGTGGCAGTATACAACAGTGTGGAGGTGTGGCTCGTTGGCTTGTACCCTCGATTTTCAGCCTGGGTCCCTGGTTCGAGTCCTGCATCACCTCAGTCTGGGTATTTGGGTAGTGTCAGTAGCCGTCACACAATACTTGCAGCTCATAGGTGGACATACGAGTTCCGAGTAATATCCTAACAAGTATGCAATAGTTGCTGTTAGCGTTATTTTTTGCCAGTAATTTTCGTGTTGTATATGGGCCGACACTACTTGGATGTGCAAACCGAAGGTGGTGGTGGCTTATCTTAAGTGGCTTTGATTTGATATGATCCACAAGGCACCAAACAAGCGTCAGGCATTGTATCCCCATGAGTACCAACCACCAAATGGGGTTAATACATTTGTTACTATTAGAGACAGAGAAAGAACATAGCTTTGGAATCACACCTAAATAAACCCTGCTGGCTGTGGTAAACTCCAGACATTTTAACTTGCTGGATTATTTTTGTAAGAACATCTGCTGCTTAAAATCACTGGATAAGACATACCTAAAAGAGGTTTTAAACTTATGACTGTGTAAGAGCATTTCAAGGAAAAGACTGGAGTCTATCCACCCTTGAGAAGTGTATCATAAGTCCGCAAAAAGCTAT
Organism: Trichobilharzia szidati; assembly: GCA_944472155.2. Taxonomy (NCBI): domain Eukaryota; kingdom Metazoa; phylum Platyhelminthes; class Trematoda; order Strigeidida; family Schistosomatidae; genus Trichobilharzia; species Trichobilharzia szidati. The sequence continues at coordinate 215,984,152 of OX235271.1, forward strand.
TCCTTAGTATGTTGGGAATTAAAATTCAGCCTAACCGGAATTCTATCCACAATCTCAATGTATGCTGTCTTTTTTTCAATGATAAGCGATTTCGACTCATCCACACATTCATCGGTTTAGGTCACCCATCGTAACCTGAACTTGTAGCTGGATACTTGAAGTTCATCGTAACTTGACAATGAAATAGTTCGCAGTTGACATTTGAAATGACACGTTTTATGGTGTTGTCATTAATTGCTAGAAAGAGCTAACTGAAGTATGTTTGTTTGTCCATCAGCCCCAACGGGTTGATCTCTGACGAAATCTCAGCACGAATATAGAGGTCTAGTTTGGCATATGCCAGTTTACGCCGTATCTGGCGTAGACGTGATATCCGATTATCGACCAAAGGGCGTGTGTACTGCTCAACAGTCCGCTCCGTCCTCCTTTATGGACATGAAAAGGTTAGCTATCTTCGATCATAGGTGTCTGCGTTCTATCTCCCGCGTGAAGTGGTATGATAAGGTGAGCAATATTCAGGTTAGGCGTCGAGTGCTAGGTAAGGCGGGGAAATCAATAGACGGGACTGAGATTACATCGACTGAGATGGTTAGGACACGTGCTACGTATGCCTAGTCATCGCCTTCCTCGACGGGCAATGTTAGCTGATATAGGGCCAGGCTGGAAAAGAGCTAGCGGCGGTCAAACAAAAACATGGCACTAGTCAATGAAATCTACAACAGTTAGTCTAGGTCACGTAGGAAGGTGTAGACTTCCTGGTTGGGACGGTAAAAACCAATGGTTGGAAACAATTGGTGACATGGCTCAAAATCGTTGTCAGTGGCTCAGATGCATTCACTCCTTCTGACTCATGATTTCCAATGAAACTATTTTGTTCTTCGTTATTACTATTCCTTTGTTTCACACCTCTTTTTACTGTCTATATTATGCATTTCTCCTACTTTCTTCTCTTGCTTTGTGTGCTACATGGAGTGTGGCGACTTGAACCGCCGCACATCGGTGCAAAGTTCTATGTCGAAAACCGACCGATGTTTGTGTGTACTGTAACAATGTTCTACCCTTCATCAATTTTGTATCTGTAATCTGCTCAACTTTGCCTTATCTCGCATTTAGTAGTCTTAATTATGCACTACATATGCAGAATTCAGTGATGATTTTACTTTCAAAACCTGCACATAGTGGTCAGCCTTCAAGACACCACATGTCTGTAGCGTATACCAGTAGGTTGGATTTTCAGGGCCTGTCATGTTTTCTTAGTGTCCTATAAAAATTGAATAATCGTATTCGTACAGATAAAATTGCATTCGTTCAAAGAACCGTTGGTTATTATTATTATTATTATTATTACTATTATTATTGTTAAAACAATTAGTTCCTTTGATAAATTTGAATAAGGCATTAAGAAGACAAATTTCGCGAGATGATATCGTCATTTCGTAGTTTCTTTACAACCGCTTTACAACTAACATGGTTCACAATAATAATAAAATAAAGATCATGACAATTACTCAGTTAAATAAAATACACAAAAGTACATACTAATGACCAATCATATTTAGATAGGTCAAGTAGTCCAGGGTAGGCGAAGATTGAAGTCTATTGATTTTTGTATACACAGTTTAGGCTGTATGTGATTAATCCAAAGTGCTTCCATCACCTTCAATAACCTTGAATTAGAGTTATGTGATGAAATAATTGTGAAACAGTCATTAATATTGACTTTGTGACCTGACATTAATAAGTGTTTTGCAATGGATGATGCTGGATTTCCATTCAGATTACTGGCATTGGGATTTTCTATATGATTTAGTAACCATTTTGGAACATGTTCCTTTCGACGACATTGGAACATTATGTTGGTTCTACCTATATAAGTGTCACCGCAGCTGCAGGTGAACTTGTAGATACAGTTTGAAGTAGAGTCCACAGAATTTCGTCCTTTAATCGTAGGTACAGGGATCGAAAATGTTCGGCAAGTGAGAAAAAGAGATTCGGCGTAGAATGTGCGTTTGATGGCTGACCGAAGCCGGAAAGAACATGTTCCAAAATGGTTACTAAATCATATAGAAAATCCCAATGCCAGTAATCTGAATAGAAATCCAGCATCATCCATTGCAAAACACTTATTAATGTCAGGTCACAAAGTCAATATTAATGACTGTTTCACAATTATTTCATCACATAACTCTAATTCAAGGTTATTGAAGGTGATGGAAGCACTTTGGATTAATCACATACAGCCTAAACTGTGTATACAAAAATCAATAGACTTCAATCTTCGCCTACCCTGGACTACTTGACCTATCTAAATATGATTGGTCATTAGTATGTATTTTTGTGTATTTTATTTAACTGAGTAATTGTCATGATCTTTATTTTATTATTATTGTTAACCATGTTAGTTGTAAAGCGGTTGTAAAGAAACTACGAAATGACGAAATCATCTCGCGAAATTTGTATTATTATTATGATTATTTTGGCTAACAATTCCATAAAATTGAATCTGAATAGCTATGTAGTAATTATTTTCCATGCTTCTCTAGTTGGACCTTAGCTCATCATCCCTAATATATCATTATTCATTATTATCATTACTATTATTATTATTATTATCTGTATGCGGCTAATAGACATCTGTTAATATTCCTTCACAACTCCGGTTACAGTATGCTTAGTAGAAGGTGGCATTGTGAGGATTGCTTGAGTTAGCTGTTACGATTTTTGAAACCTGACATTGCTAATAAAACCGAATTTTGTAAATTTAAAAAAATCAGAGTTAAATTTATTATGTATTGAGAGTTGTTGTACATTTACTGTATATATTCATAAATGGAGCGTAACCCCTTTTTTGTTTGTGTCAGGGAACATCCGGCTACTGATACAACTGAGTCCACTGCAGAAAATAGTCCTCCACAGCCGTTACCACTTGGATCCTGTTTATTTTGCGATCGAATTGTGTCGCTGAATTCTCTGCCGAATGAATCACTCGATAAAACGCAACAGATTGAATTAGCTAAACGTGTTTTAAATCACATGTTTGATGCACACAAATTCACTGTCCCATTTCCCGAGAAATTAACTGATCCTGCTGGATTATTGATTGAATTGGGACGAATAGTTGGAGAAGAGCGTGCATGTCTATTTTGTGGTCGTCAATTCTATGGTAGTCGTGTAGAGAAATCAAACAATGCGCAAATCTCCTTGTCCGCTGTTCGTAATCATATGCTAGATAAACCTGGTCATAAACAACTTTGGTGTGGTACAGAAGATCCTGTTCAAACTGCATTATTGATAGCTGAAGCTGAAGAAGAAGAATCAGATGAGGATTCTGCGGAGAACTATCCTAAAGTCGGTCTTGCAGGTGGTGAGCTATTCAGCCAGTTTTACGATCAGTCTGTTGTTGTTTCGCCTTTCTTACTGGTAAGTTATTTGTGTCCTTAGATAATTTGCATTATTAAGTGGGATTCAACCCCCCCCCCCACTTCCACTTTGTATATTTCAATATTGTCAAAATCAATTTTTCGGCCTAATTATATAGCGTGTAGACGACCTATGGCTGATGCTTTTCCAAGCTTTCCCAGTTCATCTGGATTTCTTGGTGGTCGAACACAGATGCTCTAAGGTGTTCATTTCTTCTGATCTTGATTTCTGGCAGTTTTTGTCCGATGTATATCGCATCACATGCCAAGGATTTTATTTTGTAGACACAATTAGGTTGGGAATCCTTAGGGATACGACCTTTTACCTGATACTTTGCTTAAGCTATTAGCAGCACTCAATGACTGACTGGTTTCAACGTAGAACCTTGCACCGATGTACATCAGCTTGAGTCGCCGCACTTCACTTAGCACACAGAACAAGAGAAGGAAGTAAAAAGAGATTCAAAACCGAGACAGTAAGCAGAGACATGAGGCAAAAAGAATAGTGATATCAAAGAACTATATAGTTGCATTGGATATTACAAGTCACAAGGAGTGGATGCATCTGCGCCACTGAGAACGATTTTCAGCCATATCACCAATCGTCTCCAGCCGTTGGTGTTTACCGTCCTGAGAACACCAACCAGGAAGCCAGTCTACACCTTCCTACGTGGCTTAAACTAGCTGTTGTAGATTTCATTGACTGATGAAGCCATGTTGGTTTTGGTTTGACTACCACTGGCTCTTTTCCAACCTGACCCTATGTCAGCTAACATTTCCTGTCGAAGAAGAGGTAACACATGTCCTAACCATCTCAGTCGATGTAGTTTCACAGCCTCGTCTATTGATTTCTCCGCTTCACCAAGCACTCGACCCTATTATACCATTTCACACGGGAGATAGAACGCAGACATCTATGATCAAAGACAACTAGCCTTTTCGTGTCTTCTACTTTCAATTGGCATGTCTCACTCACAGCCATAGAGGAGGACAGAACGAACTACTGAGCAGTTCACACGCCTTTTGGTCGACAGGCAGTCTGATATGACGTCTACTAAGCCAGAAATTGCATATACCAAGCGAGCCTTCTATATCCGTCAGCTATCAACCTGCTGGCACTGGCTGATGCACGTTCTACCACTTCACTCCTGTCTATTTTTAAGCTAGAAGTCAATGTAGTCCAATCCTGTAGCATCATCATCTTACATTTGACAGCAGCGAATCAATCGCCTGTCAAACATTCGAAGATTGCTGCTCCTCAAGGTGTTCAGAAGACTCTACATTATGTCAGCGTTCTCACCTAGAAGGACTATATATATCATCTGCATATTCTAAGTCAACGAGATTATTCCCTAATGGTAACAAGTGACATAAGTCTCAGCCAATATAGCTTGTTGGGTCATTGCGGTGTTCAAGCCCGACCACCACGTCAAGGTAGCAGCTTTCGGTCGGGAAATTTTTTTATTGAAGTGGAGAATGGTGAAAGTTCCCGCTTATCCTTTTTATTTATTCCTTCACGTTCCCAGTGGAACATAGGGCTTCAAGCTAGAGGCTTGAAGTTTGTGCAGCAGTGTTTATTTTTACAGGATGGGGTTGCTAGCCTCATGCCCAACCTTTCCTCTTCACCAGCTTTGGTTGTAGCTTAGCGAGGTAAAGGAGTGATTGATTGATTCTCTTCACTCATTTTCTTGTCTACCTTTGTGTGCTATTTGGAACGTGGCAACTGGAACTGCTGCACTTCGGTGCCAAGTTCTATGTTGAATCCAGCCAGCAAGGGTAACAAGTCAATCCCTGAGTTGCTGAAGTCAGCAGTTAAGGTTAAGTTCATTAGTACATTATCTATGATGAAATTAAATAGAAATGGAAATAGTGATCAGTACAGCACTAAATAGTGACACGTCAGTAAAAACAGTAATATCATTTTAATATATGTGTAAAACTTGAGCACTGTGGTAGTAAGTAATTCCATATTAGTTTTTTTATTAGATGTATCATACATTCAGTGAAACAGTATTATTTACTGGATGACACAGTTTCGAACAAAATTTATTACTGTTCATAATCATATCATCAATTATAATCAAACGACTTCGAAACTTGAGTTTTATAGTTTTCTTTGCCCTCTACTATTTGTCGTCGTTGGAGTAGTAGAATTTTTCAGATAGCCGACTGGACAGGTGTTGAATCACTTCTATTACATGTATTCCCAGTTGATTCGATAAATAAAGCCTCAGTCAGTTATCAATCTCTCCCTCCACCCACGCATTACATTAGATTTTGAAACTGTCATCTTATCACATCCATCCTATTGTATGGTTGTGTGTAATTGCATGTAATGAGAGCTATAGCTGAACTATTATTCTCTAGATTTCTTATCTTATTCGGGTCAATCAAAAGAAATCTAGAGAATAGTTCAGCTATAGTACTCACTACATGCGATTACACGTAACCATACAATAGGATGGGATAGAATGACTGTTTTAAAATCTAATGTCACAGGGTGAAGAAAAACATTGATAACAGAAGCTTTGTGTTATCAAATCAACTGCAAATACATGTAATAGGAATGATTCAACACCTGTCCAGGCGGACATATGGAAAATTCTACTACCCCAACGACGACGACAAATAGGAGAGAACAAAGAAAACTATAAAACTCAAGTTTCAAAGTCGTGTGACTATAATTGAAATGAGTATGAACAGTAATAAATTTTGTTCGAAACTGTGTCATCCAGTAAATAATACTGTTTCACCGAATGTATGATACATCTAATAAACAGAGAGGTTTCGCGTGCATTTCGGATTGTGAGGGCGATTGTTACTTCCCGGCTGCCCACACCGTGGAAGTTGGTTGCGTGACCGCAGAGCCCAGGAGACAACTGCTTGAGGTCGGTCACACGCGGCCTGTTTGGTTTGTTCTTTTTCATTTAGTGTGTCTCAGTGACATATTATCACTTCTGCCCTGTGACATGGCAGCAGGAAGCGTGGTCATTGTTGATCCGGGCCCCGACCGATCCAGCATGATATTTTGTGATTTACTTTGAGTCATAGCATTGGGTCGGGTAACTGCTTTTTGTCTGACCGCTATCCAAACAACCTTTCTCGCATGGTAGGACCTCAAGCGACATAAGTCTCAGCCAGTATAGCTTGTTGTGTCATTGCGGTGTTCAAACCCGACCACCACGTCAAGGTAGCAGCTTTCGGTCGGGACATCTAATAAACAAACTAATATGTAATATCATTTTGTTTTTCATTCATTGGGAAATACAAATAGAACTTTTATAATGTTGATAGATATGCGTTAATCATTTCTAACATTGTTGTTGTTGTTTTTTGTCATTTATTCTCACTGTGTGTGTGTGCGTGTAGTCAGACGATGAAGATGTCTACGAAGTACGACTACCCTCTGGTACTGTACTTGGTCATCGAAAAATGAAAACAGTCTACAAACAACACTTGAGCAGCACAAGTAGTATTACGACAAGCACCAACAATAATGCAGCATACTTGACAAATCATACTGGTAACAATCAAAAAACCGTTTCTATTCTACAAAATTCAGATTTAAAAATATCATCAGCTCAGAAAAGAGATAGAGCCGATTGTGGAAGACACTTAAATGACCAACGAAAGTATTGGGATTTAACAGTTGGCCTGCAAAGCAATCTCTGCAGTCGTATGCGTCTACGAAGGCCATATTAAAATCAAAAGATAGAAAAAATCTTGATCATCAGCTAGCTAACTAACTGACTAACTTGTCTGATTTTTGGGAGTTCTCTCTTCATATGCTTTTCTTTCAATATTGTATTTATTAGTTTCTATTTACGTATATTGAAAAATCTTGTGATCTGTCGTCAGAATACAAATACTTTTCATTCTCACTATAACTGGTTTTTAAGACTTTTGCGAATAATAATAATAATAACATCTTTATTCTGGACAGTATTTATAAAATGTACAGAATCTTCAGAGGAGTTTATTGCATGATATTTACCTCCTTCGTACAATATCTTCAAATAAAATATTTATTATTATCATTATTGTTCCCTTGGATTCCTAGTGGAACATAGGGCTTCAACTGCACATCTCCACTTGCTTCTGTCTTCTGCTGTACTTTTCACCTGCATCCATGTTAGTCCATACTGTTTCAACTCCTCTTCACACGATCTCCTCCATGTCACCCTTGGACATCCCACTCGCCGCTTCCCTTTCAACGGGTTCCACTCGAGCTATGGCCTGACGCGCGATGTCACCCAGCGACCTCCTCAGCGAGTGTCCAATCCCTCCCCACTTTCTCCTGCATATTTGTTGAGCGATTGGTTCTTGTTTTGTTTGTTCCGGCCATCTGATCTTGAGTATAGAACGAAGACGGTTGTTGTTGATAAAGGTGTGCAACAGGCTGTTGGAAATATTCTTTGTGACACACAGGCCAAGTTTCTGATCCGTATAGAAGAAGTGACTGACTTGACGTTTGTATTGAAAATCCGAATTTTGTTGTTGATGCAGGCTGAGTGACGAAGATTTCCAGATTGGTTTCAGGTTGATGAATGTGTTTCTCACTTTTCCGATTCTCGATTTGACACCCTCGTCCGTTCCTCCTGTAGTTGAGACAATGCTCCCTAGATAAATGAATGAAGTAACCTCTTTCAAACCCCTCCCGTTGATGGTGATTGGCGCTGGTTGTTGCTGTTGTTGTTGGTTGGTTGGTTGGTTATTTTCATAACCTCCGTCTTGTCTATGTTCTATGTCTATGTATTAATTACTTGACAGTATTACATGCCGTGATATAAAATGGTCTCTGAGTTGAAGCATAAACCATTCCATTATGATGATGATATATCTGCTTTGTCTCTGTCTGCTTCAAGAAATCTATGATATCGATCGAGTTGAAAGCCAGTTGTTAAGATGTTCAGAAGTACATTTTGAGACCAGTGGACATAACTGAAGAACAGTTATCTAATGTACTGGAACACATTGCCACCCATAATCAGGCCATTCCTCAAGTTTAGTAGGAACTTGCGAATCAGACAGGAGCGTGTAAACATTTTACATACACACCAGAGTAGATGATATTATTAAAGATCGTGTCTTAATCGATTAAAACAAACCGAATGAGAGAAAATATATGGTCAATAGGGAGATGGTAGCCCAAGTTCTAAGCAGGCCTGCCGCAATTAAACCAACCAACTCAGAGAACATAAACGCATCAATACCTGACTTTTTTGTCCGTAGTCAATACAAAATAGTGGTGCATATCAAAATTATTGTCCTCAGTTTAAGGTGAAACAACTCAAACAATGCTTCTGTGCCATTCCTTTTAACACACGTAGTCGGTACGCATTCGTTTTTCTCGTCAGGTTAGCACTCAACTACCCAGTAAAGATTTCTTCTGATTCAGTCTAGTAGCGACGCAATGTGAATGGGCTGGTGATTCTACCCAGTTTCCTAGGCTTAAGTAGGCGAGGAGAGATTCAAATCCGGTTACTACTTAAGCCATTATCCTCTGAACACCTTAAGCTGGAGTCTTTGAATATTTGGCACGCGATTCACTCCCTTCCAAATGTAAGATAATCCTGTAGGACTGGACTACACCGACTCCTAGCTAGCTTAAAGAAATAGGGGACGAAATGGTAGAGCGTGTTGACCACTTCACTTATTTAGTAGGCCACTAACGAAATCTCAGCATGGACACAAAAAGCCCACGTGGGACTGGCCAACTTATGTCGTTACCTCTGGCTGCCGATCAGCACATTAGTTCACTCTATCCTCTTTTATGGCTGTGAGACAAAAACACCGAGAGTGGAAGCCTTGAACAGGGTAGTTATCTTCGATCACAGATATCTGCGTGTTACGTGGTATAAATATGACGGGTAACACAGGCTGGGCGTAGAATCCTACATGTAAGGAGGGGAAGTCAATCGGTGAGGTTTTGAGGTCATATCAATTGAGATAGCTAGGATACGCGTTGTGCATGCCAAGCTACGACCTTCCTCACCTAGCAATGTTAGCGAACATAGAATTAGTTTCTAGAAGAGTTAGGAGTGATAAAAAAAAACCTGGTATAAATCTATGACTGTTGGTTTGAGCCACGTAGAGAAGGAAGTGTAGGCTGCCTGGTTAGGGACCGTGGAAAGCGAAGAACCAATGGCTGCAGACTGATGATGATATGACTCAAAATCGTTCTCAGTGGCACAGATGGCGGCCATTCACTCAATGGGACCTCCTATATTCCTTAGACCCTCATGATACTATTCCTTTTCTCAACCAATTCTTTCGAATCTTTTTCTCTACCTTTGCGTTCTACATGGAGTGTGAGAGTTTGAACTGCTGCCCTTCTGCGAAGAGTTCTAGGCTGAAACTCGGTTAAGTCAATAAGTCACATCTCTACTGTTAAGCGATATTCAACTACCAGCTTCTTATTTCACCGTTAAAAAACTTCGCCTTTCACTTATGAGTAATTGCGCAGACATAAATTTCAGTCAGACTCTACTTGTTTATTGGCATTTATAGAGATTCCTAGAGTTAAGCACACGACGAATGGTGCGAACGCCTAACTGTTTGTATTTGTGTGCACTAGACAGTGAGTGAGAGAGACACAACTTGAACTTAGATTAGGAAGGGAACTCAAGGTAGTGAGTGATTCAATGACTTTATCACTGGAAATGCTAACCAATAAGCGAAAGGTGGAATAACGAATGTACATACGATCTCTCATAATTTACTGTCCCATTAAGATTTCATTTTCAAGTGTTTGGTTTGCAGGGATTTTATTTGCTTGAAAGATTAATCACATGTGCGTCAGTAGCATAGCCGTTAGGACGCTTACCGACCATGAACATGGTCCGGGGTTCAATTCCCGGCCGACGCACTCCTTTACCTCGCTAAGCCAGAAATAATGCTAGTGAAGAGGAAAGGTTGGGCATGAGGCTAGCAACCCCATCCTGTAAAATAAAGACTGCTACAAAACTTCAAGCCACTAGCTTGAAGCCCTGGGGAACGTGAAGAAAAGAAAACAGAAGTTTGTTCACAATTAGTCTCCTTTTTAGCTGACTCCATGACTGACTGTGCATAATACTTTCATTTACTTCTATGCACATGATCACCTCCATATCACCCTCTGATACACACACACAACTCGGTTTTACCCATTCGGGTTCCACTCGAAGATCTCATTCAGTGTCTCCATTATGGACAAGATTTTATTTTGATAAATCACACAGTAATATTAACTGATGACCACGTTTCGAGCACAAACTATTGCCACTCATAATCATATCAAGTTACTCACACAACTTTTTCTTTCATTTATATACATGTGTGAAATTGATTAGATATTTAAATAAAAATCAATATAGGATAATGTACCTTCAGAAATAATAATATGAGTGTTATTGATCAGATACAATTAGATGGGAAATGAGACGAGTGTTTTTATATTCATAATAAGTAACTTGTTAGATTGTTGTGATGTGCTTGAATCGAAATAGAAATTTGAGATTATTTATTATCCTCTTCTGATTTGACTGACCGGCGGTAATAATATCTTCCATATTTCTGGTATTTGCATTGAGTCATTTCTGTTGCATGTGTTGTGTTGGGTGGAGACTCAATGAACCAGGATTCTGTAATCAATCTCTTTCTCCACCTACATAGATTACTTCTTAGAATCTGAACCCTCTCCCACCCTTTTGAGTTAATGCATGTATTGCAATTGCTGAGCTTTTTTCTAAATTTCTCATCTTCTCGGGGTCAACCATTCTTACCTTAGCTAGATTCTTATGTTCCGACAATGTGATTACCCCCGATCTACTAGTTTGACCTATATAGTTGACTTCACAGTCATTGCAGGGTATTTTGTAAATTATTTTATTTTGTTTAATTGGGTTCACCGGGTCTTTTAGCCTATAAAGCTTGTCTCTGAGTGAGTTTGTAGGTTTAAACGCCACTCGAATTCCTATTTTATTGAGAATACTAATAAGTAGGGTCTCAGATCTCCCCTTCTTATATGGCAAAACTACTGTAGATGCCTTATATTCTCTCTTACTTATGTTGCCACTACTAGTTTCACAATTATTTTTATTTGCTTATGGCCTTATCTCATCTTCCTAATGAATTTTATAGGATAGTTATTTGATACCAACGCTCCTTCTATCTGGTTTATTTCATAATTTAGGTCTTTTCTTGTGCTACTGCTCGGTTTGTTAAACACTTAACTAAGCCTGCCTTAACAGTTAACGCATGAGACGAGTTAAAGTCTACATATCTATTAGAATGCGTTGGTTTCCTATTCGTTGTATTTTACAATCTAATATAGCTAATTCTCCTTGTTCATTTTCCGATTCAAATGCGAATTTTCTTCCTCTTACTAGTGAGTTTATGTGTCAAGAAGCTGGAGATATATTAAAACAATTAGTCCCTTTGATAAATTTGAATAAGGCATTAAGAAGACCAATTTCGCGAGATGATATCATTTCGTAGTTTCGTTACAACCGCTTTACAACTAACTTGGTTAACAATAATAAAATAAAGTTCATGGCAATTACTCAGTTAAATAAAATACACGAAAGTACATACTAATGACCAATCATATTTAGATAGGTCAAGTAGTCCAGGGTAGGCGAAGATTGAAGTCTATTATATTGTGTACACACAGTTTAGGCTGTATGTGATTAATCCAAAGTGCTTCCATCACCTTCTATAACCAACCTTGAATTAGAGTTATGTGATGAAATAATTGTAAAAGTCATTAATATTGATTTTGTGACCTGACATTAATAAGTGTTTTTCTCACTTGCCGAACATTTTCGATCCCTGTACCTACGATTAAAGGACGAAATTCTGTGGACTCTACAAGTTTACCTGCAGCTGCGGATGAGCCAACAGAATGTTCCAATGTCGTCGAAAGGAACATGTTCCAAAATGGTTACTAAATTATATAGAAAATCCCAATGCCAGTAATCTGAATAGAAATCCAGCATCATCCATTGCAAAACACTTATTAATTTCTGGTCACAAAATCAATATTAATGACTGTTTCACAATTATTTCATCACATAACTCTAATTCAAGGTTGGTTATTGAAGGTGATGGAAGCACTTTGGATTAATCACATACAGCCTAAACTGTGTGTACACAATATAATAGACTTCAACTTCGCCTACCCTGGACTACTTGACCTATCTAAATATGGTTGGTCATCAGTATTGTACCTTTGTTTTTTATTTAACTGAGTAATTGTCATGATCTTTATTTTATTATTGTTAACCATGTCAGTTGTAAAGTGGTTGTAAAGAAACTACGAAATGATATCATCTCGCGAAATTCGTCTTCTTAATGCCTTATTCAAAGCAAGAGATATGTTCTGTTTTTAACACTGTGAAAGTGTCATCCACATATCTCCACCATATTTTTAGAGTAGGATTAAATGTATTAAGAGCAATATTCTCCCATGTGATTGTAACTGATCCATAACACTCATATTATTATTTTTGAATGTACATTATCCAATATTGATTTTTATTCAAATGTCTAATCATCAGTCTCACTCATGTATATAAATGAAGGAAAAAAGTTGTGTGAGTGAGTAACTTGATATGATTATGAGCAATAGTTTATGCTCGAAACGTCATCAGTTAACATTACTGTACAACACTGTGTGATTCATCAAAATAAAATCTTATCCATAATGGAGTTTTACTACCGACTAGTAGAACTACGATACGTTTATTATTTCTTAAAATCTTTATTTAGGCTTCATTCCACACAGTATATTTCGTACAGCTATGGAATTTTTTCAGCATGTGATATCGGTGGCCTAAATTTTAGCAAGCCGACCATTGATACCAGACCAGGTGTGCGTCGGCCGGGGATAGGACCCCGGACAATGTTCATGCTCGGTGCCACCGACGCACGGTGTGCGTGTGTCATCTGGAAATCGAACCAACCCAGCCCACGCACCCACCCCTCTGGCATTGTTTACCCTACATTAACATTTAGATTGAAGAAGAAAAAGTCGAATCACGTATCTATCTATTATTATTATCATCATTATTTTTTGTTTGTTTGTAATGGATAAAAAAACAACCCGCCTTTTTTAAGAAAAAAACAGAAATAGAGAAAAAAGAAAAGGAAACAGAACAGCCAGCAACACACAATCAGTCTTCCCCATTGGCATTCTTTACTATACACAGATCAGTCCGTTTTTAAAACACTTTTACAACATACAAACATACGGCGAGTGTACACACTCGAGCACATATACGTAGGTCACACTTGGTGGATAGTGAGTGATAGTGAGTGTAATAATAAAACTCCACAACCAGCACCAGCACCACACCACTGAGCAGCAGCCAATAAAGTAACACATTGTTAAAAAATAAAAGAAGAAGAGGAAGGAGGATAGAAAAAACATGTCAGCGTTATCATCACCATTATCATCAGCTGAAATGAATAGTGATCAAAACGAAAACAACACAATTTAAATCATAATGAACATCAAGAATTTGAATGAATTAACTAACAACAACAGCCAACCGGACAATCAATCATTCACTGTTCTGCCCACCCCCACCCCCGCAGCCATTAACGAAACGGAGAAGAACAATAGTAATAATTGAGTCTGTTCCCCTCCTCCTCCTCTTTCCTTTCCCCTTGATTACGTAACAGCAACAACGAGAACTTTTGATTGGTTAAAGAGAATAGAATTATGCATGGTACCTTAACAAATAATGTGTGTTTGTGTATGTAAATGAGTCAATGATTGAGTACTGCTCACAAACAAAAAAGAAAGAAAGAGAAACAGCACTAATCGAACTCACACCCACGCAGACAAACAAACAAACAGAATTTTCGCTTTAACATTCGCCTAGATAAACATAAAAGGGAAGGAGAAGAGGACGAAGTAGAGGCAGAAGAAGAGTGAGTGTTCATCAAAAATGACTAAGCAGTAAATATATAATAATAATAATAATAATAATAATAATAATAAAGACGATTCCTATACGCGGCGTATGTTTGTCTCTTAAGTTTTTTTTTTAATAACAAAAGAAAAGAAAAGATTGAATTTGTGAATAAACTTGCTAAAATTTTATTTTATTTTATTTAGAAAAAAACAAACTTATGCATATGTATATCCCCCTAGTGAATAGTATGAATAATAATAATAGCAGTAGTAGTGTGTCGACGTGTCACAGAATACTGGATAACAACGAAGGTGTTAAGGTGGTTGATTGCTTGATTCATATATATATAAGATAAATGGGGTTGTCCTCGTGTAAAACACTCCGAAATAATGATAATATTAATAATAATTATGATATTAACAGTTATATTAGTAACAATAACAATATACATAGAGATTGAACACAAAATGCGTTGAGAAAGAGCGAGGGAGGGACAGAAAGAAAGAGCCATGCCAATCAGAGGAGATTGTAAGTAAATTTAATTATACACATAAGAATGAGGGGTGGGGGAAAGTTGGGCTTGGCTTTGATGGTGTTTTCGCTTCTTCCTCTCCCTCCCCTCCTGGTAGTGCGTTTTTTCCCTCCTGATCTTCTCTGACTTACAACAAATGATGATTTAGATCAGAGAGAAGAAAAGAACACGCACCAAAGGGTTATCTGATTAGTAGTCATATTATGTTTGTGATGATTGGTTGTGCATATATGCATATGTATAAGAATACTGACTGATTTTCCTCTGTATGTATGTGTATTGGTATATATGTGTAGGCATGTAAAAGCGTGTCATACACATAGGGTGTTAGTTCTTAGAAAAGTTTCAATTTTCAGGAAATACACACAGAGAGAACAAAGAACAAATAAATAACAAAATAAAGAAATTAACAGTAGTATTAGTAGTAGTAGTAGTAGTAGTAGTGTAGAGTAGAGTAGGAGTAACCGAGATAATAACATGATTGATCCCCACCACACCCCACTCCTCGCTCTCTCTCTCTGTTGTAATTTACCAGTGAATTCCACTAAGAGTCATCATTGATACTTGAGGTGGTCCAGATCGGGTATTTGAAAAGAAGACCTTTATTTTAGATATATATAGGCAACAAAACAAAAGAAAGAAAGGTTAATAATAGAGATTTGTAGCTCAGGTGAATGATTTGTAATGAATAGTGTTCTCCGAGCTGGTTGGTTTTTAATTGCGGAGCTTTCCTCGTCCCCCTGCTGGACAACAACATCTTCAGCGCAATATTTAGCATAAAGTGAAATGATTTAAATTTTTTTCATGACTGATAGAATTGTGTCTCCCGGTAACCACCATTTTCTATTGACTTGGATTTTAAACTTTCTCGTCACATGTAATTTACTTTTTATTAGTTGGTATATTTGTGGTCTATATGTTAACGTGTTTGTTAACTGCATTTTCGTTTGAGTACCAGGCTTCTAGGAATTCCCTGACTGATACTTTTGGTGTTTCGCCTGTCTAAAATTTCGACATTATCCCAATCAAACTGATGTCCATAATTGTCTATATGCATTGATATGAAACAGGAATATATATCATGTCTTTTCATCACGGCTGATTTGTGTTCCTGGATTCTGATTCGAAGGGGACGCCAACTTCGACCACCGATGTAATGTCTGTTACAGTTCATACAATCTATTTTGTGAATGGTATTAATTATATCCCCTTTTTCTATTGGATCTTTTGGTTTGCATAATATCGAATTAAGTGTTTTTACTGGTTTGTGTGCTATATCTATTTCAAATGGTTTCAATATTCTAGATAGAAATAGATATAGCACACAAGCCAGTCAAATCGCTTAATTCGATATTATGCAAACTGAGAGATCCAATAGAAAAAGAAGATAAAATTAATACCATTTACAAAATAAACTCTATGAACCGTAACAGACATTACATCGGTCAAAATGGGCGTCCCCTTCGAATCAGAATACAAGAACACAAATCAGCCGTGATGAAAAGACATGATATATATTCCTGTTTTATATCAATGCATATAGACAATTATGGACATCAGTTTGATTGGGATAATGTCGAAATCTTAGACAGAGGAAACACTAAAAGTGCAGTCAGGGAATTCCTAGAAGCCTGGTACACAAACGAATATGCAAACGCGGTAACATATAGACCAAATATATACCAACTAATTAAAAGTAAATCATGTGACGAGAAAGTTTAAAATCCAAGTCAATAGAAAATGATGAATACACACATGTAAATATGGTTACCGGGAGACGGAATTCTATCACTCATGAAGAAATTTAAATCAGTTCACTTAATGCTGAAAATTGCGCTGAAGGGGGACGTTTTCCAGCAGGGGGACAAGGAAAGCTCCGCAACCAAACCAACCAGCTCAGAGTACACTATTAATTACAAAGAAAGATTAAATAATCACCATGTGTAATGCCCCACATATACATATAAAAGAATTAAGATACCTTAAAATTTCTGATATTCAAGTTTTGGAGTCTACAGAGATTTCATTGGTTACAGGATTTCATCATGAGTTGACAACCGGTTGGAAAACCACCAAGGAGTACTGAACAAGCTGTTTCGTCGGCGAGCGTCCTAACCGCTATGCCACAGACGCACAATATTTATTGTGTACTTCAGAAGAAATAAATACTTTAGTGTAATTACATTTTCTGACGCTAGATTGTTTTATTTGTGAGGGTTTAATCTTTGTCTTTCTAGTTAAGTTATCACTTCACAAGATGACTTAGGAATTTTAGAATTTTCGATGAATGTATAAACCGTCTATCCTGATAAGCTCGAACGTGATTGGCAGTCTCGGATTTTCACATAGTCTCTTGTATTGTTGTTGAACTGATAGTTGACCTTTTGTTCGATAAATGTGACATGTTTGATCATGAGCTGACTGAACAGCCGTTTCATCCTTATTTGGGAATCATCGTTAGTATGCACTCTCACCGGGGTTCGAACCCAAGGACCTATAGACAATTCGACCACTGGGACCCGATCCAATGGCCAATGAATTCCAACTTCTGCCAGTACGCGATAACATAGAGCAACCACCAGCCAGTGTTATCCGTGAGTAACTGTCCTGTGAAGGTCAACAGCACTACTCAGCATGAAAAACAAGATCCGGATTTTCAACTCCAATGTGAAGTCAGTGCTACTCAACATACGGATCAGAGACTTGGCATCTCAAACAAACTACAGACCTTCATTAACAGCTGTCTTCACTCAATACTCAAGATCAGATGGCCAGCCAGAAAAGATCACCAACAGGGATCTCTGGCAGTGAGCCAACCAACCGGGAACCAATTGTGAAACAAATAGGCAGGAGGAAATGGAGATGGATTGGCTGGGTAATACTCTGAGGAAACCATCAAGTGACATCACTAGACAAGCCATTGCTCGAGTGGAACTCGAAAGGGAAGCGGCGAGTTAGTTGGTCGTCAGTGCAAGGGTGACTTGGAGGAAGTCATGTGAAGAGGAGATGAAAACGTGTGGGCAGACTTGGAGCCAGGTGAAAACTCTAACAGAGAACCGAACGCAATGGAGACGCACGGTTGAAGCCGTATGTTCTTCTAGGAATTAAATGAAACAATGATAATAATAACTGTCCTTTCACCTGACTTGGT
Organism: Trichobilharzia szidati; assembly: GCA_944472155.2. Lineage (NCBI taxonomy): Eukaryota > Metazoa > Platyhelminthes > Trematoda > Strigeidida > Schistosomatidae > Trichobilharzia > Trichobilharzia szidati. The sequence goes on from OX235271.1 coordinate 216,002,155, forward strand.
GGACGCCAATGGTCGTGACTTTTCATTCGAATTCTACCTAACTTCCTGTGTAGAGCCAATTGCTAGTGACCAACCAAAAGATTTCCAAGTGTTGGTTTGCAAGGACTTGATTGGTTAAGAAAGATGAGAAAATTTCAAGAAACGACCAATCAGCTTCATATTTTTATCAAGACACACGGTTATTACACTGGTTGAGAATTTTAAAATGTTCACTCCATCCTGAAGTAAGCACACAAGATAATGTTGTCTTGTAGAAAGACAGTGTGCTAGCTTCACAATGAAAGCATTCTGAGGAGGGAACGAAACAACTAGCCCCAAAATCATCCTATATGAGGTATAAATCTTCTCCATCACTTCTGAGTATTCAGGATAACTATAATACATTTGTGGTAGAAGGTGAGTTATTGACTTATCTAGATACGAAACATTGCTGCGTCGTATAGTGCATTACATCATATATATGTGCAACTCTATGCATCGTCATCACAGAACAAAGCATAGAATGGCAGTTAAACCTCTCTGTACCTGAACTTCATCGACTTCGAAAAGGCATTCACCAGACAGCGTCGACCGTACCGAGAAGTTATTTGGAAACTACTTCAACACTACGACGTGCAGTGCCCAAGACTTTATCAACGTCATTCAACAACTATATGGCAATGCCACGTGTCAAGTGATCCACAACGGAGAACTCAATGAGGTGTTCGCAGTGAATACAGTAGTAAGACAAGCTGGCTGCCTGCCTATTATCACTGATGGTATTCCACATTATGGTGGACTGGATTATGTGTCAGACTGTGCGTGGGAGTGAAAAGGTAGGAATACGCTGGACTGATAAGAATACTCTAGAAGATCTGGATTTCGCAGATGATTCATGTCTAATGGTATACAAACTAGAAGACCTTCAGGCGAAAAACAACAAACTGACAGAAGAAGCGGGCAGTGAAGACAGAACTTCAGGTAAACATAGAGAAGACGAAGGTAGGTGATGAAGATAACTAACCACCACAACAACAAGAAACACCCCAACCACTATCATCGGGAGAAATTTAAAAAAAAAGGGTCACTTTCTTCACTTATCTAGGTAGCATCTCATTTCAAGTAAAGACGATACGGATGAGGATGTTGAAACCAAGATCGGAAAGGCAAGGCAAACCGTAATCTCTTTGAAATCAATTTGGAGAACTGCTGTACTCAGCATAAAGACATAATGTGGAAGTTCAACACTAATATCAAGTCACTTAGTCCCTCTAGTTGGGTCAGGAACTTGGCGAAGGCACCACGAAAAGCATTTCAAATAGGTTTCAGACTTTTATCGACAGCTGTCTTCAATCCATGCTGAATAGATCAGATGACTAAAAAGAAGAAGCGACAATGGACGTTGGCAATAAACCAACCAAAAGCCTATCATCGTCGAAGGAAATAGTGATGGCTTGAATGTACGTTGAAGACAGCAGTGAGTGAAACCATGAGCCAGACCCTCTAGTGGAAGCCGAAAACGAAAAGACAAGTTAGGCGTCCCAGAGTGACATGGAGCTTATGGGCGATCCCGGAGCCAACTAAGAAAGACTGCTGAAGCTCTATGTTCGACTGGGAGCCCAAGCGAATAATGGTGATAATAATAACAAATAATAATAATATAATATATTATATAAACAAATGGAGAGGGAGACAGAAAAAAGAAAAAAAGCCTCTACCCACCTTGTCGTTACGTTCACAGAGGAATTTGAATTTCTGTTCACGTTTATGCATGAATACACCATCCAGGTGGCCAGTTTCAGCTGATCTAACCTCTATGGCCTTTAAACCCCAACCGAGTAATTGGCCAGTGGATATATAAGCAACACAGGTTGGCACTTCACCCCATTGTATAACGACATTTTTAGTTAATTTACCATTTGTATCTACATAGACACCTTCAGCTAGATAAAAACAACAACACAAGTTTAAAGGAAAAGAAAATATTACGTAATAGTAGTTTTATATTGACCAGCAAAAAATAAAGCAGTTATTTGTCTTGTAGACTAATGTAATCAAAATCACTCCCTTGGTAACTGAATTTTGATTTTGATTACATTAATTGGTCATCTAATTCAGTGATCCCAACTTACTGAACAAATCTTAATCTTATAAACGGTAACCGCTTTTGTTTTTTGAGCTACTGTGTGAACCTACAAGCTAACACTGTTCTGTTAATTAATTTTTTCTGTTTCCTGTCTTATCCCTCCCCCCTCTTTTCTACTTTGAAAGCGTATAAATGGATGATGAAAACTTAAACTAAAAATTGTAATGCTGCATACATTTTGGATGCGTCAATTTTTCAGTACCTCTTCTCTACTATCACTTAAACATTAAAGTATGTTGTTATTATCATCTATATAACCATTGTAATCTCAGATAGTCTGCAGCTGATGAGAACCTGTGGAATAGAATGACGATATCATTTTATACTGCGAATTTCGTCTTCCTTTCTATATCGAGAAATAATGAATAAAATAATTATATGAAAAACAGGAAGGAAAATATTTAAATGAATATTGCGTTAAAACAGGCAGATTATTAACACTCAAAAGATACGGGAGGCGGGGCGGGGTGCTATTGAATCTCACTATCAACTTGGTGTAATACAATCCAGATGTTAACATAACTAATTCATGCATAGAATACAGTCACGACCTACTTACAAAGTAAACACACAATTCGAAGTGTAATCATCAATCACACTACAGTTTCATATCAATATATGTGTAAAACTTAGTTTATCTTTTAGATATATCACATAGTGAAACAGTATTACTGTTTACTGGATGATAATGTTTCGAACACAATTCATTATTGTTTATAATCATCTCATCAATTATAATCACATGACTTTGAAACTTGAGCTTTATAGTTTTTTTTGTTCTCTCTTATTTGTCATCGTTGGGGTAGTAGAATTTTCCATATGTCCGCTTGGACAGGCGCTGAATCATTCCTACTACACGTGTTTGCTATCAGTTGATTCGATAAACAAAGCTTCTGTTATCAATGTCTCCCTCCACTGTCATCTTATCCCATCCATCTTATTGTATAATTGTGTGCGTAATTGCATGTAGTGAGTGCTATAGCTGAACTATTCTCTAGATTTCTTATCTTATTCGGTTCAACTAATCTAGAGTATCCCAGATTTTTATGCTCGGCTAGTCCAACTGCACCTGTCCTACTACTTTGACCTATGTATTTGAACTGACAATCATTGCAGGTAGAGTATTTGATAAACTAAATTGTTTTGTTTTAAAGGTTCCATAGGCAAGATCCTTTAACCGACAAAGCTTGTTTCTAATTGAGTTTGTGGTCAGTTTGAATGCCAGTCACTTTTATTCCTACCCTCTTATGAATTCTGTGTAAGGTTCCTGAGGTTCCTTCTATGTATGGAATTATTAATAATGATTTAGACTCCTTATTCTTGATGTTGTCATTATCCTGCACATGTTTGAGATGCATGTCGTCATTAATATTACTATTATTATCGCTATCACCACTATCGTTAATAATTTTATTTTTACATTTCCCCACATACATTCTGAATAATTCATCAGGGTAATTATTAAGTTTCAAAGCTTCTCTTATATGCTTCACTTCATGCCTTAGATTTTCCTTGGTAATACTTAGTTTTTGTGCTCTATTACTGAAACATTTCACCAATCCTATTTTCACTGGCATAGGATGGGATGACCGGAAATCTAAATATTTGTTTGAATGTATGGGTTTCCTGTGAACACACTAGTGTGTTTAACTTCCCATCTTCTTTCATTTTTACACGCTACAATCTAACATTGGAAGCTCCCCTTGCTGAATTTCCAATTCATAAATGAATTGAATTGCCTCCACCTTTGAGTTAATATGTTCGAAAAATTTATCGAATCAACTGCAAATGACGTATAATAGGAATGATTCAACGCCTGTCCAGGCGGATATATGTCAAATTATACTACCCCTACGACGATGACAAATAGGAGAGAACAAATAAAACTATAAAATTCAAGTTTCGAAGTCGTATGATTATAGTTGGTGAAATGATTATGAACACCAATAGATTGTGTTCGAAACATTGTCATCCAATAAATAATACTGTTTCACTGACTGTATGATATATCTAATAAACTAATCAAAATTATTCATATTTCAGTATATGATACCTAGAAACCAGGCTAAATGCGATGTGTCATCCTACATACTGCCACCAAGTCATATGATGAGTATACTTTGAGACAGATCATACCAATCAGATCAAGGTGACGTGAACACGAGATCACACGCACACGCACATATTATCAATCATTAGTATACATAATCAATACATATTTTCAACGAAAGATAATAAGTTCTATCAATATTGTAAAATATTGTAAATCAAAATGTTGACTTACTATCATAGCATAAAAGTAATTGCATCCCATCTGTATTGGGAAGAACCACTATACAATGAGGTGTGATCTGTGAATTGATCTGAAAAAGACAAACAAACCAACAAACAAAATATGAAGGGAAATACTTGATTTTTATTCAAGAAGAAAAAAAGTGTTCTATTTCACTTTCATGGGAAATAACCCATTGGAATATTTAGAAAATCAGAACAACTGAATCAGTGAAGAGACTCTTTTCAAAGAATTTATTATCAATGCTGTACAATCATATATATATATATATATATATATATATAGCGCAAGATACAGGACACAGACACTCATGGTCAAAGACAGCTAGCCTCTTCATATAGGCACTCTACTCAAACTCACGTAGCTGTGTAAGGGCTTATGGGGAATTGTCATCTGAATTGATAACAACCAGTGGTGTCCGTCAAGGATGTCCACATTCCTCATTTCTGTTTAACTTCATCATAGATATGCTAATGGAAGTATCCTTAACTGAACTTAACGACTTAGGAATCGACTTGTTACCAGGGAATAGTCTTATGGACTTAGAATATGCAGATGACATAGTCCTGTTATGGGAGGATGCTGACAAAATGCAGAGTCTTCTGAACATCTTGAGCAGCAGTCTTCGTATGTTTGGCATGCGATTCGCCCCTGTAAAATGTAAGATGCTGCTACAGGACTGAACTTCACCTATTTGGAAAGTTGTATCAACACCAACGGACTGATTAGCGACGAAATCTCAGCACGGACCTAAAAAGCTGGAGCTGCTTTCGCCAACTTACACCGTCTCTGGAGTAGGCGTGACATCCAACTATCAACCAAGGGACGTGTGTACTGCTCAGCAGTTCGCTCCATCCTTCTCTATGGATCTGAAACATGGCCGATACGAGTTGGAGACATGAAAAGGTTGACTGTTTTTGATCACAAATGTCTACGATCTCTTTCTCATGTTAGGTGGCATAATAAGGTAAGTAATGTTGACGTTAGGCGTAGAGTGTTGGGCAAAGAGGGAAAATCAATCGAAGAGGCTATAAAGTTACATAGATTGAGATGGCTAGGTCACGTGCTGCGCATGCAAAACCATCGCCTCCCCCGACGGGCATTACTAGCTGATATAGGTGCAGGTTGGAAAAGAGTAAGTGGTGGCCAAACAAAAACATGGAATCAATCAATCCATGAAATCCTTGACAGTTAAACTGAGTCAGGTAGCCAGGGAGATGCAGACTTCCGGGTTGGGGCCCGCCCTCGGAACTCTCAGAATCAATGGCTGGAGACAATAGGTGACATGGCTCAAAATCGTTGTCAATGGCTTACGCAGATGTATTCAGTCTCTTGTGTAATCTTTCATATTCCTTTCTACCATTACTCATTCTGTTTCACTCTTGAACTTGTCAAAACTCTATTGATTTTCTCTACTCATTTTCTTGTCTACCTTTGTGTGCTATTTGGAACGTGGCAACTCGAACTGGTGCACTTTTGTGTCAGGTTCTATGTTAAATCCAGACAGAGACAGACAAACAGCCTCTTCATATCTTTTACTTTGAAGAGCTATATCTCACAGCCATACAATAATAGAAAGCATACTGCTCCCACAACAGCACACATATCGTCTGGTGGTTAGACAAACATCACACTGAATTGATGTTAGTTAATTGCACGTAACTGGAAGGAAGTTCTGGACTTAGGTTTAGTGGTTGTTGGCACATTCACCAGTCAGCAAGGCGTATCTGCAATGCTAAATGAATTCGAACCAGCCTCACCCAGTGCTGTAGCCAGAATCGTTACCACTAAGCTAGATATTCAGGGCTCGCGATAGACCTCACACACCTGTGCGAAAGACAATGCAGCTCACACTAATGAGACTAATGTGATCAATCATATGTTGCAATCTAATTCTCTATAGTCCCACTAGAGAGCTAATTAACTTCACATCGTTCTATCCTGTTTATAAGAGAACATTTTGAAAAGAAAATACATACTTATACTTGTACGTCAGTGGTTCAGCGGTAGGACACTGGCCAACCACTCATGACGTCCAGAGTTCGATCCCCAGTCGACACACTCCTAGACCTCGTCGCTTAGCTGGTAGTTGGACCGGCAAAGAAGGAAGATTGGGTGTGAGGCTGGCTAGCTAACGCACCCAATGAAAAATTAAAGATAACTGCTATCGAAACTTCAAGGCTTCAACTTGAAGCCCCGTGTTCTAAGTAGAACGTAAAGGAATAAAATAATAATAACAAGTAAAGTGACCTACTTATACATACTAGTAAGTAGTAGAATCTATACATAACAAATTAATTAAACGCTACCAACGACAACTACACTACACTCAACACAGAGATGATTTGTTTTCATCCCTTCATTCATTGTGTGTACACACAACCAAAGAAAACAATTTTTAATTAAAATATTTTAAATATAAAGATGGGATACCAATGAACGAGCACACACACACACAACTTACCAATGAAGGAATATATAAATCGAAGACTGTATTCGAATCTAGGTCGATAGCATGAAATCCACTAGATGAACCATAGATCACTTTTAATCGGGTATTCTCTTCAACTGTTAAATCGACCAGTAACGGCCGATGTTTCAGTTCAGAGAATCGCTAATACAGAGAGGAAAGAGTTTCAATGAGAGGCAATTTATAAAGGATACATATACATATATGAATTACCTATCAAAATAGAGTGAAATTGAAGCCTAATTCACATGACTAATAAAGCTTAAGTTATCAGTAAAGCATATCTAGTAGTAACTGGGGCTTAAATGCAGGATGTGCATGTGTATGGGTTTCACTCTAATGAATAATCCTCATTTGGATATGCACGCATCGTGAAACCATCGTGAACCAACACAACCGTAGGATCATCACTTTCAGATCTCAATATAAAAATAATATCCGATGTATTCATGCTGTAGTATCCGCCGAAATGCATAAACTTTACACTGGAATCTTCATTTGCACAAGTTCTTCCTTTTTGTACTTCTTTTGTGCTTCCCTTTCATACTTTCAAATATCCTTTCATAAGGATGTGTGTGTCATTTCTTCTTTTCGCAACTTACCCCAATAGGTCGGCTATTCAGCATTTTTGCAGATACTCAGGATATTACTGACAAAATCGTGTCAGTAGCACGTACCACATTCATAGAAAGAGAATACACTCCTAACCGATATAACGAGAAATACTACGAATTTCAAGAACACAGTGAAAAACCAGTTGTGTCCTGTCTCTATAATATGTTTCGTTATAGAGGAGCTAGGTCGCCTGTTCCCACCATTAGTGGGTTCTGGGGATTCTATTTGCTTCTGAAGCCATTTAGAAATATGATCTGAAGCCTTCACTTGTAGAGACTGATCAATCCTCCCTATGTATGTGTGGCCACACGTACACTCAAATTAGTAAATACAGTGGGATGTAACATCACTTTTCGCATGTTCTAAAGGCTTAGATGGATGGATACATCAGCTTCACATTCTCATTTATTATGATATTAGCTGCAAAAAAGTTGCTTTAACCGCAGCGTTCAGTCTTTGTCTAGTAATCAAGCTATTATGATAACCCATATTGGGTAGCTTGATGTACAAGTCTTTCTTAGCGGCGAGTTGCAGAGTGGGTCTTGGTGTTCTGACTACTTTATAGCTCTTGATGAAATTGTCTGGATAATTATTATTAACCAAAATTTGTGTCAACATTCTTTCTTCTTCATCAAGTGCGTCTTCCATGCATATTCGTTGGATTCTTCTGAAGAAGCAATTTAGTAAGGTACAACATAAAATTGACTTTTACACATCTTTTACACCTTTCCATAAAAAGTGTTTGGGGCGTATCCTAAAGTTTATGGAAGCTCTATCGAGTTAGGAAGTTTATGCATTCAAAGCAACAATTCATCATCACACTAAACCTTCCCTCCTTCCTTGGTAAACTTTGTTCTGATACCAGTCAGTGTGGATCTACTATTACCTCTGTTATTTGGTTTAGTGATCTTCATTGTTATTCTGACCTTCAATATATCCTTTCAAATTGACCTAAGTTGATTTTCTCACCTCTTAACTCTATTAATTTCATACATATAATTCCCATGACGGGTATGTGTGGCATCAGACTGCTGGAAAAGTGTCGTGCAAATCCATTGCACGATTCAGAGTAATTACATCTTCTTATTGCTTTATCTAAATTCATTATTTTATGTTTAATATAATACAGTATTTTAAGATAAATCTTGTGGCTTTGGATTTTATGCATCCCTCCTCTATCCGCAGTTTGAATAACCCTTTGGATTATGTATAGGCAATTGTACATACAGTTAAGTGGATGAATTCACCGAAAAGAAACTCCTGATGTCTGAATAGACATTTGTCGAGAATTAGAAGATTAGTAAAAAACACACAACACTACAAAATGCGAGAATACCAAAACGACACCATGTAAACTCACCTTAAAAGCCATAAATTTATGATAAGGACGAGGTGCCCAAGCATAGATCTCTACAGAATCTCTCAGAGCAATGACAAGGAATTTGATCTTTTCATACTTCACTGTATTAATTTTTTTGAGGAAAAAAAGAGAAAAGAGAAGGAAAAGTTAAATTAACAACAACCTACGATATAACATTAAAAAAATACCATTTGAAAATTGAACTATCGTACAAATTTAAACTTTCGCAATTTACAATTTATAATATGCGATCTGCTTGATACCACCAGCAATGATAATCACGAAAATAAGCATAAAAGAGTAAAACTATATGTACATATACTACTGATTGGTTGATAGAATGAGTAGTCATATATGATGTAAACACCGGACAGCCGTTTCTCTCCTTCAGCGCCAACTACTTCATCAGCTCAGCTCTGAGAGCTAATTCAGTTCACACTTTGAAACTTTTCCATAAAAAATAACTCCCAAACAGAATGATAAAAAGAAAGGCTAAGAGTCTGAATAGCTACAGAAGTACCAGAGAGAAATTTAAGTGGAACACCACAAGTTACTGTCAAAATATTAAGTAGTGTGAAGTATATATCGAAATTTATCAGCGATACGGTGATACATTAAATCATGAATCCTCAAATAATCCCATTAAGTTAGTCAACTCACCAATTTTGAAATGTACAGCTCCTTGTAGATTTTCACCAACATTAACCCAACCGTTCTTTTTATCACACTAAATTGGAAAAGGCAAACAAAAATATTCAAAGGATTAAAATTACAAAATATCAATTACATTACTCTTCGACATAAACCCGATGCTCATAGGCGTAGGGGGGCTCAAGTTGCGAAACGGTTGATTTAGATATGGCAAAAGACTTTAGATACCAGGACATCGAAACAATCAGTACCAATACAGATAAACACATGGATAAGAAAACTTCTGAAGATAGCCACTCATAGTTGAGGGGATCAGGAGAGACACTTACATCATTCATAGAAAATGCCGATAAACTTACATCATATTGACGTAGGCATTGATGTTGTCTTGAAGAACAACGAAAGCTTAGCAATATAAGCAGGACCACAGGGTCAATCAGAAGTGTGAACCTCGCTACGTAGTTCAAGCTAATAAGTCAAAGACTTCCTTGACTGACTCCACGTTTACACAGAACCACCGCTAACTCTTCACCAAACTAAGCCGATATCAGCTAACATCGGTCGTCAAGGAACGCAGTGATTCTGCATGTGTAACACATGCCCTAGCCATCTCAACCAAGTGTAGCCGCACCACTTCATCAACTCTACGTTTAACTTCAATATTTCTCACCATATTATACCACTTAATGAGAACAACTATCGTCAAAAACGGCTAGCCTCATCAAATCTTCTATTTCCAAACGTCACAGTTTCACTACCATTAAGAAGGACAGCGCGAACTGCTACACACTACACAAATCCTTTGGTCAGCAGCAAGATGTCACGTGTATAACAGAGACAACGTATCATCATACATTATTTAAATTAATCCCAGCGTGTTCAAGCAAAAGTCAAAAAAAGATTTTACTGAACGTTTCACTGTGTAAGCCACAGCTTCTTCATCAGATTTATTCGGATTGTATGTTGGCAAACGGTACATGAGCCATTTGTATCCGTCCCGAGATTTCGTCAGAAATGACCCCATTAGGACTGATGGAACTCTAAGAATAAGTGAAGCGGTCGGCATGCTAATGCCTGCTAATAAGTATGAAATTTAGGTTCAATGACTGCTGACGACTGCTTGTAGGCATGTAATGACACCATTTCGGAGTGTATCGCAATGGATAATCTTCTAGATTAGTAATTGTCTTACAGTAATAAAGATGGAAAGTGACCACGTCAATGAAATGCATTGAATGTACAGACTTTCCATGAATACACCTACAATATAAACATTGTATATGTCAAAGGATTGCGGGGGGTCAAAGGCAGAATGCTCACCAACGCCTACGCATTTCATCTGGGATTCGATTCCCAACTCCAAAACCTTAGCTAGCCCGGTGCTAAACCCGACGTAGAGGGAAAGTTGGGTGTGAGGCCAACAACCCCATACCGTAAAAACAAAATCACCGCTAATGGAACTTCAAAGCCCAAAGCAGTTTCAAGCCCTAATTGTGTTCCACTCGCAACGCGAAGGAATGAAATGATGAATGAGAATGTGTTGCGGGATGAAAAGCCAAAAAGAAAAAATTTGGGCAAAAAAGGACAAAGAATTTGCTTACCCCTTCAGTTTTCATAATTTTACTTCGTAGCCATGACAAATAATATACACGTACACGATTTTTACGTCCAGATATTGTAACTAGAATATTTTGACCTTCTAAAACAGCCATTCGTGCAAATCTTCGTCTTGTTATTAGGGAATACACTGAAATGGAAAGCAAATATGATTAATCCGATTAATTTAATTAATATGCATGAGAATAAAGCCTAAGAGACTTCAGGAAAAATAAAAGAAGGAAAATCAGCGATTCCATCGTTTTATTCATTGTCAAATAACAATCAATTAAGCAAACTGAAACAAAGGATTGAGATGTAGGTATGTATGATATGCCATCGATTTTTTTGTATTCATTGAGTTCCCAGAGGAACATAGGGCTATTACAAACTGTGGAGTTTCACTGGTTGTAGTGTTGTATTATTAAGGAGTGCGGTTGTTGGCCTTATTTAGCATAAGGCCACCCTCTTCCCCCGGTTTACTAGCAAAATAGTACACTAAACGAGGTTTAAAGCTGAGTTGACTGAGGATCGAACTCAAGATTCCCCGTTTAACTGATGAGCATTCATTTTCTCCAGTGAACACCACTTTTTTATTCCTTCATGTTCGCAGCGGAACATAGGGCTTCAAGCTAGAGGCTTGAAGTTTCTGTAGCAGTGTTTTTATTTTTTACGGGATGGGGTTGCTAGCCTCATGCCCAACCTTTCCTCTGAACCAGCTTTTATTTCTGGCTTAGCGAGGTAAAGGAGTGCGTCGGCCGGGAATCGCATTCCGGACCATGTGCATGGTCGGCGAGCGTCCTAACCGCTATACCACCGACACACAAACTACACGCCCGAGCGTACCCGATTAGGGTCCATCGCGAGTTTCAACCCACCGACGTGCAATGGTGAGCCTCCACCCAGGGTCAGAGCATTCTTGATCACCCTGAACCCGGCGCCGTGAACACCACTGATGCACATAAATACAACAACTATAGTACAACAAAGTGCTTAGAAATGTTATTGTAATCTAAAGACAATAATTTGACAATAGAGCAATCCAAGGAAATAATAGAAATTCAGAAAGTCATGCAAACGTTGAAATGAATGTATTTTTCAGTGAGTTCGATTGATTTACTGATTGATTGATAGACTCAGCATCAAGGAGTGTGATCTAAACATGGAAGGATTGATCAAGGGGCTGATGTCGTTAGTTCAGGAACTATTGGACAGCCACCAGAGAGTACGGGGAGGATGTTTCATCCTAGTTTTCAACCCTCTAGGGTCCTAAACTAGAACCTTTTGGCAAAGAGACGAGCTCGTAGACCACTAAACCACTGGGACCCGACTAGTCAATCAATGGCCAGTCCATGAATTCCAACTTCTGTCAATTCACGACACAGAGTGACCACTAAGCTAGTCAATTTCTTCGGCGAGTATTTGTCCTCACGCCGGACCACTTTCTGTACCCTACATTGGTCACGACAAAAACTCAATTACCAAAACATTGGTACTCATTTATAGCCACATTAAAATAAGCCAAGATATTTTATACAAGCAATAATGGTTAATAAAGCAGGATTTAATAAATTCATCAAATCTCGGTAGAAGTCGTCAGCTGCTGAATACTCTACATACACGGATATATATATATATATATACTTTTGAAATTACATTGGGAGATATAAGACTGATAAGTAAATAAACTACATTGAATTAGTCATGCAGAAAGACAGGTGCGAATGTTTTTCCAGGTCATGTTCAATTAGATAAGGGCAGAGAGAGTATGAGAGATCAAAATTAAGATAAATTGCATTACGCTTCAATTACATCACTTAGATAATCAATCAGTCATTAGAGAATATAACAAGAATTGCAAACAGAGTAATACCAATAGTAATAGTTATAATAATAATAACAATAATAATAATGTTGAAGTGAGTTAAGATAATGCTACTGATAAAGGATAGTTTTAAATGAATCAAGAATAATAATAATAATGAGAATAATAATAGTAATAGTAATAATAATAATAATAATAATAATAATAATAATAATAATAATAATAATAATAATAATAGGTAGAATCATAAGTAAAACGTATTACCATGGTTACCATGGGGTTTGCTAACTGACATCATTTGTAGTTTGTTTAATCACACATAACTAAGGATAAACTGAAGATAGAAGCTCTTCACATCACGACACTTGCTACGGTGATGTCAAGGATGCGAACCCATCTCACGAAAATATTTATGGGGCTAGCGTATATATAAAGGACTTAGTTGAGACAATCAAACACATATAGGGCAACAGTAAAGAATAGATAATACAGTCAAATGACCTTGAACAACCAACCAACCAATCAGATCGCTCGGTATTACTAAAAGATGCCGTTCATAATCCCTGTTGCAAGTTTCACTCAGAAGATTTGGTTTTTGACTTCTGTATGGAAAATGAGTTGATAGGAAAGACTAAAACATGAATATGTGGAAGAATAATGGCTCTTCAGAAGTACTCCCATTATATTTTGATGGTTATGCAACCTTCGAAGAAGGTTAGTAGGACGCGTCCCAAAAAAGAAGTGCAGATATTTTAATATCATTAATACAACGACTAGTCCTCCTAGGCATTAACATTCACATAGACGAGTGGAGAGGTTATTCGCAACTATCATCATTAAGCTATATTCACCATAAAGTGAATCATTCTTCTGAATTAGTGAATTCTATTGAAGGGTTCTGGGCCCATCTAAAAACAAACGTATAAAGATGGTAAACAGTTCCCGATGTGTCTATAGACACTCCTATGAGAAGCTGGGATCGATTTCTGCAGCATAATAGAGATATATACCCTGTATAATTGATTTTTATTACATATATATCTTACAAATACACTTTTTTATACAATAAATGCCACTTCTTAGCTGGACGAATCTGATTGGATGGTTCAAGGTCATTCGGCTTTCGTGCCTATTCTTTACTGTTGCCCACATACAGGACTGACAGTTGTTGATAAAGGTCTGCAACAGGCTGTTGGAAATATCCTTTGTGACACACTGGCCAAGTTTCTGATCCGTATAGAAGAACTCACTGACTTGACGTTTGTATTGAAAATCCGAATTTTGTTGTTGATGCTGAGTTGGGTGACGAAGATTTCCAGATTGGTTTCAGGTTGATGAATGTGTTTCTCGCCTTCCCGATTCTCGATTTGACATTCTCGTCCGTTCCTCCTGTAGTTGAGACAATGCTCCCTTGATAAGTGAATGAAGTAACCTCTTTCAAATCCCTCCCGTTGATGGTGATTGGCGCTGGATGTTGTTGTTGTTGTTGGTTGGTTATTTTCATAACCTCCGTCTTGTCTATATTCACCTGGAGTCCTGTCTTTGCTGCTTCTTCGACCAGTTTGTCGGTTTTCGCTTGTAATTCTTCGATTTTGTGTGACATCAAACATAAATCATCCACGCGGGAAATCCAGGTCTTCTAGGTTCTTCACGTCGGTTCAGGATTTCCCTGTCTTCTCGTTTCCCACTGTCTGACGCATAATCCAGCCCACCAAAATTAGGAATATCATTGGTGATAATAAGCACCCTTGTCTGACTCCTGTGTTTACTCCAAACGCCTCGCTGAGTTTTCCGTTGTGGATCGCTTGACATGTGCTATTGTCGTACAGCTGTTGAATAAGGTTGATGTATTTGATATTCTAAACAAAGAGATTAGTCAGACGGTATATTTTTCTCTGTCGCTGATCTCATAACTACCTTGTCTCTTCTCCTGCACTGACTTCTATTGTGTGATTATTCTGGATTGGCAAGCTACCACCACCACTAATTTGTGAAAAAAAACTAACTCCATACGGATCTATGCGTCTGTCTGTCTGTCTATCATCTACGTATCTATCTATGTGTACGGCAGTTCGCCTGGTTAATCTATCGATCGTCTGTCTGTCTATCTATCTACCTACATATTTGCATTTGAAATGACTAACAATGATTCCTTTTATCTGCATATAATTATTTGCATCATCTCTACAAGTCATTGAATGACTAACAAATAACAACATGTGTGCTGTGCGCTTCATACTATACCAGGTTAAAAACACAAATTGCTTTTCAAAATAAATAATATTTCATTTTTAATGTAATTATAAATTAAGAAATACTGTAATTTTTTCCGATTAATTAATCATTATTTATCTTCAGCATATTTAAAAATGTTTTTTAGATTTAAATTAACCCCATATATTCAATTATTACTAATATTGTTTACTATCAGCATACTTAATGTATTCGAAAAGCCGAAGTAGTATAGGAGGAGAACAGTATCCTGAGCTCTTATTATTATTTCCTTTAATTCCAAGAGGAACATAGGGCTTCAGCTGCACGTCTCCATTGCGTTCGCTTCTCTGCTAAAGTTTTCACCTGGCTCCAAGTCTGTCCACATGACCTCCTCCAAGTCACCCTCGCACTGACGACCAACTCGCCGCTTCGCCTTCGGGTTCCACTCGAGGGCTAGTCTAGTGATATCGTTTGATGGCTTCCTTAGAGTATGGCCAATCCACCTCCATTTCTCCCTGCAGATTTGTTGCACAATCGGCTCCTGGTTGGTTCACTCCCAGAGATCGCTGTTGGTGATCTTTTCTGGCCAGCCATCTGATCTTGAGTGAAGTATTGAGCGAAGACAGCTGTTGATGAAGGTTTGTAGTTTGAGATGCTCTTTATGACGCGCAATGCAAGTCTCTGATCCGTATAGTAGCACTGACTGACTTCACATTGGAGTTGAAAATCCGGATCTTATTTTTGATGCTGAGTGCTGCTGACCTCCACACAGTTCTGCCTGTCGTTGAAACGATGCTTCCCAGGTAGGTAAAGGAGGTTGTTTCTTTCAGGTTCCTCCCATTTATGCTGATCGTTGTTTGTTGTTGTTGCTGTTGGTGGTGTTGGCCAGGAATCTTCATCACCTCTATTTTCTCTATGTTCACCTGAAGGAAGGTCTATCTTTGATGCTTCTTCTGCCAACTTATTGCTTTTCACTTGCATATCTTCCAGTTTGTGGGAAATCAGACATATATCATCGGCGAAGTCCGGATCCTCCAAGTTTTTTGTGTGAGTCCAGTTTATGCCTATTTCCTCACCGCCTGGCCCGCTGTCTGTCGGATTATCCAGTCTGCTGCAAGCAGGAAAATCATTGGCGATAGTAGGCAGTCAGTTTGTCTTACTCCCGTCTTCACTTCGAAAGATTCCGTAAGCTTCCCGTTGTGGTATACTTGGCATGCAGCATTGTCGTACAACTGTTGGATGAGATGTATAATTGCCAGCGGCACCCCGCAGTAGGGAAGTAGTTGCCAAATCACCTCTCAATCGACGCTGTCGAAGGCCTTTTCAAGGTCGATGAAGTTGAGATAGAGAGGTGACTGCCATTCCAAGCTTACTTCTACACTAGACTCTTCCTTTTATAGACACTTCTACACAATAATGACCCATTTTATCTGTCAGTCTGCATGCACAACAGATCACACAGCATAGTTTCATATCATCCATGAAAGTAATTATTTTGTTCGACAGTTGAAAGCAGCAATCAGCAAGAACCTCAAGATGGTGAATTATAACCTAACACCTGTTGACAACATTGCAAACTTTACTAACAAACCCAGGGACCTAGACACACATGACATTGGGTGTCAGATATGATCACTGAAAGTGGAAGACTTACAGAGGCTAATTGTCCTTGACTGTAGGTGTTTTTGCAGACTATCTTACGTGTTTAGTGGTATAATATGGTGGGTAATATTGAGATTAGGCTTAGAATGTTAGATAAGGAGGGAAAATCAATCGATGAAGTTTTCAAAGTACATCGGTTGACAGGGATATGGCACACAAGTGTTAACCATGCCAAACTGATGTTAGCTAACATGGGATTAGAGTGAAGAAGAAACGGGAGTGGTCATATCAATACCTAGCATCAATCCATGCAGTCTTTGACTGTTGGTTTGAGGCACTTAGGGAGGCGTAGACTGCTGGCTATCTCGGGGATCCTGGAGAATCTCAGAGAAGTAATAGGGTGGGAATGTTGGTGACATGGTTTCATGGTGGCACAATATGCATCCACATGTTTCCCCATGTACTTTTTCCCGTTACATTCGTGTGCTCTGTGCTCTCTTCTGTGCTAAGTTCTACATTGAAAACTCAGTCTGAGTTGATGACTACTCAAAAGTATCCAATAATTATTGGTTAAGAGTAATGTTCTAATGGAGTTTTTCAGATTCATCATATGGAATCAAGAGGAAATATCCATTTATGTATGTCTACGTGTGACTGACCATTGATTCTTAACATTCACAAGGTCTCCCCCCCCCCCACAAGCTAGAGTAATTTAAACCTCTTAACGTGAATCATATCAGGTGAACAGTGAATAAATTTTGAGACTTTCGGCAATCATCCCTTTTTCGTCTGACTAACCTTCACTCTTTTCTAACCTAATATTCGACTCAGCACCACCAATACGTCACATACACATAAAAGAAGACAATGGAGGATATGCATATATGTGACACACATCTATAAACAACCTAGAAATCGATACAGATTCAGAAGACAACTCATCGAGTGACTCATCTTTTTTAACAGGTGATTCATAAATTTTTTTAAGCTGTTAACTTTTAAATTAAAGTGATGTGGTGGTGTTTTTTGGGGGAGGGGTTGCTAGCCTCCTCCTTGTCAGGCTTACTAACGGGGATAAACGAAGTTTAGAATCACTTATGCCAAGAATTGAACCATGAGACAGGTGAGTATTTGAAGAGTATACCTATCTCTGGGCTACCTACCGATACACACATACAGCAGCAGCAGCAGAGAGGTTACGATCCACACGGGGTCTCTTGGGTTATACGCCCAGCAAACTTCTACCGCGCAATTCTATAAGCAACAAAACTGTTTGTTCTTTCATAACTTCGTGCGATCTGACTGGGTTTCATCAAGCTATGAAGTTTCTTATTGGGGAGGACAGCCCTCCAAGCCCAACCTTCTCTAGTTTGCAGACTAGGCAAGATTTAGAGAGGTGCGTCGGTCGGGAATCGAAGCTGGACATTGCAGGTGGTTGGCTGGAGAACATTCTACCAATGAAATACCGCTGAAACCAACATCCTCTACAAAATAAATTGTAACAACTGCGAAAAACACTACACTGGCCAAAGTGGACGTCCCCTTCGTCTTCGTATCCATGATCATAAGCTAGGCATCAAAAGACATGACATACACTCCCTCATATCACTACATACAGACAACCACAGGCATCAATTCGAATGCGACAAACAGCGTTAAAATATTAGACAGAGGAAACAACAAGAATGGTAAAGAATTTTTAGAAGCCTGGTATTCCAGTGAATCATCAATCAATAGACACATCGAGATAGACAAAATTTATCAACCGATAAGAAAGAAACTTTGCACACAAAGGGTCAAAGTTCAAGTCAAAGAAACAATGAGTTACAATACAAGTAGCCTAGAAGGTGTGAAAACACAAAAACAACCAATCACGCCCAAGGTCACCGGGAGAGATGATTAATAAACTCCTGGAGAAATCTAACAGATCACTTCAAACTGAAGTATGCGTTGAAGATGTCACCTAGTAGGGTGATGAAAGCTTTGCAAATTAACTATCGAGCTCAGAGAACACAACCACACCAGAAGGAGTCTTCCACGCTGGCTTTGTGGCCGGCCGGTTTGCACCAGATGGTCCAATATAGAACTGTTAATGATGGTTTTCACTACACCTTTACTTTGTCATAGTGGAAGATGTTCTCGAGCACGAAAAATCAAGTTCCTAGAGCAAGACCAAAAGAGCAGTTGAATTGGTAGATATCATCAGAAGTGGCTAGTCTAGGTACTTCATCTTTCAGTCGAGGTAGCACCATCGGTCGTATAGGGAATAAGACGTGTGGTTCGGCAGCATTAAAAGTTCTTTGAACTGATTTTCTTAATTTCCTCGTAATTATCTCACTTGATATATCGCCCTTGAATTGCAGTCGTATATAAAGTGACTTCTTGTTTACAGATAGTGAGTAGTCATTTTCCGCTTTCTTTGTCATGTATTTTCTTGATAATTTTTTTTTCGGGATAGCTATTTTCAATCAAAGTATCATATACAATGCTTAATTCATCTTCAATTACTCTTCTTCTGAGCATATTTGGCTCTAACTAACCCTGTGGCTGAGGGTCCTCACTAAATTTCTTTTGTACTTGATAGGAATGAAGCTGTGAAAATGTGTATGTGTATATTGTCCTGTCCAAGTACTTTTTCTATGCAAATTTTTTTTTCATGCTACCATCTGGTTTTCTTGTAAGGACAATAAATGGGTTCGAACATTGGTGTGTATAGGAATAAATATGTTCACATGTATTGGTTTCGTTGGGATTTTGTTTGACTGCATGGGGGGGGGGGATTTCATCATGAGCTGACATCAGTTAGAGAACCACTGGAAAACCCTGGGAGTACTGAACGAGCTCGCCTTGTACCCAGAAGGTCTTGGGTTCGAATCCCGGTGGGTGCGTACTGCTGAAGAGTCCCAAACTAGGACGAAACAGCAGCTGTCCGGTACTCCCAGTGGTTCTCTAACTGATGTCAGCTCATGATGAAATCCTCCATGCAATAAATCTGTTCTCCCTTTGCATTCGATCGATCAGCTAATGTTATTATTATTATTATTATTATTATTATTATTATTATTATTATTATTATTATTATTATTATTATAATCAGACTAGCTAAATAATAACACACACACGTAGGCTTTAGGATGTGCTTAGGATGTGAAACGAGGGAATATTTACTGAATATATTTGGACTTACAATGATGACTAATCAGTTAGGGAAATGACATTTTGCCTTGATGCCACTTTTTATTTATCATTTCGATACATTTTAAAATTCCATTTACACACGTACACACATCACTTTCACATTTGACCTAAGAAAATCCCATTGAATTTTCTAACCTTCACTACACACACACACACACACACACACACACACACATACCATCGTGCATTAACCACCACCAAGTGAACTTTGACTTTTTGCAATCGACTACTGGGGGTTAATAAATTCTAGTATAAAGGAGAGAAGGAATGTTGCTGTATTGATGTTGTGTTGAAAAACACTATGGAGAAAAATAATTCTCTTATGTAGGAATTTAGTTTTGAACTGTTTTGACTGTTTCTTCAAATTCTCTTTATGCTTTGTCTGGTGTCTGTTCTTGCTGATGTTGTTGGTGGTGTTGTTGTTGTTGTCGTTGAATGAGTCAGAAGGCTAGTTGAAATACAATTCAATACAATTGTAGGGAGGAGTTAGACTGCACATATACGAAGTTTTAGTAGTGGTCTAATACGGCTGGGATTGTAGTAGTGATGTCGGTAGGGATGGGGGTGAGGGAGGGCAGGTAGAGGAATAATAACTAGTAAGGATAGATATGAATTACAATCAGAGTCATAAACCTGTGCACATTCATTCATTCTCCCATTTGCCAAAAACAAAAGAAACTTTTAAAAATCAGTCTATACTAGGGATTCTATCAGATGTTCTAAGATGGAGCTGCACCCCAAACAAACTTCAAAGTTGTCTACAGAGTAAGAAGTAGTCTTTCTAAAGGTGTACGAATCAGACTTCTTCCAAGTGCAGAAGCAATGGCGATTCACTCGCTGTGGGGGACAACAGAGAATAGAACAATGTAGAGACGTGTTGGTGAAGCTCTATGTTCCACTCAGCACTCAAGGGGATAATAATAATTGTATTGTTTATTCGCAGTAGTGTTTAAATGTTTACAGCCTTATGATACACAAGCTTTTATTCAGCTTTAGAAAAAGCATAGTTGTCAGTGGCAACGTATCCCAATACATTTTATAACTATTTCTAACAATTTTAGTACAAGCTGCCACCCCTTAGGAAATAAAAGTAACCACCTACAGTCTTCAATCATTCAAATATACCTTCGAATCTCAAAATTTACTGGTGCACTCTTTATTAATTGACATTCAACCGAATGTTGTATATTTCTCAAAGGAGACAAATGAGAAATATTACAAAGGATTGGTTTGCGTTTCAGGTTAGATGACATGGTGTCACACGATCTACTATTAGTTCGTATTTCACTTAAAGATTCCGGAAGAGGGGAACGTATTATGCAATCAGTTCTTCTGAGAGTTCTGTGCACTATTATTATTGTCTATTTTTTAAGCTGGGTATTAGGACAAACGTGCTTGAAGACATATTCGATAACTTTCAATGGGATTATGGACTGTGTGGTATTCATCATACATTAGGTTAAATCAGAATGCTGCATATCACATCAGTCTCTATGAGAACCACTCAGATATTTATTCCATCAGAGAATAATTGTATTTAATAAACACAAACTGATACAGTATAATTATTATGACTGAGGTTTTCATTTGATAAAGTTATTCTACGGTAGAATTGTACTCTACCACAGTGTACAAATTCTATCTATATATCAATGATACTCAAATTTATGCTGTGAAGTAGTTTCAAAAGTATTTAGCCATTTTATTTTCAAGGTATTGGCAGGTGTTACAGTCAGATCCTTAATGCTGATCTCATTCATCAGATCGGTCAAATATGCTGAAACACGCCCTGTTTTAAAATCAGATGTTCAGAGAAACAACTTACTTCAAATGTATTTTGATACTTACTACTGTAGAACTTCATTTTCGATGAAACAGAAGTGTTTCTTAAGTATTCCAATCTGTGTCACCTGCTGCGGAAATCTAATTTCAGACAATTAAGCTACCGGACTGTATTGTAGCATAAATAAATAATTCACTTAGCCTTTGTTTATTTGATCTGAAATCTACAGGAGAGTTAGCATTAATAAAAATTACACTAAGATTAGCTGAGTCATGTTGTGGGGATTTTGTCATGTCTTGAAGCAGCTGATGATGAGGCGTATTTGTATTGTTCTCAGATGACAATGCAGTGTTTGTGTCGATAGAAGCTCTAGGGAAGCAAGAAGTGAGGAGAGGGTCAGTGGTATTTGCGTATTTCTGTAAATTAGATTGAAAATCCCCATTGAGTCATATGAAAAAGAGAAGACATTCAGCGAAGAGACTCTTTCCGGCGAATTCATTCACATAGCTGTACAATCGCATTTATATATGATTATTTGTGTGTGTGTGTACATGAGGTTTGTCAAGTTTAGATAATTGATTAGTTAATACAAGAATGATGTAGTATAGAGACAAAGTTAATCAGACAGCAACTAAAATAAGATTGAGTTAGTAAGCTAGATGACGTAATATAATTGACTAAAATGTTACAACTTAGTTCAGGATAGCAACTGAGGTAACTACAGGTAGAGATTAGGTAGAAGTGAAATTGAGTAAATAAGTTGGATGACGCAACATAAATGACTAGAAACTGAGCGTTATTCAAGTCAGTAACAGTGGTAGTGAGGTGTAGAAGTCGTCTACAGAGAAAGAAGTAGTCTCCCTAAAGGTGTACGAATCAGACTTCTTCAAACTGCAGAAGCAATGGCGATTCACTTACTAAGTCCTGAACTCTACATACAGAAGAAGTTCGTTCTATCACTACACTTGCAATGGACGTAATCTATCTTATTACCCGACAAGTAAATTCTACCTAATCTTTTCTTGTCTCTTCGTTAGTATTATTTTGTCTTCTCAATTGTAATATTTTACATTTTCAACTTTTTTGTTCTCTACCCCTACCCGATTCAATTTCTACACCTCCTACCACTGTTACTGACTTGAACAACACTCAATTTCTAGTCATTTATGTTACGTCATCCAATTTATTTGCTCAATTTCAGTTCTAATTTAAATAGCATTAAACACTAGTACTCATTTCAACCAATCAATCAGTAGTATATGAGTGAAGAGTTTCATGGAATGAGAAAAAAGGAGAAAAAAGGCAGTGCCTAGTTAAGTGTTAATTTTATACAAAATATACAAATAAAATACTTCACTTACCTCGACCTTCACCACTACGATCTAATAGAGATAGGCCAGTCTCCAAACCAATTAGCAGATTTACACCCCATGTGGATGCGCATAGAATCTCTGAATTAAAGCGTTTTTTATACACTTGAATCTCGGGTGTATCACCGCCTAAACCAGTAGCTGTTGTTGGCAGGTTATTGATATTGACAGTTGTTGATAATATGCCAGTAGTACTACCACCACCACCACCACGTGGTGGACCAGTTGTAATAACCGCATTCGATGTGGTGATCGACGGTAGACTGAAATTCAGTAGATTAGCACAGATTGGATTCGATAGGGCAACGGATTTAATGAGACCGAAGGATGAATTACTACTACTACTTGCGCCGCCGCCGCCACCAGCACCACTTGACTGAGATGATTGACCATCGAACTAAAAGTTTAGAAATAAGTAAATAAATAAACAAAAAATAATGGTACAATGAAGTAACCAAAGTGAAGAAATTAAAATTTTAGATATCACATCATTTTGAGTGAATAAATTACACACATGAACTCAAAGAGCTGATAGTAGTATCTTACATCCTCACTCTGACGCTGCTCAAATCATACGAATGAGTGTATATATGAAAACTTATCAACATACCGTCAACCTTTGAATGTCAAGTGTTGGTTTGTAGGTATCTGATTGATTGGTTACAGGATTTCATCGTGAGGTGACATTGGTTAGAGAACCACTGGAAAACCCACCAGGGAGTACTGGGAGTACCTGGGTTCGAATCCCGGTGGGTGCGTACTACCGAAGAGTCCCAAACAAGGACGAAGAAGCTGTCCAGTACTCCCTGGTGGTTTTCCAATGGTTCTCTAACTAATGTCAGCTCATGATGAAAATCTGTAACCAATCAAATCCCTACAAACCAACATTTGAATACCAATGAGATGCTCCCTAGCGACTTGCCCTATTCAGGTAGGTAGTTACCTGGGGTTCTACTGAGAAGTCGTGACCAGTAGGGTGCAGCAGGTCGGGTGTGAGGACAAATACTCGCCGAAGACATTGGCTAGTGGTCGCGCTATGTCGTGAATTGGCAGAAGTTAGAATTCATGGGCCATTGGATTGGGTCCTAGTGGCTTAATGGTCTAAGAGCTCGCTGGCCTTGTAACCAGAAGGTCCTGGGTTCGAATCCCGGTGGGTGCGTACTGAGGAAGAGCCCCAAACTAGGACGAAATAGCTGTCCAGTACTCCCAGCTGGTTTCCCAGTGGTTTTCTAACCAATGTCAGCTCATGATGAAAATCCTGTAACTTTCAAATTTATCCCTTCGACAGTCAATGGTGCTTGTTGTTATTCTTACTTGGTTCTCTTCATCACCAGTGTGTCTTCTTCTATGTTCACTTGAAGTCATGTCTTTGCCACTTCTTCTGTGATTCAAATCACAATATATGATCTGCATAATACCACAAATGGTAGTCAAAAAAGCGGGCAAATTAGCATGATGGTGGATACTATTGATTAGTTATAACTAGTTCGAATCTACTCGTGTCGACCAGAAGTGCTTGTTATTAAGAATGAAGTGATGTTGTGGTGTGTACTACTGACAAGATTTATAAGTAGGCAGATAGATGCAGATTGATGGGAAGCGACCAGCATTTTAAGTCATTGGCTGGCTATCTTAAATCTGGGTTTAGTTTACGGTGTGTGCATGAAATAACCTCGTGGGACAACTTTTCTTCTCATTGATTTAACTTTGGGCCAATTGTCGACCAATCAGAACAATTTATTGTCCGTTGGACCTAGCCAGGTTTCAGTGTGGCTAAAAATGTACAAATATAATGTGTTTTCCCTAATAAAAAGAGGTTCGTTTACCAGTCCACTTATCTTTTGGACAGGCTCACCAGCAGTGTACTCGGTGTACCCAGAGAAATAGCAGTCTAGTTTTTGGATCACTGTAATCTAACTGCCAAGAAGTACTGTGTGTCGTGAGTGATATCCAACTGATCTTAACAATGAGTAATATACACAACATCATGCTTGGTTTCTTGATTTATATTTACAGTAACAAGCAGGTTGTCATATACACTGTAACCTAGATTGTTTTGATGAATTCTCACTTCAAACTGTGTAACTTGGAAGTGACAAATCTGATGACGACAAGAAACATTGTGAATATATTTTGTTTAGCTAAAAAGCGGGTATGACATGTATAGGAAGGGAAAAATAATGACAAACGAGACAGGGATTACAAGGATTACCTGAGCTTTCGTTTTTTGATTTGCACGTGGACTAGGCTCTGAAACTCGAGGAGCGACATTGCTGCTGCTGCTGCCTGCAGTACTATTGGCTGGAACTGACCAAACTGAACTAGGCAGTGCTTTATTTGAGTCTGTAATTACTATAGACTGAGGAGAGATTTGTGGACTGGATCTTTGTGCCACATTGGATTGTCCAATTAAAGAAGGTTGATTGGTTAGAATATTTGTACTACTACTGCCATCGAACGGTTGATGTGACGACTGCTTACCAGTGTACTGTCCAGCGTGAATAATATCTGACGAATGTGGTGGTGGCGGTGGAGGTTGAGGTTCATCATGTATTCTACCTACTCCTAGGAAAAGAATCAGAGGAAGTGGAAATTTATTAGGGAATAAATGTATTAGTCTAAAAAAGATGCAATTTAGAAAACGCATGGCAGTGAGTAATCCTTTTAAAGGCAAGAATTATTCGAAAATATGCATTCGCTAATCAGTTTTTAGGATATAATTGTTATTATTATTTATTTGTTCTAAGTCGTAATGTCTTTCGAAAACGCATAAGGAACAAAACGCGAATCTTGGATACCAATATCAAGTCAATGCTGCTATATGGCTAACTGGTTTCAACACAAAACTTTACACATAAATACACCACCCACAAGGTGGTGACAAGCATTTTACTACGTCGGTGGCACAGCGGTAGAATGCTCGCCAACCACGCCTCATGCAGTTCGGGGTTCGATCCCCGGCCGCCAACGCACTCCTTTACCTCTCTAAGCCAGTAATAAGACTGGTAAAGAGGGAAAGTTGGGTATGAGGCTAGCAACCCCATCCCGTAAAAATAAACACCACTGCTACCGAATCTTCAAGGCTCTAGCCTCAAACCCTATGTTCCACTGGGAACGTAAAGGAAGGTCGCGCTATGTGATGAATTGGTAGAAGTTAGAATTCATGGGCTGGCCGTTGGATCGGGTCCCAGTGGCTTAGTGGTCTACGAGCTCGCTGGCCTTGTAACCAGAAGGTTCTGGCTTCGAACCCCAGCTAGCATGTACTGATGAAGAATCCCAAGCACTAGGACGAAATAGCTGTTCAGTACTCCTAGGTTTCCCAATGGCTCTCTAAATGATCTCAGCTCATGATGAAATCCTGTGACCAATCAATCAAATCCCTACAAATCAATACTTGAATATCACCAATTAGACAGGTAATTAATTATGTTACAGTACAGAACTTGCTAAAACCAACTTTTCAGTCTAGATAATATTTACACGAGAAATACAAATAACCAAAGGTACAAAAGTCACTCAAACACATACTAACCTATACATTTATATTATGCTTAATCCTTTTAGTTCGTTGGTGGGTTGGTAAGTTAGTTAGTTAGTTAATGAGTACAACATGATCGATAAGGTAAGTAAAATAATGTCGATTATGATAGACAATGATAAAAACACCAAAAGCAATTGGAATATAACCTCTCAAATCAGCACCTAGTCCCCTCAGGAATTCACATAGGTTCAAACTAAAACAAGTCATTTAAGTGTTGGTTTGTAGGGATTTGATTGGTTACAGGACTTCATCATGAGCTGACATTGGTTAGAGAACCATTGGAAAACCTGGGAGTACTGGACAGCTGTTTCGTCTTAGTGTTTGGGACTCTTCAACAGTACGCACCAACCGGGATTCGAACCCAGGATCTTCTGGTTACAAGGCCAGCGAGCTCGTAGACCATTAAGCCACTGAGACCCAATCCAATGGCCAGCCCATGAATTCTAACTTCTGCTAATTCACGACATAGCGCGATCCCTAGCCAATGTCTTCGGCGAGTATTATCCATCTTTCTTTCCAGTAGTTCTTTCTTTTAACTAAGGGTTAATCCACAATAAGATTTACTTATTTGATAAAGTCAGCTGTACATATGGTTTAACTATTTGGACAGTAATTATTGTTGTTCGGTTAAAGATACAACCCCAGTTATTAGAAATAATTACGAAGTAAAAAAGAAAAAAACAACAACAAAGAAAACTAAACTATCATCAGGACAGCCACAACCACAATCTCTTTTACTGGTAATAAAAGTATTCAGCTGTATACAAAAACAATAAACAAACAAGAAGTTAGCTGATCACTAGATTGCTCTATTTACTTTCCATATGCTAATCATGAGATGATGAGCTGAGCGCACCTACTAGGGGGAAATAATGAACATTGTGCAACGAAAAAACAGGAGAATTATTGATTGATAATTGGTAGTAAGACTATTTGAGATACCCTTGAGGTAATCGGCCACAGGAAGTCTTGGTTCACCTAGGTTTCGTGCTAGTTGACACTCACCAGTCAGCAAGGCGTATCTGCAGTCACCTTGAGGGAACTCATGTCATTTCTGAGATTCGAACCTGCGTCACCCAGTGCAGTGTTGCAGTGTCAGAGACGTTACACCACTGAGCCTCCAAACATCTAATACCAACAATTCACAGGGCACCGTGATGGTGAACCGCCGCCTAGCATGGCGGCCACATTGCAAACTTGACTGATAGAATTCAGTATGTACCAAGGAAAGGACTGGATACACATTTCATTGATTACTGAGTAGTGTCCAATCAAAAGTATCCAATACAGTCCTACAGCAGGTCAGTCGGGAGCCTGGACAGCTCAGTGGTAACGTCTCTGACTGCAACATTCACTGGGTAACATGGATTCGAATCTTAAAATGGAGATGAGTACCTTCAAGTTCGCAGATACACCTTGATGACTGGTGAGTGCCAACTAGCATGAAACCTAGGTCGAGCAAGGCTTCCTGCAGATTGCCTTCGACTATCTAATATCAATAACCACTTAGTAACAAATTATGTCAGGTCAGTCAGATTAGTGGAACACAAAAACCTCGCAAAATGTACATTAGTTGGCACAAATAAGATTAAAAAAGTAGTCCAGAAACTAGCTTAGCTACATCCAATTGCATACAACCACGCAACAGAATGGGATAAGATGAAAGTCTTCAAATCTTATACAACAGAGTTAAAGGAAAGATAGATGGCTGAAGGACTAAACACACACACACACATTACACTAGTTACTGACTAGTGTCCGATCAAAAATAGTCTTGAGTTGGCAAGAGATGGTCAGTGATGTAATCACACAGATAACCCACGAGAATCCAACTAACGGCTAGGTCGTTATCACACCTACGATCACATGGCTGTCATGTAAAAATCAGTGATAAAACTGCTATCCGTTTCGTAATCCCGTCATCAGCTTCTCAGCTGGAAAAGACTCTCTCCCATCAATCCAAATCAGATTAAATTAGAAGGGAGGCAGCAGGTTGCGTTTACCAAAAATGGTAAGACTATCTGGAGTAGCCCTTGGTTGGGTAGATCATTGAAGGCGAAATAGTGATTCATTTCACGACAGAATTCGAAATTGAGATTCGTAGGTATGCGGTAAATGACCCTGAAAGCACGATTAACGTCAATCTTGTGTTCGTTCTGTCTCCACAAGATGAGACATAATAGCGCTGTGAATAGATTTTGTTTGTCCTTTGCAGGGTGATGTTCGGAAATTCGACGGCCTATATAACTGGCTCCTCAGGAGCAGTTAAATTGGTAGACACACATGGAAGAAATGAAATTAGGCAGTTTGTCTTTTACTCCCGAACGCAAAGAGGAGTGGTTTTAAAGATACAGCGTAATTCAGCAGCAGAGAATGCTCTTTTTACCGCATTTCTGAAGCGCTGTGTTAGTATCTCACTGGTGTTGTCTCCTAGGAACTGCATCTGTAAGAATAAGGCCTTTTTTGGAAATGTTGGTAACTTGGGCTGTTTTGGTTTCAGATTCATATTCTTATCAATAAACTTTTCAGGATAACCATTCTCACTTAGCAACCGTTTATTATTGTTAAGTTCCTCGTCAAGACATTCGTCCGAGCAAATCTATCTTGCTCTGTGGACCAAGCACTTTATTAAATTGCGTTTGTATTTCAAGGGCACAAAGCTGAGAAAATGTGTGTACTGGCCCGTTGATGTAGGTTTTCTATAAACACTTCTTCTTATTGTGCCGTCCTCTTTTCTGGTCATAAGGACGTCTAAAAATGAAATACTAGAGTCTTTTTCTTTCTCAATGGTAAAATTTATTGCAGGATGTACCTCATTAAATTTATCCAGGATGTTCTTTGCTTCCTCTTCGTTCTTCATAATCAAAAAAGTAACATCCATGTACTCACAATAAAAGAAGTTAGTTCAGTCATTATCATTACCCTGGCCATCCAGGTTTGAATAATCCAAAATTCGAAATCACAATCAGTTATAGTCATGACTGAGTCTACATCAGGTCAAACAAGAATTTTATATTTTCAATTCCGCGATATATATATATATATATATATATAACTCATTGGGTTAAGCACTTAGTTCCAAGAGAATACGTCACGGGTTCGAGTCCCGCTTGGCCAACTAAGTAGTATAACCATCCACTCACTACACGATGTGTGATTCTCAGCCTGGCATATTGTTAGGATGGACAAGCTGCTTTGTTAACCATATAATCATGATTTATGTATGTACTGACATGATAACCTTATTGGGAAGTTTTGATTGGTTTATTTATGGCTTAACTTTCTGAGAATTTGTCTAATAAAGGTTGCAATTGTTGTTGCTGTTTTCGTCATTCTGGTCGTCTTTTTTTCTCCAGTCTGACTTCTGTGTGGGAGATAATATCTAGTGATCAGCTGATTATAGTGTTGTTTTCTGAAAGCACATTCTAGTCACGTTTAAACAAACCCATAACCAAGTACTGCTCCGTCATAACACACATGTAAAGTCTGTTCTGCATAAAATTGAGTTGTACCAATACAATAGGAATAATAGCAAAACAATAACAACCCCTTCACAATCAACTTCATTTCTTTAGTGAAAATAAATAAACCCTTTGTGATACCGGACAACACATATTCCTTAGTTCGTTCGTTCGTTGGCTAGTTCAGCTTTCTACCACAAAAATAGCCGAGAGAAATTCAGTCTACTCTGCAAGAAATCCTTGGCTCATGCGTCACGAGAAACATTCCCAACCGGTTACTGTAGACTTTTATCAACAACTGCCATCTTCACTGGTTTCATACTGAAAGAATTAGCAACAAGAAACTTTGGCGAGGTACGAACCAATCAAGGACCTATTGCTCAACAAGTATGCTTAATTTTCAAGTATCAATTTTGTAGGGATTGGGTTTTTGATTGGTTGGAGGGTTTCATCATGAGCTGACATCAGTTAGAGAACCATTGGAAAACCTGGTTCTGATGCTCACTAACGACTGGCCCTATTCAGGTAGGTAGTTACCTGGGATTCTAGTGGGAAGCCGTCACCAGTAGGGTTGAAGGTGAGGCAGTAACTCACCGAAGAAGTCATTGCGAAGTGGTCGCGCTATGTCATGAATTGTGAATTAGAATTCATGGGCTGGCCATTGGATCGGGTCCCAGTGGCTTAATGGTCTGCGAGCTCGCTGGCCTTGTAACCAGAAGGTCCTGGGTTCGAACCCTGGCAGTGGGCAAGTACTGATGAAGAGTCCCGAAATAGGACGAAACAGCTGTCCAGTACTCCCTGGTGGTTTTCCAATGGTTCTCTAACTGATATCAGCTCATGATGAAACCCTCCAACTAAATATGCCTAAGAAAATGGAGATGGGTGGGTGTACACGCTGAAGAGACCGTTGGTTGATGTCACGCGTCAGGCGTCCAAAGGTGATGTGGAGGAGATGAAAGCTTATGGGAAATTGTGGAATCAACTAAAGAAGACTGATGAGAAGCCCTATGTTCCAATCGGAACCCAAGGGGATAATAACAATAACAATATAAGAAATCAAAGCAAAGAGGGGAAAACTTGAAGCGGAATATTGATAAACCCCTGATGAACAATAAACTAAGCACACACATTGACCTTTTATTATGATTATTCCTTTTTACCCCTAAAAAGAGATAATCCAATAGAACAAAAGATGACCTTTGTGAAAAAATGTATCTAAATATTTAAAAAAAAAAGGGAAAACAGGAAATATTGATTGATGAATAATCACGTATAGATGTGTGTGTGTGTGTGGTGCGTGTATATTGCATGTACGCAATACACCCTAAGGTAAACAAACAAAGGGAAAGAGAGTCTCAGTGCCTATTCACATTTGCGTTTTCGTCAGAGAGCGAGAGAAAGTGAGAAAATTATGTCAAAACAGACGAAAATACCAGGATAGTGATAGCACACAGATTAACAATAATTCAGCTAATAATAATGAATGACTAAGCTAGGCACACTGACTATTATTCAGCAGTGCAATGATTGTAACAATAACAACATTCTATGTATATATAAAACGATGAAAACAAAGCATGGATCTAATTGAATTTTAGATTTTTCCCGTCGATTGATTGTACCGAAGTGCTCGGTCTCAGGTTGACAAGTCGGCTTCTTGAGCAGATGCTTCGACGATGTCTGGGCATTTAATTAGTATTTAATTGGTGCATGGTGACTAGCAGTGGAATCCAGGATAAAGCGCATTTCGTCCTATTTGGGACTCGTCAATCAATATGACCAGTTGCACAAGAGGTGGCTCTCGTGGCCCAAGTGGTCTAGTGGATAACGCTTTGACGTTGGAAACTATGGGCACTGGGTTCGAGCCTCGGTGGGAACATCATCACTCACTGAGAAATGCAGGTACATCCGGATGACGAGTCCCAAATAGGACGAAATGCGCATCCTGGATTCCACTGCTAGTCACCATCCACCAATTAAATACTAATTAAAAGCATGGATCATTCTAAAATAGACTAAACATTAAAGCCAGAAAGAAATGCAGTCTGCACTAAAGGAAGGAATAGTGGACAGATGACATTTGACAGATTGTACCGAAGCTATCTGATCTTGCAGATTCTCAGAACTTCTATACAATATCTTCTCATTTCTTTGGCTACCAGGGCAGCGTTTCCCAGCCAACTTCGTAAATTGTACGAATATTCCATGTCCCCATTCTTATTCCTGATTTCATCGAGAGAAGACACTCGGCTAGCTGAATGGCTCCCTGAAGGCTGGCTTTCATCAGCCTGCTGTGTCATTTCGCCTGTCCGATTCCAGCGAAGAAGTTTGTTGTTTACATTTTTTGTATTTTTCTTGTGCGCTGAAGTTTCTCTAGCAGTTTGGTAGCTTTTGTGGTGTAGAGTTGTTGTTAGCCTATGCCCAATGCTCCCTCTTTATCAGGGCATGGGACCGACCGTCCAGAAAACTAGCAAGGAAGTAAACTAGACGCATGGCATTAGTTACTTACTACCTAGTGTCCAATGAAAGTATCCATCACAGTCCTGCAGGAGGTCAATCACGGGCCCGAATAGGCGAGTTTAAACTACAAGCACAGAAGGAGTGACACCTCCCTCACGGATGACTATGGACGCACGAGGAGACTTTTACGTATAAAGTAGACAGATTTGTGAAAATAACGTCAATAAAAAGGACATGAAAGTGTTACTACACAGGATGTGACAAAATGCCTCCCGGTTTTCTATAAGTGTATCAACAGAGAAATTAAACCACATTCTACACGTGTACTCGCCCATCTGTATGACTCAATATACCACCTCTTTGAGATTTATTAATCACTTTAAATAACACTGTTTCACTGTGTGACATATTTAATAAACAAACTAATATAGAATCAATCACTCTGAAGTCCTATTCTTCAATCTTCTCCAAAACCCTTCAATAGAATTGGTGTGGATGCTTTTAATGGGATTCACAAAATCGTTAGAATGCTTGACTCTATGGTGAATATATTCAAGGGATGACAAATTATAATATCCTTTCCGTTCATCTGTGTAGAAATCAGGACCCTCAAATTACAAGGCAAGTTCGTAGATCCTTCAGCCACTAGGACCTGATCCAATGCCCAGAGTCCTTGTGAGAAGTAGTGACCACGTGGGGCGCCCACCATGTCGGGTGTTAGGACAAACACTCTCCAATAATATTGGCTGGTGGTGATTGGCGCAGGCTGTTGGATCAGATCTCAGTAACTGAATGGTCTACCAGCCTGTCTTGTAACTGGAAGGTCCTAGGCTCAAAATCCCCGGCAGGTGCGTACTGATGAAGAGTCCCGGACTAGGACGAAACAGCTGTTCAATTCTCCCTGGATTTCAATGGTTTTCTAACTGACATCAATCTGTGATCAAAACTGAAACAAATCCTGCTTTATATTTGACTGATTTTCGTCACCCATCTGGACTGGAGAAGCCTGTATCCTGGTTATTTATCATATTTCGCCGTATCTTTTAAACGGAATTCCAGATTTGTTCTCGTTTCACACACAACACACACAAACACACACACACAGCTGGAGCAGCTATGGGAATTCATGAATATAATCCTACTGTCTATTATATATTCAAATGAAGTTTCTTCTCTAACAGTCTCTAATCTTATCTTTAACAAGGTGACATTCTAATAGGCAAACCCAATATATAGTGGCGGCTCTTTAGCATTGCGCAACTTTTCTGTAATACTTATTGAAATTAGATTTCTCCTCTAATGTAAATACAACAATAATTTACTGTTAATTATATGAGTCATGAAGTAATGCAAGTTTCTTCGTAATGCAATTAAGATTAAATGGTAATTTATCTGTTTTAATATAAGTTAACATTTGACACAAATACACACACACACACATTAAAGAAACAAACAAACAGACAAACGCACACACCATTACATACCTTCTTTGTCATTTCTATCCATTAGTTTTGAAGAAGCTGAACTTGTGATTGCCATATCTGAATCTGTAGTAGTCGGATGATAGCCATTTGATGATGACACAAGCTAATGAGATTTTTGGAAAAGGGAAAGAAAAAGACAAACAAGGATATAAACCTTTTAATTTTTTGAATAACCATAATAATAATAATAATAATAATGATAATAATTTTAACTACATACCAATCGGTTAATGCATGGTACTCAACAACAATCTACATTTCCATGATCCACATCTCTTGTATGGGGGCTACGGGATTCGAACCCGTGGTCCCGTTGGTTGGCAGTCAAACAAGTGCTCGGACCAGTGAGCAACAACTCCACAATTCATGCATAAAAACTAAGATAAACAAGAGTGGAAGCAAACTGGTGGGTGATGACTAGCGGTTGAATCCAGGATGATCATTTCGTCCTCTATTTGACACTCGTTAGCCGGTGGCAGTAGGACCTGCATTCTCCAGCGAGTGAAGGAGTTCGAAACGACAAAAACTGGGTGCGAGTCACAGCAGGAACACTACCACTGACTGGGGATATCAGACACATCCAGATGACGAATCCCAAATAGGAAAAAAGGCGCATTCTAGACTCACTCAGTATCTCAGTCGACCTAGACTGTTTCAAATATACCACTTGAATAATTTCAGTTTACGGAAATGCTTTACCCAGAATCCTATAGTTTGTGTGAGGGCTGGGATATTGCTCCAAAAAACAGGTGGTCTTGTTAAGGGGGCCACCACCATCTTCAGTTTTTTGACTTGAGGAGTCTGATCCACAAGTCAGTAGAGTAGCGTTCCCATGGATCCCGGTGACCAATACAGTTTCATACAGTATTCACTGCTTTCGAGTTCCAGAGCCTACGTACACCGTAGTAGTTTTGGAATTATGGTTTTCTAGCTCCCCTAGGTAGACAAGCATGTCTTCTACCAGTCCGATTGTAAGCACTAGACGTTCTCATTCGGCCTTTCACTCACTTTTGTAAAGAACACCCCGCAGCGAAATTGAAGTATAATAAAATCAATTGTAACAGAATCTTCCTAGCATAATAATACTGGATTATTCAATGAGAAGAAGAGTATGGGATTTATGCAAATCCCTTACATACTCTCTCTTATCATTGATCTTTTCGGATTAAAACACAACAAGCACAAATAAACAAACAAACGAATCATTTTTCTATATAAAGGTAAATAAACTTTAGCAGTAAAAACCGAAATCCCCACCCCCACACCAATCACTTATTCATGCCTATTTAAAAAGACACAATAAGCTCTCTCACATCTTAATCCTTAAATCAACTTAAGCGCATTTTTAGGAAGCAAGAAAAGTGCAGGAGTGTTTAAGGACGATCGAGAAGAGAGAGAGAAAAAAGAAGTAGAGAGACAACAATGTGAAGAAGAAGAAGAGTATTAACTCAAAGAGGGAAAGAAATAAAGGTGATAGCTTAAAGATAGATAAGATTAAATCTTCAGGTGATGATAGAGTTTCCAGGGGCTTGATTGATTTCAATTCCACTATTAATTTATTCATTGTATATATATCACAACACAGTGGAGAATGGGTGACAAAGTTTAAAACACAATTTATTACTGTTCATAATCATATCAATGATAACTAGAACAATAGTTTTCTTTATTCCCTCCTATTCGCCTCGTCGTAAGGGTAGTAGAATTTTCCAGATGTCCGGCTGGACAGGTGTTGAATCATTTCTATTGCACGTATTTTCGGTTGATTTGATAAATAAAGCTTGTGTTATTAATCTCTGACCCCCTAAACTGTTATATTAGATTTTAAGGCAAAGTTCAACAATAGCGTCCCAAGGATGCGAACGCACGAGTGACCTAGAGCCGACCAATCATAAAAATGAGGAATTTTTGCACAAAAAATGACGTTTATTTACAAGAAAATGCATGAAAACACATTAACACAGGGTATCTTTCTCTGATAGGACTTATAAATACGTCTCAATTATAATGAGGAGTATCAGTTGCTAAGTTAGACTAGTTTCTGTACATGTATTCACCAAGGTGTCTGAAGACGATCTGTCTTTGTGATTCTTTTATCGCTCTTATCCTGTTGTGATATCCTCCCCGAAGCCCTCGGTTGAATTAATATGGTTTGCAGTAAAAGGATCGACGACCACTTACCAGGAAAATGTGGATAATAAAACAAATAAAAATAAATGACACCAACTCGAAATCTATCCCTAATCGTAACCCTAACCATAAAACCTAATCTTAATCCTAATTACGACCCTCATCCTAACCCCAACCCAATACTTACCCTAACCCTAACGAGCTATTAACACATTGTCCAAACCGTACTTAAAAACGTGATCTGGAGTGAAATTTACTCCTTAGTTGGTGAATAGCGTTGATATTTTTAGTTATGATAATAACAGATGCTGTTAGCCAACGACTAGAATGTGTTCGAAGTCATTGGAGCGTTCGCACTCCTGGGACGGTATTGTTGAACTTCGCCTATTTTAAAACTGTCATCTTATCCCATCCTATTGTATGATTGCATTTAATCCTATAGCTGAGCTTATTATTAGGGTCAACTAATCTAGATTCTGCTAGGTTTTTGTGCTCTGCTAATCTGACTGACCCCGTTCTACCTACCTTGACCTATATATATTTGACCTGACAATCATTCCGGCAAGGTGAGAAAGGATAATATACTATTTTATGCCGGGTCCTATCAATACTTCAGTAATTGTTCAAGCAAGACAGACAAGGATTAAAACAATGAAATAGTGACTACCTGACTGACTTTCAACATGGAACTTCGCGGACAGAAGTGTGGCAGTTCAAGTTCCACACTAGGACGAAACAACTGTCCAGTACTCCCAGGTTTTCCAGTGGTTCTCTAACTGACGTCAGCTACTGATGAAATACTCCATCCAATCAAAACTAATTAATTTAATCCTTTGCATTTCGAGTGGAACATAGGGCACTTCAAACTTGACCTTTGAAGTTTCAGTAGAAGTAGCGTTTCTTTTTACGGGGCGGGGGGCTTGGTTGCCAACCTTCCGTGCAACTAACCAGCCCCCACCCACCCCACTCCCTATTTACCCGGCTTACTATCGGCTAAGCGAGGTTTAGGAGTGTGTCGGCCGGCCAGGAATCGAGCGCCAAACCATGCGTGTGTGGTAACGCGCAAACAAGCCAGTGATTCTCCTGAATTGAGTAAAACAATATAATATATATAAAGAGAGGAACATGAGCAAAGTTTATGACACAAACTAGTCCGTTCTGACTTACCTTGATATTATCATTTCCACTGGTTGCTGATTTACTTGGTGTATTTTCATTTGAACCAGATCGACCGATAGTTCCAGATGTAGATTCAATAATTGACGCTAAACTGCACAATGTCTCCTTTGCAAATTCATCTGACGGTCTAAATTATGCGTGTACATACATGTGTGCGTGTGTGTGTGTGTAAGCGTAGTTATGTGTTGTGTTGTGTGTATGTGTTGTGTAAGCGATGTGTGTGTGTTAGTTATATGCGTGTATATATCAATCCATTGTGTATATAACAATTGAGGTAAAGAGTAAACAATAAAAACACACAAATTATACAGTGAATATACAAATTACTAAATTATATTTACAAAGTTATTACTAATACATATATAATGAATTAAATAAAGCATATAAAACTTCTACTTTTTCAAGTATTGGTTTGTAGGATCGAGTCCCAGTGGCTTAATGGTCTACGAGCTCGTCATGTAACCAGAAGGTCCTGGGTTCGAACCCCATTGGAAAACCTGGGAGTACTGGACTGATAGCTGCTTCGTCCTAGTCTGGGACTCTAACCATTCAGCTAATGATGAAATCCTGTAACTTCTCCTTTTGACTGAGAAAAGGTACACAAATTACCACACTTCACTTATTATGATTATTATTGATCCCTTGGGTTCCGAGTGGAAAACATCTACACTTTCTTCTACTTTCTGCTGTCCTCTTTAGCTGGCCTAAAGATTACCCATAGTCTTTCATCTACTCTTCGCCACACGATCTTCTCCAAGTCACCCTCGGTACCACGCCCCACTCGTCGTTTCTCATTCGAGGTTCTAGCACATGATGTCACCCGACGGTCTCCTCAGCGTATGCCCAATCCAACTCCATTCCCTCCTATATATTTGTTGGACCATAGGCTGTTGGTTAGTTTGTTCCCAGAGTTTCTCTTTGCTAATTCTTTTTCGAAAGCCATCTAATCTTGAATATAAATGGAGCGAAGGCAGCTGTTGATGAAAGTCTGCAACGCGTTGAAAATGCTTTACGCGATGCGCCAAGTTTCTGACTTCACATTTGTATTGAAAATCCGAATCCTGTTCTTTATGCTGAGTGTAGAATATTTCAAAACTGGTTTCAGATTGATGAAGACGTGTATCTTGCCTTTGCGATTCTGGTCGGCTTTTACATCATCTTCATCCGTTCCGGCTGCCTGTGGTTGAAACAATGCTTCCTAGATAAGTGAAGGAAGTGACCTCTTTCAAGTTTCTCCCGTTGAAGTGATTGGTGCTGTTTATATTTGCTGTTGATTGGATAGCTTCATCACCTCCGTCTTCTCTTCTTCTTCACCAGTATTCACCGCTTCTTCAGCCAGTTTTTCGTTTCTCGCCTGCAAGTCTTCGAGTCTTTGTGTCACATTAAACATAAATAATTCACGCACGAAATCCAGATCTTCTAGAGTCTTCTTATCGGTGGTCCCGCATATTCCTATTTCATCACTCACCATCACCCACAGTCTGACGCATAATCCAGTCCATCACAATTACGAATATCATCGGTGATAATAGACAGTCTTGCCTTATTCCTGACAGAGGTAAGCAGGAGTGTATTATTGTTGTCAGAAACTGTAAAGAATCTGTGTAAGCTACGAGATTATGTATAAACAACTCTGCACTCATCTGTGCTAATTATAAGGTTAGTAAGTACACGAGAATATTAAAGAAGGACGTCTTCGAGGTGTTCTCCGATGTTGTAGTGGCATAAAGCAAGCATTATTTAATTGGTTTTTTAGTTGACATCGGTTAGAGAACCATTGGGAAACCACCAGGGAGCACTGGACAGCTGTTTCGTCCTAGTTTGGGACCCCTCAGCAGTGAGCCTCCACCCACCCAGGATCGCCCAGTTACAAGATGGGCTCGTAAACCATTTCAGTCACTGGGACCCGACCCAATAATCATTAGTAGAAGTGTGTATACGATAGATAATTCGTGTATATAAATAAGAAATACGTAGAAATATGAACTTTACAGGTAATAGTGGTGGGGTAGTAGTATAGGTAATTAGACATCAAAGCAATACTTATGATTAATAATACAAATCAGACAATTCAATTTGCCAATACAGGTACACAACAAGCTACATTAACATTCCTAGTCTTATATTGATGATGATGGTTGTGGTGATTCCGAGTGACATGAATATCTGATTCGCGGCAAGACTCGAACCCACGAGGCTCTACTCGCTAAGCTACGAGACCTTCAGTTACTCACCAATTACATCATCAACGTTATCTCAGATAGTAATCACTAATAATAATTCAAGAGAGAATCTAGCTAGGCAGTTGGTCTGATGCTGAACAGATAGTTACGCGCGCTTCATTCTCAAGACAATTAGGCATTACTCGCGTCGTGTGAATGCAGCGAACCGATGGCCTGGTTGCCAAATTAAGCCTTGTAAGTCAGTTGGTAGACTACACTGAACGAGTAATTCAGAAGTGGCTGTGGACTCAGGTTTCCATTTTATCCGCCTCACAAATCATCATCAATCACGTCACAATGACAATCTGTCAAATTAACGCTCTCTTAATCTCACCCACTTTACTTACAATATTGAGAAATATTTTTGTGTTTACTAGTGTTACGATCAGTTGAATACTTCTCAAGTATAATTGAAAGTGTCTTTTAGACTTTGAAGCTATTTATCTGTCCTAGTTCACCCGGTAGATTTTTCATGCGTGAAACCATGAGATACATTTATCTTGTATAGGGAAGGCTGATGATACTAATCAATTGCTCAGATTGAAGGATTCGAACCCCCCCCCCCCCCCGGTGGACTAGCTGCAAGTGAAATAGAAACAGCCAGAAATGCATATCTACATATTCATCACTTATTACGTGTCAGAACTGAAAACTGATTTGGTTGTTTTACTTAAATCAGCCATAAACTATAAGAACCATGTTTAACACTACTGACGTGTATAGAGCATTGGTGTAGTTGTATTCTCTAAGCTGGATGATTTAACTGAGAAGCTTTCATTGTCTTTCTAGACAACAAATTCAGCGTAGACTTCGGTATTATTATGTGAGCTGTTAGAATTCCCTATGAGTTTATTAACCACCCATCCTGATGACCTTGAAAGTAACTGTCTGTTCCTGGAGATCTGTTTTATCCTCTTGTCCACTTGTATTGGTAATGATCATTTTGTTGAACTAAATAGTTGATCTTTTGTCCACTTGTAGTGTTTGATAAATCTGATGTATGTCACGATGTCTGGTGATTTCAAATTCGTTCATTTTTCCGGTCAAATTGGTGTCCGTAACTGTCTACACATGCATGGATATCATGTCTTTTGACACCTGCCTTATTTTTGTGGATGAAAAGGCGAAGGCATCGTATTAGAATTATCATGAGGAGAAGAATAATTTATCGTCAAAGAAGCTATGAGTGGTCTTTAGAGAGCTTGTAAGTGGGTTATCCTTTCCACCATTTGGATTTCTTTATTCCTTTGCATCCTGAATGGAACATAATGTTTCAAGAGCGGTGGTGCTTCTTTTTACCTCATACTCAACCTTCCCTCTTAAGCTGGCTACCATCACCTGTTTAGCAGAGAAGTTTAGGAGTGCATCAGCCGGGAATCGAAACCCGCGAATCAAGTTGGGCGTCGTCGTTGGCGAGTACTCTACCACTGAACCATCGACCAATATCATTTGTACATAATGTTAAAAATAATAATGAACTAATGATTGCATCACTTCATTCCTTCACTTATCTAGGAAGCATCATTTCAACCACAGGCAGCCAGCAAGAATCGGAAAGGCAAGATACGCACGCCTTCATCAACCTGAAACTAGTTTGGAAATCGTCTGCACTGCACTCAGCCAGCCAGCATAA
The DNA here is from genome assembly GCA_944472155.2 of Trichobilharzia szidati. Lineage (NCBI taxonomy): Eukaryota > Metazoa > Platyhelminthes > Trematoda > Strigeidida > Schistosomatidae > Trichobilharzia > Trichobilharzia szidati. The sequence goes on from OX235271.1 coordinate 216,043,367, forward strand.
ACAACAAGATTCGAATTCTGTTCAACAAAAATGTGAAGTCAGTCAGAAACTTGACCAACATATCACGAAAAGGATTTTCAACAACCTGGTACAGACTATTATCAACACCTCCACTGGCTGGCTTCATACATTAAGATCAAATGACCGGCCAGAAAGAATTAGCAACAAGAAACTCTGACTGGTGACGAACCAACAGGTGAGAGCCGATTGCCCAACAAAATGGAGATGGATCGGGCATACGCCACTGAGGAGGCTGTTTACTGATATCGCGCACAATGCAGCCCGTCGTTCAAGTGGAATCCCTGTGGGAAGCGATGAGTGGGTTGTCGGTGTGAGGGTAACATGGAGGAGATCATGTGGCGAGGAGGAGATGAGAGATTATGGACAATCGTGGAGCCAGTTGAAGAGAACGGCAGAGGATAGAACAAAATGGAGATGTATTGTTGAAGCCCTATGTTCCACTCGGAACCCAAGGGAATAATAATAATAGTAATAATAACAGTAATGATTCCACCAACCTACCATTGAATTGAGTTTTCATACTTGCAGTTAATCAATAAATTGACGACTTCAAAGAAGAGTGATTTATTACACAAAATGAAAAACAAGCAAGCTAACAAACTGGCAATCTAGCTAACCAACTAACTAAGTAGCTACAGACGAATACAAAATCATTTCGACTATAATGATTTATTTGATTACAAAAAAAACAATGAATAGCTCTCGATTCTATTCTACTCTAGAATTTATCACCAGTTAGCTATTTAAATTAAAAGTACTACGCATAAAAAATTATTTAAAGATTTAAACAACTTCGACCTTGAACGGACGACCTTGACACTTATTCTTTGTTCAATAGTACCCAATACTATTATTATTATTATTATTTCGAGTTTACGAGACTGAAATACAATTGAGTGCAAATATACAGAAAAAAGGTACTGGGAAAAATAATTTTATATTGTTAACTTGCTGCTGCTTCTTTTTCCCACTCTCATGATGTATAATGGCAAAAATAAAAACAGGATACGGGGAAACTAACAATTATGAAAAAAACGCACACTAAGAGCTTGAGGGGAAATAACCACGTTTTTAGAATAAAAAAACTGCTCAACAACAACAACACCACCACAAAAACACAGCCATAAATAATTAAGTAAAATGAATACAGCACCACACAAAGTAATGCAGTGTTAGCAAATAGGTGTATAATATGCATTTTTTTTAAAAAACAATTACGAAAGGAGGCTGAAGGGGAAAAGAGACACTACTGTTGGGCTTTCCGTACGCACTCCTGATAGGTATATTCTATTCACACACACACGCACACGCATGTAAATTTCTAACTATAAACCCAGTTCTACAAAACAGAACTTGGTAAGAAAAAAGAAACCGATGGGGTGGGGTGAACGCGTAAAAAAAACACAAAGCACAGCAGCAGCAGCAGCAAAGGCACTAGCTAGATGAAGAAGAACAAAACTGTGAACAACAAAACAAAAGCAAAGCCACTTACTTCAGAATTGTAAGACCTGGTGCAGAATATCGCTTAGATTGTTTTGATGAAGAGCTACAACCGCCTAATGCTGCTAATAAGATTTGACACGGATGTTGTTGTTGCTGTCGTTCAACAACGACAACATCAGAAGGTCTGTGCTCAAGTTTTGTAAAGTTACTTTCGAAGTAAAGAGAATGACGCTTAGAGCGTGGTGGAAGCGGTGGAGGGAATAGAACTGGAGGAGGCGAAGGAGGAGGATATAGGGGTGATGCCGATGAATTACACGTAAGATTTCCTACTATTGAGTGCACAGCCTTATTTCTATGTTATCAATTATTAGGATAGATAGATAGATAGATAGATAGACAGTGTAAGAATATAGAGAAATAGGTGCAAAGATAGTAGATTGGTTAAGTTGTTTTTACACCGCATCGGTATCCGGAAAAATGCAGCGAAAATGTTAGAGCAGAGCAATTCACAATCAAGTTTCGTGTGTGTGCATGTTTCACGGGATATAGTGTGAATATTAGATGATGAATAAATAGCAAGGTGAAGATGATAAGCGCACAGAGAGGAGAACGCAGGAGATGAGGGGGAGGGGAGAAAATACAAAAAAGGAACAGGGAATTAGTCATGCATGCATAGAAATGAATATTATTATTATTATTATGGCTATTTATATCAATGTAGTTATATAAATTAATCTAAACAAACTTTGTTACAATCAACTGAAAGTGTTTACAAAGACAAATCATCAGGGTGTTGCATAACATAGTATAACATAACATTAAAAGTAAGGGCAACAACAACAACTTACAAGGCTCCTTCTTTATGCCATTTCACTGCTGAACTAGATAAGGTTCCATCATCTATACAGTAGAATGATTCATTACTGACCACATTATTAGTGTCGTTATCAGCAGACGTATCATTGCCACTATGACCATTGCGTAGAAATTCACTGAGAGATGGTCTTTGCCGTGTACGAACAATAGATAGTGTAGCTCTCAGTTGTTCCGCCTCTTCCAAATCAGCACCATTTTCTTCTTCTTCTTCAACAACAATCACATCACCTTCATCTTCATCCTCTTCTTCTTCTTGTTCGTCTTCTGCGTCACCACCGCAAACACCCATATCCTCGTCATCTTCTCTAGCAGCAGCTTCTCCGTCATCATATGCATAACCTCTAGAATTCATATCATCCAATTGGTCGTTAGTCAGTATGTCTAAATCATCTGGCTGGTTGGAATCAGCCAGTTTATTATTATTATTCAGTACGTGTACATTCTCAACAACAGTGAGTCGACGAGGATCCACTTCTGTTGTTTTCTGCCGTTTTCCATTCAATGCATTCAATTTTGCTGCATTACGATTATCATCACATGATGAATTCGTAGAAGAAATTGAACCAGAAGAACATGTTGTACTTGACGAGTGGAAATCATTCGGTGAACCGATAGAATGAGATCGACTCACTGTAGATGAATTACTTGTTGAATATTTGTTATTATTATTATTGTTATTACTATTCATGTGAATTGGTGAATTTATATTATTATTACTGGTACCATTTTCAGATGATACTGACGAGTTCGTAGATGACGAGGATGAGGATGATGTCGACGATGACAATGAATTAGATCGATCACGTCCACTTGAATCATGATGGTGACGATGATGACGATGAACTGGATCATTCGGCAATTTTGATAAATGAGCATTATTTTCATAATTCTGTCGGTGTTGACGTCTATTGGTTGACTTTTTACCCTCTGACTTTCCACCATTCATTACATTATTATTATTTTGTCTATTGGGGCTAGGTGAAACAGCGCCTAAATTAGTCAATTGTGCCGCCAACTGATCAAGTTCCTAGAGGAGGAACAAACAAACACAATTAAAAACAAAACAAAACAAAAAAAAACAATTACAAAATCAAATAACTAATACATTCAAACAACGACAACAACAAAAATAGAGAAAAAGACCATTGACCTCACAAACTAATGCCTCCATCGCATTACACAACAACATGAAAAGCTATATATGTATATTCTTATGAAAATATCATATGGGAGATGAGAAAGCATACAAAAAGCACAATTTTTGGGATTATGAGAAGTAGGGGCAGGGGAGCGGGGAGAAATAATAGTGACAGTAAAAATGATACTTGAAAACCAAAAAAACAACTACTAATACTACTACTAAAAAAAGAAAAAGACAACATTCACGACAAACACTGTATTTCACTAGGTTCAATGTAGACTGGCACGAAACCGAAGCACGAATTTGCTTATTTTCTTCTCAAGAAGGAACTCAGGACAAGTGATGAAGGAACAGATGATTCACATCACCAAAAGGAATCTTAGGAACACATGGAGGAAGGCAAAACCATGGTGAAAATACAGTAGTCTAAATGAATAATATATGCATGGAGGATTTCATCATGAGCTGACATCAGTTAGAGAATCACTGGAAAAGCTGGGAGTACTGGACAGGTGTTTCGTCCTAGTTTGGGACTCTTCATCAGTATGTACCCACCAACCCAGGACCTTCTGGTTACAAGGCGAGCTCGTAGACCATTGAACCACTGGGACCCAGCTGTCCAGTACTCCCAGGTTTTCCAGTGGTTCTCTAACTGATGTCAGCTCATGATGAAATCCTCCATGCAATCAAACAAAAATCCCTACAAAACCAATGCTTGAAAATAATATATGCATAACACACTACATTTAGCGTACAGAACACTGATACACTGTGTGTGAGTGAGTGAGCGAGCGAGCGTCTATACAACACACGAAAACACTGAAATAGTGGGGGGTGGGGGAAAGAAATCCTACCGATTGTAAACTGATCATTTCTTCTGGCTTTCTTTGACTATCCTCAACATCATCATCACCATCCATATTACTCTCAGTAGTATCATGTGTTCCAGGAGGAATAGGCGGACAGCTAGCATTCCGACTTAACGAGGACGCATCACCACCACTATCCACCACCAGTTTTCTCATCACTCGAGTATTGATTTGATGCAGGTCATCATTAGTGGAAGACGATTGATTCAATTTAGGAGAGGAATAATTATAAACAGCTTGTGGTATTTTAGTTAAATTATAATCATTGTGTAAGCCAAGGCTTTCTTCATTGTCTTTATTCAACTGGCGTTCATCGGCTTCACCGTCTTCACCACCACCAACGCCGCTGTCTTCTTCTCTCTCCTTCTCTCCCTCCCCTTCCTCTTCTTCTTCTTCAACAACAATAAATTCATCTGGTCTAGGCTTAGGCAATCGACGTCTTAACAATCTTGGCCCTAATGGTGGTTTCGGCGATGATAATGCTGAGGATGTGGAGGAGAGGTCGAGGACAGGTGGTGGTGATGAAGCATTGTCATCAGTACTGTCATTGATATGACTACTACTACTCGTACTACTGTTTCTAACTTCGATCAAATCAACATTAGATCCGAACCAATCATTATCTACTACCGCTTCAGGGAATTGATTTAATATATTTACCAAGCTTGTTTGCTGTTGCTGTTGCTGCTGCCTTGGAAAATGGTGGATCATATTAGAGGTAGACGATGGTAGTAGTACAGTCCTTATGATTGACTGTGATGACGGTGTACTCACATGTGGGGGTGGCGGTGGTGGTATCTGTGTCGGTTGTAATCGATGTTGTTGCTGTTGTTGTTGCTGCAGGAATAAATTCTGTCGTAACTGTTCACGTAAATAAATCAATGATGCAGACGATGGATTCAACTGAGCTTGTTTAAGCCATTGAAATAAATTCACATGGAATTGATGTGTACTACTGTTCATCAAAGGTGACACATTTGTTGTCAATGGGACACTTGTCAGTGTTTCTGAGGAAGAGGAGGAGGCGGTCGGCGAGTGAAGATAACAAAGGAGTCGACAGAGATGATAAAACAGAAGAAGACGAAGTGGAAGAAGAAGCAGAAGAAGACGAGGAAGCAATATCACTAGGATTGTGGAGTCCTAACAAACTGGTACTAGTAACACTACTACTGATCGTGGTTGTAGTAGTTGTTGTTGTTGTCGTTGCTGTTGATGTTACAGCGATAACTTCGTTACCAATGGATACAGGTAATAACGATTCTTTGCCTATCACTTTCAATACATCATGCTGTTTCATCAAAAAAACAACACACAACCCAAATGACCCCAATGATTTTAGAGATATGCGTATAACAACAACGATAGACCAACACAAACAAACACATTTACAATAGTGTATCATAAGGATTGTAAATGAATACGATATCAACAGAGTAAGAAGACAATGGCCCAAACCATATCCCACCGATAAAACAATTCCACGCAGATCGATAGGTGATCACGAAAAAGAAATATGGATATGATGAAATGGTGTATAACGTGGAGAAAAATGCACCATCGCCACCACCACAACAGCAACAACAACAACAATTAGGAGTACCAATACACGAAGTATTTATTAGTAGTCGGTGTAGCACAGCATAGGTGATCCAGTTAGGCACAACACAAGTTCACATGAATATATATAAGTATGGTGGAGAGAGGTGAAGTAGTTCAAGCGTAAGAAGGAGCAGCGACAGCATTGGTGACAACAAGAACAAAGACGTGATCACATTCAGGAAAACAAAGACAGACAAATGTAGGGGGGGTGATCAAAGATGCCCCCGCCCACGCACATATAAAAAAGAAATGTAACAAATAGTATATGATAGACAAATGAATACGAGGGAGATGAGGTGGGTGCGAGGAATGTGAGTAACCATACCCGCACACACACACACACAAGCATTATGAGTGATAACAACAAGAATAAAGTAAAGTGGGAGGGGGGAGATTTCCACAGGGGGTGGGGAGGACAGAAAAAAGAGGAAAAAACAGAATAGAAACAAACAGATTAGTTCTCAGTTTATCAAAATAAAAAATATTATTTATATTTATTGATCGAAAAATGCATAATATATGCACGAATAGTAGTAGTAGTAGTAGTGGTGTTCCACAAAAGTCAGTCTACATATAAATTATGAATCATTTCATACCTTTTATAATATGTAAAACAATCAGACTAGATGGTGAAGGGTAATCATTATCAATCATTGATCGTAGAGCATAACCCATAAGAAATACACACGCGCATACAAGAGCATATTATTGCCGGAATGATGACAGAAAAACGATTACGTCTTCACATCAAGAGGAGATAATGACTGAGGAGGGGGGGGGCAGCATATCGAGTTGGATAAAAACCACAACTTGACCGGAGACTGCTTACCATAGTGATGACATAAACCTTAGCATATACACAAATACTCACACACACACGCGCGCGCATACATTTATGCACACACACAGCTAATCGCACAAACATGTATACATACATATAAGCTACATAGGAAAAACTTACCTCAAGACGTGATATCTTCATGATTGTAATAAAACAGAAAAGAGTTAACATGCATTGGAAATAATCAAAATCTAGAACAATAAATACCCACACATACACACACGATCTGGGGATAAAATCTATCAGAAACTTGGCGCATCACCAAGTGCATTTCTAACAAGCCCCTGAAGACTTTTATCACAATAGCTGTCACCTTCTCTGGCGCCATACTTAACATCAGATGGCCAGCCAGAAAGAATAAACAACAAAAACACTCTGGGAAACAACAAATCAAGAACCTATGGCTCAACAAAAACGCTGAGAAGACCGTCGCGGCTGACATCGCACATCAGAACATCGTTCGATTGGGACCCCCCATTGGGAAACAACGAGTTGGGAGTAGGTCCGAAGGGATATAAAGGAGATCGTGTAAGGGGATAAGAGGTTATGGACAACTGTGAAGAGAACTACAGAGAACAAGCTGAAATGGAGATGAAGCCCCCATGTTCCACTCAAAACCCAAGGGAATATTAATGTAGAATAATGATCACATGATCAATGCCCGTTGTATATCATAACTGCATTGACTATTATCATCAATATTAGAAATCACTTTACATCAGAATATATTCACATTTGTAATTTCTTGTTGATATACCCCATTGAAAGGATAACTCGATAGGTGGTGGGCTTAGAGTCACAGTGGACACACAGCATCACTCACTAAGGATGTATGTAGGTGGACATGCAGCTGACAAGTCGCAAACAGGACAGAATGCCATTTCGTGGATTCCCCCACTAGCCAATATCATCAAATATGTCGGTATCTGTTAAAGGAGCCTATATATATGAGCTAAACTGAAGACTGGTTCAGATGTATATCAACCAGAAATCACGCGTATGAGTTTGGGTTTCTGGTGGAACATAGGGCTTTTATCTGGAGCTTTGAACTTTCTGTAGCACATTGCGTTATTTTTACGGGGTGGGGGTGCTAGCCTCACGCCCAGCCTACCCTCTTCTTTACAGAGAACACAACTAATTCAAGAAGTTACTTCTTGTTAATACAGGCTCGGTAGTGCGTCAGCCGGAGATTAAACCCTGAACCACAGGCGCTACGCGGATGAATACCTATACATATATAGGAAATATTAAATGAAACATAAGGAGAAAAGTCATCAGCAAAGTTACACATCAAAACCTGATGATCATTTCTTCCAGTTAATGTTAGAATAATTTTCACAAAGAAATATCCCAAGAGATTGATTGTGTATAATATAAAAGTAGATTGAGAAAGGTTTCAACCACCTATATGGATACGCTAGCTACAAGGTGAATGATTTTGAATCGATACAGAAGGACAAAAAACGAAATTTAGAAAAAATAATTTAAACAACAATCAAAATTGTTCAAGGCAATTAAAACAGCAGAATGCCTGATAGAAACAGAAGTGATAAAATAGCCAAAACTACAAGTGAATAAAGGAAGGAATCGAATGTATGTTGATGTACTTAGCGATGAGACACACAAATACCTTTTGAGTGAGAGCTAGTAATATGCTTCTTGGCCCACGCTTAAAATCTTTGTAAGCAGAGAAGAAGACAAGTCAATGACTCCAACAGTTGAAAATCATATGTTGGGTTCACTGAGTCATAGAATCACTCTACAAGTGTAGCTATAACCGAAGTATCACGACGTCAAAACCATACAGTGTGGTGAGAGCTGGCTTCAAGGCAAAATTGTCGACAGCAATTTACGTCAATGTTATGTCCCAAATAGCGGTTAAGACATGTGTTATGTATGCCTAGTCATCGCCTTCCTCGACAATGGGCGATGTTAGCTGATATAGGGTCAGACTGGAAAAGAGCTAGCAGCGGTCAAACTAAAACATGCCACACCAGTCAATAAAATCTACAACAGTTAGTTTAAGTCACGTAGGAAGGTGTAGACTTCCTGACTGGTTGGGGTCCTCGGGACGGTAAAATCCAATGGTTGGAAACAATTGGTGACATGGCTCAAAATCACATTCTCAGTGGCGCAGAAGCATCCACTCCTTGTGACTAATGATTTCTAATGAAACTATATTGTTCTTCGTTATTACTATTCTTTTGTCTTATAACCCTGTTTACTGCCACTATTATGCATTTCTTCTACTTTCGTCTCTTGCTTTGTGCTACAATGAGGGAGTGTGGCGACTTGAACTGCCGCACATCAGTGGAAAGTTCTATGTCGAAAACAGGCAGACAGAAAGTGGTAGAAAGCACACCAGCGACACGGAACGTCCAGCTTCGACTCCCAGTCGACATACTCCTAAACCACGCCTACTTTACTAACCGATAGTAAGTAAGCCCGATAAAGAGAAAGGCGGTTGAGTGTGAGAATAGGAAAGTCACCCTATGAAAAGCACAACACCATCACTATCAGAACTTCAAAGCCTGAAGCCATACGTCTCACTGGGAATAACAACAAAGAATCAAAGATTTTCAATGCAAGTCTATGAAAAAGATAGAGGCTGTTAAAAAAGAGATTGGGAAATTAAGAAGACGGAATATTTATTGACAAATATATGCGAATAACACATTAAAACAAGCATTCAAATAATATGTGTTACACAGATAACTACTAAAGATTAGTACTCACACTCATGAAACTGATGAGTGAAATACTTCGAAAAATCGAAATTAACACTCACCTCAGGCTTTTTACTAGCGATATGACGTGAATGTTGTGGATGATTATGTTGCTGCTGCTGTTGATGCTGATGATGATGATGACCATGGTGACTATGTAACTTCTGTGGTATAACACTTGAATTCAACCGTGTCGATGGTATTTGCTTATTTGAATGTGGACGTAATTCAGGTTGATTTGTAGAACTACTGGTAGTAGTAGTAGTAGTAGTGGTGGTAATAGCAGCACTCTGAGAAGCACGAGATCGAACTAGATTCAGTTTATAAAAGAAACAAAACAAAACAAAAATTTAAGTGTTACTACTCACTGGTTGACTGTTTTTAAAGGCAAAAACGAAATACCTCAATACGTTACCATGTGGTATGTGCTACTGACAAGATTTATAAGTAGTATATAGACGCAGATTCAGCCAACAATTGAAATCAACATTTTAAGTCAATGGCTAGCTGCAAAGGTAGAAGTAGTATGTATTCCTCAAATCTGAATTTAGCGTACCTTGTGATCAGGAAATAATCTCATTGGACAACTTTTCGTCTCAAGGTTTAACCTTCAGAAAGTCGACAACCAATCAGAATAGTGTATTATCATCCGCTGACCTAGACAACCTTTAATATGGGCTGAAAATGTATAAATGCGGTGTGTTTTAGCTTAATAAAAAAAAGGTCTGTCACCAAATCTCTGATCTCCTCCCGTTACAACCACACTCCAAAAAATCATGAGAAGAGAAGGGAATAAAGACGTGGAGACTGAAATAAATAAATGAACATGTGTGCGATGAAGTGAACAGTTAGACAAAGAAATCAGATGTCAATGGGTACCACTGAGAACAGTTTTGAGTCACATCACCAGAAGTCACCAACCATTGATTCTTAGCATGATGAGGACCCCCCCCCAGCTAGACAATCTACACCTCCCTGGTTGACTTTGAGCAAAAGTTAATGACTTTATAGATTGGTATCAATATTGTGATCTGACCACCACCTACCTCTAACTTTTTACCAATCTACTTCTCACTGAGGTGGGGGGGGGGTAGTGGCTTGGTATGAGTAAGACATGTTCTAGTCGCCTTAAACGATGCAGCTTCACAACCTCACTTCAAGACTTTATGCTTAATCTCATTATTATCACATTGCTGTGCTTACAGTCGGCAATTCAACAAAATCATCCACGCTAATAATATTCAATTTTCTAACTTCAACAATTATGTTACACAGCTCCAAAGTAGGATACAGACAACTGCTGTACAATATGCAAGACATTTTGAAAGGTAGCCGCACCTTTCGATGACACGGTCACATTTATCATTACTATTATTATTGTTCCCTTGGGTTCCTAGTGGAACATAGGGCTTCAACTGCACGTCTCCACTTGCTTCTGTCTTCTGCTGTACTTTTCACCCGCGTCCATGTTAATCCATACTGTTTCAACTCCGCTTCACATGATCTCATCCATGTCACCCTTGGACGTCCCACTCGCCGCTTCCCTTTCGCGTTCCACTCGAGCGAGGGCCTGACGCGCGATGTCACCCAGCGGCCTCCTCAGCAAGCGTCCAATCCACCTCCACTTTCTCCTGCATACCTGTTGGGCGATTGGTTCTTGCTTTGTTTGTTCCCATAGTTTCTTGTTTGTGATTCTTTCCGGCCATCTGATCTTCAGTATAGAGCGAAGACAGTTGTTGATAAAGGTCTGCAACCTGTTGGAAATATTCTTGGTGACCCCCCAAGTAATGTATTTAAATTCAGTAACCTCGCCTAGATTACTAGGTCACTGGTATTCTAGCCGGTCCCAAGCCCTGATAAAGAGGGAGGGTTGGGGAGTGGTGCTAGCAACTCCACCCCCAAAACTTAGCCAAATTGCTACAGAAACTGTAACGCACAAATATATTTAAAAGCCTTCGGTCACATTTATACTGAATTTAAATACATTACCTGGAATATTTCATATACTGATGGAAGTGTGTGTGTGTGTGTATGTGCGTGAATGGTTATTAACTCTTGGCCGCCTACACCGCAGAAACAAAATGAGTATTAATATTGAGTAAACGCAGAGTTCAGGGGACAGAAGCTTGGGGGTCAATCACACACGGCCTACTCGAAGTTGCTTCTGGATTGTGTCCATATGAAGACGTTACCGCTACAGACCACTACTGATATCGACTTAGGAATTAATCAGAGGAATGGAAATATATTCACACTGATGCTTTTCTGTTATTCTAATGATCACCATTATTCCTGTTTTCTATCCTTTGTTGATTGACATGCTCTGTTGTGGGGGATCGCACACTGTAAACTAATTTGAACCTAATTAATTAGGAGAGAATTTCAGCGGGACAGAAGTCCCTTTATGTCACAGATGCATTCACTATTAAACATTCCAACCAGCTTCTTTTAAAAATAACTTGCTATTCGCTTTTATACTCCACTTGTTTATCCTTTTGAGATAGGTGATAAAAAAGAATCCATCCATGTATGTTGAATTGTTAAAGACAATAATAATGAGATCATCATTCAAGTGTCAGTTTCAAACTTTAAATAGGTTATAAAAAATATGAAACACTACTGATAGCAAAAAATTCTCAAAATTTAAGAAGTATTATGACAGTTTAATAAAAATAACCGCCATTATTCAAATGATATCAAACAGTGTATGTACTATTTGAAAAAAAACTCCCGCCAAAATCGGAAACGGAAGCTGATATCATTTAAACAACTTTTTTGCGTTGAAAAAAGGACAAAATGATGAAGTAAACATTTATTCAAAATATAAATAAATATTTCAACCATTTCCTGTTCATACTTGTCAGTTTTTCATCTTTATTTTATGCAGAACAGAATGGTTTATTTTTGTGTATGTTCATAGCTTACAATTTGAAATACAAGTATTGTGTACGGTCGTTACAAGCGATAATGGTAGAGAGATACTTCTGACTTGGTTCGCTGATCCAGTCAAGACGAATTTTTCTCTTATGCTAAATTATTCTTCGTCAAGCAGTGGTTTGCAGGGATTCCACTGGCTACAGGATTCATCACAAGCTGACATCTGTTAGAGAACCATTGGAAAACCAGCTGGGAGTACCGCACGGCTGTTTCGTCCTAGTGCTTGGGACTCTTCATCTGTGGGAACCCACGGGGTTCGAACCCAGGACCTTGCGGTTACGAGGTGAGCTCGTAGACCATCCCAGCCAATGGGATACCGACCCAATGGTCCATGATTAACAACTCAACCGCCAGCCAGTGTCACAAAGCGAGTACGACTTCTAACTAGAACCCCAAGTACTTCCTGTATAAGGCCAGTCGCTAGTGAACACCAGATAAATTGTAAAGTGTTGGTTTGCAGGGATTCGATTGGTTACAGGATTGATCACGAGTTGACATCAGTTCTCGCATCATTTCAACTTCATACAAACCAACACTTTCCATTCGTGAAGTCTTCACAATGTACACAGGAATTTCGACAATTCCAATTCAAAGAAGGTATAACATATATCAAGTAAAGTAACAGCCGACAAGTTGAGAAAGTCGATTCAAAGAACGTTTAATGCCTGGAAGCTGCAACTTATATTCTCTGCACAATTGGTTGTGATTCCGAAACTGAAAGGCGAAGTACCTACGCTAGCCATCTCTCTAATTGTATCTATCAATTCAACAGCTCCTGTGAAGTCAGTTATGTTGTTGGTGGTCGACCTAGTAACCTAATTTTTCGTGCTGGGGAACACCGGCACCTACCAGTGTTATTAAATAAAGGTGTTTTCAAAACCATCAACAGTTCTACATTGAACGCCACCTGATGCAAAGAGGCCACAAAGCTAACATTGGAGAATCTTTCTCTATCATCTATCGGGTAGCAAATAAATTACCAAAGTAGTCTAGATTCCAAACACTCTGAACAGCAGAGTCTATTGCGATTCATCTAAAGTAACCGGAGCTCTGTGTGCAAAAGAAGTAGGTCCTCCAGCCAGCCACTATTGCTACCCCCTGGCCTGCTGTCTAACCAATACATTCATAAATTCTGTGTGTGTTACTTCCCTTAACTTATCTTGTATCCAGTTTGTCTGTCTGTCTGTCTGTTTTCGACATAGAATTTTGCACATATATGCGGCAGTTCAAGTCGCCACACTCCATGTAGCACACAAAGAAAGAGAAGAAAGTAGGAGAAATGCATATTACAGACAGTAAACAGAGGTGTGAGACAAAAGTATAGTAATAACGAAGAACAATATAGTTTCATTGAAAATTATAAGTCACAAGGAGTGGATGCATCTGCGCCATTGAGAACGATTTTGAGCCATGTCACCAATTGTTTCCAACCATTGGTTTTTACCGTCCCGAGGACCCCAACCAGGAAGTCTACACCTTCCTACGTGACTTAGACTAACTGTTGTAGATTTCATTGACTGATGAAGCCATGTTTTGGTTTGACCGCCACTAGCTCTTTTCCAGCCTGACCCTATATCAGCTAACATTGCCCATTGTCGAGGAAGGCGATGACTAGGCATACGTAACACATGTCCTAACCATCTCAGTCGATGTAATTTCACAGCCTCGTCGACTAATTTCCCCCATCCTTACCTAGCACTCGACGCCTAAACTCAATATCGCTCACCTTATTATACCACTTCACATGGGAGATACATAGCAGACACCTATGATCAAAGACAGCTAGCCAGCAGTTTCATGTCTCCGCTCTCAATGGCCAGGTCTCACAGCCATAAAGGAGGATGGAGCGGACTGATAAGCAGTACACACGCCCTTTGGTCGAGTATCCAGTTTAGTTTTATTATGTTAATGCACACATTAACTCTCTTTTACTGATACTTTTGACATGTAATCTGTCGATACTACTCATTCACAGTAATTTAAAACAGCATTAGTGTTGTTATAAAAATTTTTCTTTAAGTACTACTGTCATATAAATGTAGAAGCCGATGACGAATTTATCGAAAATAAAATTCTTTGTTCATTAGTCAGTCTTTTAAATCAAATTTGTTCCAAGTCAGAGAGTTATGTAAAACCGCCAGAGAGTACTGGACAGCTGTGTTCGTCCTTGTTTGGGACTCCTAAGCAGAACTCACCTACAACCCCTACCCCTAGGGATAGAAACTAGGACCTTCAGGTTACACGGCACACTCGTATACCATCCAGTCATTGAGAGAGAATCCAATCGCCCATCAGTTCAAACTTTTACCGACTAGAAATATAGCGCGACCTTCAACCAATGTTATCAGTATGCATCAATCCTTCCCTCCCCTCCCCTCCCCCAACTTGATGTACCTCGCTGATCACGATATCCCACTAGAACTCCAAGCGACTTCATCCTGCAGTGAGTCACTAGTGAGGACTACCTTAACTCTCAAGTGTTGGCTTCCAATGATTTGGTTTATTTCAATTTTGATAAGGAATGGACTTCAGTTCGAGTTCTCCTCGTAACTTGAAGGTCCTGAGTTCAATCTCCGGAGGCGGAGGCGAGTTCCAAACAAGGACGAAGCAGCTGACCAGTAATCTCCCTGGTGGTTTTTCAATGATTCTCTAACTGACGTCGATTCGTCATCGAAATTGAAATCACTGCAAATCATTGCAAAACAAACACTTTAAAACGTTTTCTTCAAATTTCGATCAGCATGCCTAGACAGTCTAGTTAGTTCTGTTCAACAGAAAAAACCGTTTTTTCCCCTCAAAAGGTGTAGATACGTTTTAAGTGATGACCACGACGACCAAGCAGAAAATAGAAGTCGTGCAGGGTATCTTGACAGACAAAACTGAAGTTACAGTGTACCAATGTACACATTATCCCACTTATCTTAATGACCATATCACTCATCTAGCTAATGAATAAATTTCAATCAATAATACTCAGTGGAGTGAAATGGCTACATATAACTGTGGTGAGAGCTGTCTGCAAGCCAAAATTGTAGACAACAATTGACGTCAGTGTTTACGTCCCAAATCGGGGTCATGAGAAAAAAAAGCAAGAACAAAGCCTAACCTTCAGGAACTCAACAACCAATCACAGCAGACTTAACGTGGGCGGATAAGATTCGCAGACATATATCACTGGACTGTCTAAGAAACGTCAACAAAGAGATGACAGAATAACCTTGAGCAGGAAAACAACCAATCAGAAGACGTTGCTTCTGTGCTAACAATAACTAATAATAATAATGTACATAAAATCTATAAATTTTAGCTGATTTTCTCAATAAACGATCTGTTGCCTGACCCTTGTCTTCTGTCGTTACATAACTAGTGAAACTCTGTATTTTTCTCAAGTTTGATCACGAACTGACATCAGTCAGAGAACCATTGAAAACCACAGAGGAGTACGCGCATCCAAAGCCTTCCGGTTACAAGATCAGCTGGGTTTGGATCCCGGTAGGTGCCTACTGATAAAGAGATCCAAGCACTAGGATGAAACAGCTGTCAGTTTTACTCCCTAGTGGTTTTCCAATAGTTCTCTGACTATTAGATAGTTGGAGGCAATCGGCCACAGGAAGCCTTGGACCTAGGTTTCGCGTTCTAGTTGGCACTCATCAGTAAGGCGTTTCTGCAACCTTGAAGGAACTCATGTCCCTTCTGAGATTCGAACCTGCGTCACCCAGTGCTGCAGTCAGAGACGTTACCACTGAGCTATTCGGGATCGCGATTGACCTCCTGTAGGACTGTAGTGATTGTCCACTCATACATAGAAAACAATATGACTGGTGAACCCATGGTGTAGTTCGTTTACTTATTACACTGATACTATCAATTCATTTTGAAAATATCTATAATAATTAAGCAATAATAAGTCTTTAAGCTGTTGAGCTGAAATAAATGAAATGCTATGAGATCAATGCTCATATTGTTGTAAAAGACATTTTGAGGTTTTCTCTGTATCATTTTACTCCTATTTGTGTTTTGAATGATTATAATGGATAAAGCAGGTTTTTTTAGATTACTGAGTGGTTGCTATTATACGTTTTCGGATGGTTCATTTTCCAGGTTTGCAAAATGTGTTCGGTCTGGAATCAAATAGATTTTTGAGGAAGTGTTGATCTTTTGAAATGATTTCAATATGTTCTCTGACTGACAGACGACATCACAGCTCGTGTTCAAACTTGAAAAAAATCGAACTTTTACAAACCAACTCTTGAAAATTTAGCACATCTTTTCTAGTTAAACATCACCTATTGAAGGTACACAGATGGTAATAGTATGTTGGCGAAGGTAATTGTGAATGAGTGTTATAACTGACTTATTACCATGGTGATTTCAATTAGCCTTGTGATAAACATTAAATGGTAATAATCATAATCATAATAATAATAATAATAGTAATAGTGTTTATCAAAATCACACAGTTACTGAAATGATGGACAGTGATGAAAGCAGATACATGCATACATGCAAACACACATATGCACAAGTCGAACACACACACACACACAAACACGCATATACAAGTGTGGCCGACAATATACAATATTACAGATTTATGACACTTTGAACATAATTGTGAAATTCGTCACATCGTAAAACTATATAACTTTAATGCTGTGAAAAAGGGCATATATATATATATATATATATATATTGTTATTCACAAGTGTATGAGAAATGCATTTCATCCAGCTTGTGTGTTGCAGTTTTGATTTTTGTGGAAGGTGTTCGTCGTTGCTAAGTAATTGCTCCATGGTTTCTTTTGCTAGTTTTTGTCCGATTGAGGTATACAATGCTGTGACGTCGGAGGATATCATTATTTCTTGTTCATCTATTTGAATGCCTTTGATTTCCTCTAGAAATGGGAGAGCAGAATTGATGGAGTGATCACAAGATTCCGTTAGGTGTTTCAGTTTTCTGTATAATTCTTTAGATAAGTTATATGTTGGAGTTCCTGGAAGCGATACAATTGGTCGTAATGGGATATTTGGCTTGTGTATTTTGGGTCTGCCATGGTAATCGGGGTAGGACTGGTCCATTGGATTTCATTTACCATTGGTCTTGTTTTGTGATCTGTCCAGTTTTGGTGAGCTTGTTTAAGGTCCTTTGGATCCGGTTGTCCAATGTTTGCATGGGATTTGTTAAAAGTTGTTGATACACATCCTCGTCTTTGAGTAGTTCTTCAGCTATCTTGGTGTATTCTTCTCTGTCCATGACTACTGTTGTTCTTCTTTTGTCGGCTGGTAGAATGACGACGTCCTTCCTATTTTTCAGCTTTTTGAGGGCCTATAGTTCTTCAGAGTTCAGTTGTGTGTGTTGTTTTTTCTGTTTGACCATTGGTACAATTGTTTGGCGTATCTCTTCCTGTGTTTCCTCGTTCAAGTTTGATGATTTGAGTAATGATTCAAGGGCAGCGAAGAAATCAGTTTTCGAGGCATCTCCGGTGTTGTAGTTTAATCCTTTTTGTAGTAGTTGTTGTTCCGTTTTTGATAGTGGTTAATTTGATAGGTTGACTACGCAGTCGATAGGTGTATTGTCTGGTTGTTTTTTCTAATCTTGGCTAGCTTGGTTTTGAGGACTCTACATCTTTGTTCTCTGTGTTTTTTTTTGTCAATGTAATTGCGGTGATCAGCGTTGACAGGTGTTCCTGGTTGAGGGTTTTCTCTAGTTTTTCTTTTTGGACATTTATTATTTGTTGATATTTGTTGATCCGATAATGAGCATCTGTAATCATTAATTTGATCATTGGTCTTCCACATTGTTCGGATACAAACGACCATGTATTAGAAATGATTCTTATTCAATTGAAACGCATGGCTTCTCTCTATGTCAACATAATGGTTTCTAGTACAAAGACGCCTAGAATATATAAATATGATGTAACTTGATTGATAGTTGGCTAACTATCAGTGGAATTGAAGAATGCGCATTTCCACTCTACTCTGGACTGGTCATGTGGATGGGAATACACATCCGACGAGGAGTGATGGTGTTTTTATCCCATTAAGACAACCTTCTTTTGTAGTTTGAAATAATAATGGATGTTAAGGTTAAAGACAGCCCAGTGGGATAACCTATTTATTGCCTTCAACCACCTCATAACAAGAATTCTGAGTGAACCGTGTTGTCTCAGGCCACTTAGCACAGTGGCCACATTGCAAACTTGATTGATAGAAATCAATCTAACTTCAATCAATATTTGAGGTAAGGGATGTCGAGTGATAGGTAGGTGGGAGTAGAAATCAATCGATGAGGTTGTGAGGTTACATCGATTGAGATGATTAGAACATGTGTTATACATACCTGCCTAGTCATCGCATTCCTCGACAATGGGGAATGTTAGCTGACATGGTATCAGGTTGGAAAAGAACTAGCTAGTGGTTGTGGTCAAACCAAAACATGGCATCATCAGTCAATGAAATCCACAACAGTTAGTTTTAGCCAGCCAGTCACGTAGGCAGATGTATACTGGCTTCTTGGTTGGGTTCCTCGCGATGGTAAAAACCAATGAAGGCTGGAGACAGTTGATGATATGGCTCAAACTCATCGTTCTCAGTGATGACTGAGATGCATTCACTCCTTGTGATTTATAATATCCAATAAAAAATCTATTGTTCTTCCATATTACTATTCTTTTTGTCCCACACTTCTGTTTATTATCTCTCTCCTTTGAATCTCTCTTTATTCTCTTCTTCTTTTGCTTTGTGTCCTACATGGAGTGTGGCGATTCGAACTGCTGCACATGTAACGACAAAAGGCAAGGGTCAGGCAACAGATCATTTATTAAGGAAATCAACGCATATTTATATATTTGCATGTACATTACTATGGATATTTAAGTAAACAAACACAGTCTTCCGATTGGTTGTTTCTCACGTAAAGTTAATCTTTCATCTATTTGTGACTGTTTCTTGAATGTCAAATCCCCTACATGTTAACTGCATCTGCCTACGCAAAGTATGCTGTGGTCGGTTTTGAATCAATCTTTGTTCATATTTTCTCACGACAAATCTTGGGAACGTAGATATTGACGTAAATTACTGTCTACCAATTTGGCTAGTAGACAGCTCTCACCACACATATAGGTGTAAAGTCCACCAGTCAGTCAGTCAGATAGAATTCAATCTACACTAACACCAAGGGCCAGATGTCTTGTGTCTAATCAAAGTAGCTATTAGAGTCTTACAGTAGGTCAATAGACAGTCCAAATAGCTTAGTAGTAGCGTCTTTGACTACAGTAGCGATTGAATCGGGTTCAAACCTTAGAAGGGACATGAGTTCCTACAAGATTACAGGTGCGCCTTGCTGACGAGTGCCAACAAGCAAGACTTCCTGATGATTACATGCAACCATTTAAGAACTTATTTCATCGGAAAGAATTCTTCAGGCTTTTGCAAACAGACATTTGCCGATGAATCTTACATAAAATAAGCAAGGGACCAAGGTTTATGAATTCCTTCCTGCCAATATCACACCTAAAGACATTTTCGTTTTGTCATTTTTGGGTGTTGTTACAAATACATATAATTCCTATTCGATATGCTACTATGCGGAGCAGAGACTTGACGCTACGTCACGAAGGCCATATAGAACAAACTACAGACTTTATCAACAGGTGTCTTCGCTGAATACTACTCAAGATCAGATGGCCGGCCAGAAAAGATCAGCAACAGGGATCTCTGGCAATGAGCGAACCAATCCAGTAGGAACCGATTGGGCAACAAATATGCAGGAAGAAATGGAGGTGAATTGACCATACTCTGAGAAAACAAACCATCAGATGAGTGACATCACACACCAAGCCACCGCTCGATTGGAACCCAAACGGGAAGCGGCGAGTTGGTCGTCAGAATGAGGGTGGCAAGGAGGAGGTCATGTGAAGCGAAGATGAAAGCATGTGAGCAGACGTGGAGCCAAGTGAAAACGTTGGCAGTGGAGACATGAGGCTGGAGACCTATGTCCCTCTAGGAATTAAAGGAAACAATAATATATAATAATAATGTAGACACTACAATAAACTAACCATTTTCATCAGCTGAAGATATCTGATGTACAGGTGATCGATTATGCATACCGGGAGTTAAATGTGATGATGCTATTGACTGACGCATCAAATTCCCATTGAAAACTCCTCCAGCTGTTGAAGTAGTGGTAGTAGTGACAGCAGATGTTGATGTTGTTGTTGAGGCGGCAAAAGCCATCGCCGCTCCACTAGACCGGTTAACAGGACTTGATATACTAACATTGTTTGATAATTTCGACTGACTGACAACTGCATTCGTTGCAGTGATAATTGACTGGGGTAAAGCTGATTCTAGGGGTGGTTTTCGAAGATCTAAATGTGGCACAGCCTAGAAAATACAAAATAGGAAATTTTTGTAACAAAAAAAACACAATTAATTCAAACAAATACTCAAATGTGAGGTTACTAGCCTCAAGCTCAACAGGGGTTTACCAGCTTAACAAGTCTTGGGAGTATGTCGATCGGGATTTCCACTCCGGACCAAGTACGTGATTGGCCAGCATTCCTACAACTGAATCACTGACGCTGAATGATCTACGACAGCACCTTGGCACTGGAGGAATTTCCTACTAAGTTCAAGTTAATTTGATATTTTAAGTGTTGGTTCGGAGGGACTTGATTGATTTTATTACGTATATCACACAGTGAAACAGTATTATTTACTGTATTATTTACCAGTAAATAATACTGTTTCACTGTGTGATATACCTAATAAACAAACTAATATGGAATTACTTACTACCACAGTGCCCAAGTTTTACACATATATTGATTGATTTTAAGTTAGACGATGAAATGACGTATGTCAAAGAACAATTGAAAGCTACCAAAGAGTACTGTATAATTAGGAATCGGACCAAGGACCTTCAGGTTACAGGGCGAGACGGTTGACCCTTCAAACACCCACTACCACCAGTCGGTAAATTCGAATTTCTGCTAATTTACGGTTACATGGCGCCACCGCTAGCTCATCTTATCGGAGAGTATTCGCGTTCACATCGAACTTTAGGGATGGACCCCACTAGTCACAACTTCTTACTATAAATCTACCCGCCGTCCGTCACTATTGAGTAGTATTGATTTGTAAGGATCCGGTTGATAGTTTAAACCAAATTTTATGCACAGCTATCATCAACATGTATAAAGGAGGTAGTATTAATCCACGTTGGATGGAGTGAATAATTACCATTCAGACACAATAGTTGCACACATATATATGATAGAGAAAGCTCTAAAGGAACTACAATAAACGAAAATCTACGGAATAAAGAATAATTACATGGAAGAACATAAAGACTTCATAGATGTGGGAGACTACAAAGGCTGAATGTATCTGCGTCACCACGGAGAACGATTTTGAGCCCTGCGGTCAAAACAGTCTCAAGCCACTGGTTCTTAGCACCTCGACGACCCAAAACGACAGTCTACACTTCCCTATATGGCTAGATCAATCAAGTAAACAGTCAAATAACTTATTTATTGATTCCGCGTTCAATTTTATCCCCCCAACCCATAATTCTTCTCCAACCTCATCCTATGTCAGACAACATTGATCGGATGAGATAGGCAGTGACTCAGTATATGCAACATGTGTGACCCGACCATCTCAATTGATGTAGCTTCACAACCAATTCGATTGATCCTTACTTCTTACCTCAATATTAATCCCCATTGTTTGTTATTACCTCAATTTTGCTTTTCCCGTTGACTGATTCATTCGAAATGTTCGGCTTCTGTTGACATGTCGATTCTAACATTTCGGTCTAGTCTACATCAACTGGAGAAGCAAAATTAAGTTAAAAACAAATGGTAACTGAAATCTGTTGCTGTTGTGGCCTAAGTGGTCTAGTGGATAACGCTTTAGCGTTTGAAACTACGGGTACTAGGTTCGAGTCTCAGTGGGAGCACCTCCACTACTCACTCAGGAATGCAGGCAGATCAAGTTGACGAGTTTCAAACAGGACGAAACGTGCACCGTTGATTTCATCGTTAGTCACCATCCACCGAATTACTCACCATATTATAATATGGGAAACATAACGCAAACATCTGTGGCTAAAGGTAGCTAGCCTTTTCAGATCTTCTAGTGAATACTGACTGGTTTCAACGTAGAACTGTGCACAGACATGCAGCGGTTCCAGTTGCCATTCTCTCCATGTAGCACACAAAGCAAGAGAAGAAGAGAATAAAGAGAGATTCAAAGGAGAGAATAAGCAAAAGTGTGAGGCAAAAAGAATAGTAATATGGAACAACAATAGATTTTTAATTGGATATCATAAATCACAAAGAGTGAATGCATCTGCTCTGACATCGAGAACGATTTTGAGCCATATCACCAATTGTCTCCAGCCTTCATTGGTTCTAACCATCCCGAGGACCCCAACCAACCAAGAGGGATACACCTTTCTACGTGAATGGCTTAAGCTGTTGTGGATTTCGTTGATCGATGAAGACGTGTTTTGTCTTGACCACCACTGGCTCTTTTCCAACCTGACCCTATTTCAGCTAACATCGCCCACTGTCGAGGAAGGCGATGGCTAGGCATGCGTAGCACGTGTCCTAACCATCTCAGTCGATGTAACTTCACAGTCTCGTCGATCGATTTCCCCTCCTTACCTAGCACTGGACCGAAGCCTAACCACAATATTGCTCACCCAATAATACAACTTCACATGGGAGATAGAACGCAGACACCTATGATCAAAGACAGCTAGCTAGGCTTTTCATGTCTTCCACTCTCGATGGCCAGGTCTCACAGCTGGCCATAAAGGAGGACGGAGCGAACTGCTGAGCAGTACACATGCCCTTTGGTTGACAACCGGATACCACGTCTACGTCAGAGACGGCATTCTAGTAAAAACATCATTTAAGAGAACATATACATCAAATTAAAAAAGGCGACGCTGAATACTAACCTGACTTGTTGGACGAGCAGATGGAAATTTCGGTGCAACTATATGTTGATGCCGGGAACTGGCAACCAGTGGATTCGATGGTTCATCATTACTACTACTTCCAGATACTGACACACCACCACCACCAGCGACTCCATGTCCGCCTCCTCCTCCACCATTCAACACACTGCTACCAATACGAACCTGCTGATGTAATGGGACAGGCGGTGGACCAGGATTGGCAAGTTTTGCACGAAATGGTGATACAAATGGTGATAAATTACCAGCCCCCGTAGGATCATTTGAAGAAGAAGTCACCGCCAATGACAACGGTGATGGTGATGACGTAACAGCAGCATTTACATTGAGATGAAAAGGATTGAAAGGAGGATTGGACTATGAATATTGGACGTAATGGCGTAAGTATTATTATAATTATTATTGTTATTATTATGATCACAGCAGCAACATGCGACAGGCCAAAAAATTAATCATGCAGTTGTAAGAAATTAAAAAAAAACACAAAGGCAAACAAAATAAAGTGATTGCTGATTAATGTGCATGCACAAAATAAAAATAAAAATCATAATAAAATGTATAATACAAAGGCAATCAGAAAAGTGATCTAAGCAAATTTTCATTTTCAATCATTCTACTATAATCTCATTATAATATTACACAATTTCAGAATCAAACAGAGTTTCTTATTAAGGATAAATAGTTAAATATTAGCGTTACTCAACAATCATTTGCTATTTCAGTCAGAGGGGTTCGAACCCGTGACTCACTCACTACTGGTTGGAAGTCGAGCACACCTAGACCAACCAACCAATGAGCGACAGCTCCTTTTTTAAAGGGAAAAAATACTTCCAGAAGAAATAAAAACCCAAAACAGAAGCTGATATCAACCACAACGGAGAGTTCATAAAGTTACTTTTACACAAATGGGTTAGTTTATTACAGTTAGACAACCGACACATGTGGACTAGTCCCTAAAGTCGACCTCTCTATAGTGCCAACAGACTTTCTATTTGGATATGTGATAGGGAAGGTGTGTAGCTGTAGGTGAACGGTATTTCTAGTGTAGTTGTGTTCTCTTTGAGCTGTGAGTGCTAACTACAAAGACAAGGTGAGCATTTTAGAATCTCCAATGAGTGTAACGACCGTCTCTCGCCTGAAGAACGTGAATGTGATTACTTGTCTGCAGAGATTTTCTTATCCTCCTGTTTATTTGTATTGGCAAGGTCAAATATCAGTCCAACATAAAATAATCAATATCACTCTACTAGAGAGAACAAAAATCTCCTGAGAAAGACAATTATTACACTCATCGAGAATTGTAAAAGCTCACTCCACCATTTTGAAGTTATCCGTAGCAGAAGAAGTTCTCTAGAAAGGTGAAGATGTAGGGGTTTGGTAATCAGATCAACCTGAATACATTATTGTCTAATATGGGTAATATGTTTTTGATGTCGTTGTGTTCACTGAGCTGGATAGTTAATTTGCCAACCTTTCATTGCCCCCTACTAGACAACATCTTCAGCGCATACTTCAATTTGAATTGAAGTGAGCTTTTCCATTTCTCCACGAGTTTATTAATCATCTCTCCTGATGGGTGACCTTGAACGTCGTGATTGATTGTTTTTCTGTTTTCACATCTTCTAGATTACTTGTATTGGAACTGATTGTTTCTTTGACCATTTGTGTGTGAGGTTACTTTCTTGTCAATTGCTAAATTTTGTCTATCTCAATATGTCTATTGATTAATGATTCACTGGAATACCAGACAGCCTTCTAAAAATTCTCTAGAACTCTTGTTGTTTCCTCTGTCTAATATTTGAGCGCCGGTTGTCCCAGTCGAATTGATGTCCATGGTTGTCTGTATGTAGTGAGGCGATTTAAGTGAGGGAGTGGATGTCATGTCTTTTGACGGCTAGCTAGCTTATGTAACTTCTGATCATTATCTAATTACCATCTAAGTGAAGCATACTCACTCATCATTTGTCAAAAACAGAAGGATCTACATAGGATCTTCTTAAATCAATTTAAGAAGAACATTTAGTTCAATGAAGAATTAAAGTAGCTCCCCCCCCACCGCCACTCCGTTACAAGTTAGTCAGTCTACTACTAATGTGCTTAATTAGTCACCATTTGATTACAGTTCGTAATAAAGAAATAAGGGGAAGGGGGGAGGGAACATAAGAAAAATATAACAAGACTGTGTTTAATTAAACATATTTGCCCAAATATTAAAATACTCTTACCAAGCTATCAATATCAATTAGTAGAAATTCAAGACAATAGAAATGAAAACTGAATTCCATCTAAGAAGTATCATTACACAAGAGAAATATATTGATACTACTATTACTATCAGTAATGAACACCGATCAATGAACGAGACAAGTAAAACGGAGACAAGAGAGAGGGGGGAGAAATTCGGGTAAGGATGTATCAAAACCACGCACACACACAAACAAACCTATATATATAGAAGTTTGTTTGATTGGTTGGGGGGATTTCATCATCAGCAGATATATCAGTTAGAGAAATCCCCCAAACCAGTCAAACATAAAATTTAATTGGTTGATGGTGACTAGCAGTGGAATACAGGATAACGCGCATTTCGTTCTTTTTGGGATTCGTCAGCCATCTGGATGTACCTGAATTTCCCAGTGAGTCAGTGACGATGTTCCCCGCACCGAGGCTCGAACCAAGTGCCCATAGTTTCAAACGCCAAAGCGTTATCCACTAGACCACTTGGGCCAGGAGAGCCACTGTCTCTTGTGCAACCGGTCATGTTAATTTAGTTGAATTTTAGATTTTCTCGTCGATTGATTGAACCGAAGTGCTCGGTCTCAGGTTGATATGTCAGCTTCTTGTACAGATCTAAAATTCAATTCAATTAACATGACCCGTTGTACAAGAGACAGTGGCTCTCGTGATCCAAGTGGTCTAGTGGATAACGCTTTGGCGTTTGAAACTATGCGCACTGAGTTCGAGCCTCGGTGGGAACGTTATCACTGACTCACTGGGAAATGCAGGTACATCCAGATGACGAGCCCCAAACAGGACGAAATGTGCGTTATCCTGGATTCCACTGCTAGTCACCATCCACCAATTTAAATTCTAATAATATGCCCAGACATCGTCGAAGCATCTGCACAAGAAGCCGACATGTCAACCTGTGACCGAGCACTTCAGTCCAATCAATCGACGGGAAAATCTAAAATTCAGTCAAACAAAATGCCTACAAAACCAATGACTAGAATAAAAACTATTGATCAGAGGTTATAAAATTATCATCTCATTGTCAATCACAGTTTAACAGTATTTCTAGTCATACAACAGTCCTGGAGGTTATTCAACCGGAAAAAATAACTGTAGTCATTAATCCATTATATACATATAAAAGCAAAAACGGTCGACAGGCCCTTGTGAATGAATTGAAGAATCTAGCAAACCCTAATACATAATAATAATTACATGTTTACAGTCATAGAATGAATGCATGAATGAATAAAAAACAATTACTTAAACAGTATGTGTCCTCGCGTTAAGGTCAGGTATAATCACTTATTACACAGTAGATAGTAGTAGTAGTAGTGATAGTAATAATCTGATTAAGGCTAGCCAGGTCTTATGTAAGTTTTCAGAAAGGAAATGAAAGTGACTGGGAAACTACACATACAAAAAAAACATACAGATTTACTCTGATTGGACACTAATTAGGTAGAGACTATAATCATACGTCTAGTCCTTGAATGTGTTGGTGCAGATCGAATTCTATCAGTGAATTTTGCCAATGTGGCCACTGTGATAGGGTGACTCAACATCACGGTGCACTTAGAATTTGCTGTTATTACATAGGTGGAGGATATCGTCAGGAAATCTTGGACCTTGGTTTCGTGTTTATTGGCACTCTCACCAGTCAGTCTGTAATCTTGAAGGAATTTCTTATCCCTGTTGAGACTTGAACCCGTGTAACCCAGTGGCTACAGTCAGAGACGTTACCACTGAGATACTCGGGTTCGCGACTAACCTCCTCCTAAGGAGACTGTAATGGATACTTTCATTGGACACGAAGTAGTAACTAGTGTCAGGCATCTACTCTCGACAGCAATGTAATAGATTGCTTACACTGAACACATTCCACGATTTTGAAGTAATCTAGCACATAAGAAGTCATTCCATCTTTGGAAGTGAACAGTGGAATCCATATTGCCAAAAAGATGAAACAGATCAGTTTCGTCCAGGGCGGTGTACTCATCAGTGGGGAATAAACAATTACATGTGAGGAATTCAGTTACGCCGGAACAGATTTCTTATGCACTAGCTTGTGCGTTGCACAGTCACAGTGCAACAGCTGATGACTGATACTACCTTACCAGTGGCTGACAGACTGACTGGTTTCAACACAGAACTTTGCACCAATGTGCAGCAGTTCGAGTCGCCACACTCCCTTCATGTAACACACAAAGCAAGAGAAGAAGAAAGTAAAAAGAAATGCAAAATAGAGACGGTGAACAGAGATATGAAGCAAAAGGAATAGTAGTATCGAAGAACAATATAGTTTTATTGGGTATTATAAGTCACAAGGAGTGAACGAATCTGTCCCAACATCAACAACGATTTTAGGCCATATCACCGATTGTCTCCAGCCTTCATTGGTTCTTACTTACCATGCCGAGGAACCCAACCAGCCAAGAAGTCTACATCTGCCTACGTGGCTGACTTAAACTAACTGTTGTGGATTTCATTGGTTGGACCACCACCACTAGCTAGGCCTTTTCCAACCTGGTCCTATGTCAGCTAAAAATTCTCGTCGAGGGAGCCGATGGCTAGGTAGGCATATGTAACACATGTCCTAACCAGTGGAGACGTGGCTTACTGGCTTAAGCACTCGTATTTCAGTCAGTGAGTCTTGGGTTCGATCCCCGTAAATGTGTAGTATCACCGAAACTCCCAAAATAAATGTGACTTATTTAAAGTATGAAACCTGAAAGACCTATTCCAGGGATTCGCGTTCAAACAACAACGATAACAACCAGATTATTCCCAGGCTGAAGTAGGTGCAGCAGTGGGATTAGAATCTGATACCTATTGGCTGAAAATCTAGCAATTAGGACCAATCAGTCCACCTCCGCACACAGGAAATTCACACCAATACTATTAACACCATAATAACCAATCAATGAAAGAAATCAATGGAAATATAAATCGAAAACATGTTGGTACAATCCGCGTTACAACAACGACTGATGGCTAATTCATTTCGAGAGAAGAATGATAGACAGATAATGCACTACAGTTCATTTCGGACGAGTGAAAATAATAAATATAACGATAATTATTTACAGTATGGTGGTTCCAACCACCCTATATGTCTGTTCCTAGCGGACCATGAAAGTTAGTCATCTGACTAAGTGACCAGACTGCCAACTTGACTGGGAGGACGCTCAATAGGAACCCACACGCCAAAGACTAGATGATGTATGAAACTTGGTTACTCTTTAGCGACCATTCAATATTAACCGATGACAGAATTTCACGTTGTATTTATTTCGCCACACCGTATCAAATTAGCTGTGGAATAAAAAAATAAACGTCGTAAGTAGGTAGCACCCCATATTCACTTTCCACACAAAGAACTTAGACCTGGCTAACAATTGGATCACTTATCACTCATTAGTTACTGGAAATCCAAGGATGCAGATGACTTCGTTAACTTGTGATTTCAGATCTCAAATCCACAGATTCATCTGTCGACAAAAGATGTAGTGAACATATTAGTCATAAAAGCGATTAATAGAGAACCTGCAGCATAAAAAAGACGTGGAGAGCAGACATTCATGCGTAGAAACAGATAAAGCATATTATGTTGTGTTTTTTGGTTAAAATAATGAAATTTTCAACGACATCGACAACAACGACTACTAACCACAGATGCTCTATGATGTTGTAGGGGAAAATGATGCGGAGGCTGACCACCGCCGCCACTGATAACCGATGTCGGTGGATTTACAGAATTAACCGAGGACGAAGTGAAAACACCCTCACTGATGCTGCTGCTGCTGCTTACAAACTGGCTATCTACAGATGTATCCAATACTGTAGACGTAGTTGTAGTAGTGGAAGTAGTGCTATGAGAAGGTAAAGGAGATGGACCACCGGCACCAGCTAAACGACTTCCAGCAGCTAGAACACCCAATTTCGGTTGATTTGAATGTATTTGTTGTTGCTGTTGTGGTTGTGGCTGTTGTTGCTGTTGATGATGCTGTGACTGACTATAGACAGGTGGAGGAACACGACTACTGTTTAATGGTCGTGAA
Source organism: Trichobilharzia szidati (assembly GCA_944472155.2). Lineage (NCBI taxonomy): Eukaryota > Metazoa > Platyhelminthes > Trematoda > Strigeidida > Schistosomatidae > Trichobilharzia > Trichobilharzia szidati. The sequence continues at coordinate 216,073,108 of OX235271.1, forward strand.
TGTTGTGGGAAATGATGACCAGATGAAGAGGAGGATGATTGAGGGCGTCCATTGACGATAGATCGTTGAGGTGCAACACCTACAGCTGGATGATGTTCACGTTCCTAGGATGAAGGATGATAAATGAATTTAGTTATTGATACACAAACACACACACACACACAAACACCCACGCACACACGTACACACAGATACAACTTCGTGAAACCTATGAATGCGTAGATTATTAGCGAATATATCACAGAGATAAGAGAATTAGTAAGTTGGATGTCATTATATTCAGCTTCTCTCCTCCTATACATTTAAATTTCATTTCACTGGGAACCTCTAAAACAAACAAACAAATGGCAATAAAATGTGTAAGGCGATTCTACGAAGAATTCCAAGTGAGTGATTACGGAGACAAAAATGTAAGTGAAATGGAATATATACAACAGAGAACACTGACAACACTTCAGACTACAACATAAATATCTAAATGAAAAACACAATTATTAAATATGAAATTACATGAGAGAGTATTGGAGACGAAATACATACATGATACACCTAATGTAATATTATAAAGATGGAGTAAGGTTCATTTTGTCAAATGTGTACGCCTACAAATGAGATCACATCATCGGAGGTAAGCAAGAAGAAAAAGTCGCATTTACAAGTTCACTGGCGCATATGCTTACCCGTTATCCACGTCAATAAACGCAAGTTAACTAGACACTCGATTTGAAGTTACTGAGGCATGATTTCATCCGAACAGATATGATACTTCAACACAGAGTAATGCCATAAATTGGCCATTCATATTAGTAAAAAATTATTGCGTAAATTTTCAAGGGATTTGCATCAGTCCAACGGAAATATCTCTGATTCGTCTACACATTATCTAATGTCCTAGATAAACCTGACAATATCTCATTACCACAGTCCAGAGACACATCTGTGGAATCATTCCATCAAGTTCCGATGCTTAGCCCCATTTCATATTGGATACAACTTTTGAAAAACTCAGTGACAACTGGATAGGTGTTGGGTGCAGTGCAGTTTTAGGCTGGTCAAAGTGTTAGCGACCAAATCAAAACCCCGAGTCAAACAATTCAATCCTTAACAGTCTGAGACATACGGACATGCAGACTATCTGGCGAGCTCAGAGTTCACGAGATGCTGAGAACTAATGACTGGAGACTGCTGTTTATACGGCTCAGATACATTTCCTCCAAATTCAACGAGTCGTCATGTTCTTCTATGTGATTATTCTGTCTCATTTTCTTTTTATCCCTTCACGTTCCCAGTGGAACACAGGGCTTCAAGCTAGAGGCTTGAAGTTTCTGTAGCAGTGTTTATTTTTACAGGATGGGGTTGCTAGCCTCATGCCTAACCTTCCCTCTTTGCCAGTTTTATTATTGGCTTAGTGAGGTATAGGAGTGGGTCGGCCGGGGATCGAGCCCCGGACCATGTGCATGGTCGGTGAGCATCCTAACTGCTGTGCCACCGACGCACCACAGGGGTAGAAAGCTCACTGACCAAGCATGTGGTCCGAAGTTCGATTCCCGGTTTACGCACTCCCAAACCTCGCTAAGCCAGTTATAAGACTGGTAAAGAGGGAAGGTTGGGCATGGGGCTAGCAGCCCCATCCCGTAAAAATATTAACACCACTGTTACGGAAACTTCAAGCCTCTAGCTTGAAGCCCTATGTTCCACTGGGAACGTAAAGAAATAAATAAACATGTAAACATTCTCTCTATTACACTAATTTTATTTTTCTCTACCTTTGTGTGCTATGTGGAGTGTGGCAATATGAAATGTTGCACTTCCATGCACAGTTCTGTATTTCAAACTCAGGCAGTCAATCATTGTGTGAATTCATTTACTGAGCTTCCTTTTACGGATTTTGATTAGTTCCGAGGTAGATTTTAGACAAGAACGGAAATCAGTTGGAGGACCATGGTAAATCAATGAGCCGGACTCTACAGCAATGGATAGCCATAACCCTAATCATAACCAGCGACTAGGCGCACATAACCTTTAGGTTTCAAGGTTTGATCACGAGATGGTATCAGTTAGAGAACCATTGGAAAACCTGGGAGTAGTAGTAGTGGACAATTGTTTTATCCTAGTCCAAGACTATTGAGCACAGTAACCACCCTGTGGAATTCGAACCCAGGACCTCTCGGTTACAAGTCAAACCCATAGAACATTAAACCACTGGCATCCAATCCAATAGTCCATGAATTCCAACTTCAACCTATTCTTGATACATAGTGCGACCACCACCAGGCAAATGTTATCAGCGACTAACTACCCTCTTACCTGACTTGTGGGACCTCACTAATGCCAACTGCTACTCACTAGAACTCCCACAAACGATGACACTAGCTGGCAGTTGCGAATCAGCATAAGTTGGAATTCATGGGCCACTGGATCGTGTGTTTCAGTGGTTGAATGGTCTACGACCTCAACCTTTTAACCAGAAGTGTCTGTGCATGCGATGCTGAAGAGTCCCAAACTAAGACGAAACGCCCACTGGTTCTCTAACTAATGTCAACTCGCGACCAAATGTGTATAAACATTGTATAACACTATAATAATAGATCTAATGGACACAGTGTGAAGTGGGACCAGCGTTATTACTGCTGCTGCTGCTGCTACTAGTACAACTACTCTAGTACAGATAGTAATAGGTAATACAAATTACACTCACCCGATGGAATACCTCCAAGTTTATTATTTTGTATACAAAAAACAATTAATATTTACAAGAGATAATAAAGATAAAATATTGAAGTACACAACATTTACTACTATCAGGGGCAATAAAACTCCTCATATGACAAGTACGTGAATACACACAAACATACAATCAGAGGGAGGCAAAGAAACGCACATCAACAGAAAATTCAATAAATCATATACAAAAATCATAAAACTTTAAAATAAGTAAATAAATAATTGAATAGAGATCTAAAACAAAAAATATATAGGCCATTATTATCTCATGAAAACACACACAGTAGATCACGAACGGTAAAAAAATAACGTGAATTTGAAATTCGATTATATCTTTTTAGAATAATTTCAATTTTAAATTACTATGAATGAATCTTATAAATGATCAAGAGGTAATTTTTGGTTGAGTGGATCAGATTTTATTTGTACTTACTACTATTACTATATAGCATAATGAACCCACTCTCTCTCTCTCCCTCTCGAAAGGCCCTTTTATGTGGCCATATGTTTATAGCCTCTCTCTCTCTAGCGTAAACTATGTCCACTGCACTTACATGGTGGACGTGATCCTCACAAAAGTGAAAGGGCAGTGGAATCCAGGATAACGCGGATTTCGTCCTGTTTGGGACTCGTCAGCCATCTGGATGTACCTGCATTTTCCAGTGAGTCAGTGATGATGTTCCCCGCACCGAGGCTCGAACCCAGTGCCCATAGTTTCAAACACTAAAGCGTTATCCACTAGACCACTTGGGCCATGAGAGCCACCTCTTGTGCAACTGGTCATGTTAATTTAATTGAATTTTGGAGCACTTCGGTCCAATCAATCGACGGGAAAATCTAAAATTCAATTAAACTATGGTGTGCTTGTCTCTAGAATTTGAAAGTATCGAATAACGGAAACCATTGCAATACAGTTTCTGACGTTGTGCCACTGCCTTGTGAATCGGATTTCAAGTCAAAGGATCGAGGAGTCGACTCTTAAAATAACCATCTGCTTCAGTGTGTGCGTCTGGGCAGTATCTCAGCCTTAAAACAATCTATGCGATTTTGTGTGGAACATCTCTGGGTGCTCATATTGTACCAAGTTTGTGCTATAATGACATAAATAACAATAATAATCAATTGTTAGGTCAATATGACCCATATCGCCTGTGTATATCCTGTGTGCTTGTATACTCTGTCTCAAAAGAGTTCTCCGTACATCCAACTACTTAGATAGAATTCAGATGATTTGATCAGATTCGACTGTTTGATTTGAGTTCAATGAGATATACAGCTAATGAACTGAGCCCCACAACGAATGAAACGGTTGTCCAGACATTGGATGACTTCCATCTGCGTAGCAGGTACTACCGATTGATATGATATTCCAATCAGTAGGATGCACTAATAACCTTAGTAAGTAGGAAACAGTCTGAAAGTGAAGTCTACTAGCTAAAATTCACCTATTCATTACATCCTCTTGAGTGAGTCATAAACATGTGATCACTGTAAATTTAATTTGTAAGCATTTACTGTGATCAATAAAACACTGGATATGAAAGACTGATTGATTAATGCTCCTATGGAGCCAGTTAAAAATTTGCCATCGACCTAGGAACTTAATTTTTCGTGCTCAGGAACACTGCACTTACCAGTCAAGGTTAAATAATAGGTGTGGTTAAAACCGCTAACAGTTCTATATATGGGACTACCTAATCCGAACACGCCAAAAAACTAACATTGGAGAATATTTGTCTATCATCTACCGGGGATCAAATAAATTACCAAAAGACTTTTTACACACACACACACCCAAAAACAACCCAAACAATTCACCTGAAAAAGTTCGAGTTCTGTGTGCAAAAGAAGTAGGTCCAGACATCCAGTATTGCTAGCCTGGTCTACCGTCGTGCCTATAAATTCATTTTATTCCATTACGTTCCCAGTGGAACATAGGGCTGCTTCAAGCTTCTCGAGCTTTAAAGTTTCGGTAGCCAGTGGTGTTTACTTTTTACTGGATGGGGCGTTGCTAGCCTCATATCCAACTTTCCCTCTTTACCAGTCTTATAACTAAATTAGCGAGGTAAGGGAGTACGTCGACCGGGGATTGAATCCCGAACCACCTGTGTGGTTGGTGAGCATTCTCTCTCTGTACAACCGACGAACTCTTTAACTATAACTGTCCTATAAATGTAGAAACTGATAACGAATTTATCGAAAAGAATATTCTTTGTTCACTAATCAGTCTTATAAAATCTATTATTCTGCATCTTCAATGAATTCAATAATTGTTCATTTAAATATTTAAATATCACAACTTCGATAATCTTGGATCAGGTCTTTGTCATATTCTAGACTATGCGTCACACTGATTGTATGACAGCAGATAAAAACACTAAAAAGTTGCTCAAAGTGAATTAATAAGCTGGGAAGGGAATCGAACCCACAACCCACTCGCTGAACAAATGTATCTTCAGCACAGAAAAGACACAATTGCTCCCAGTACCAGGCTAAGAGTCACAATTGCAGTTTAAGGGCGCTCACGGTAGTAATCAGTTGCTCAAGCTGAGGTATATAGAGTGGGAGGTATTATTTAACTGAAAGTCGATGAACCTTATTCTCCGACAGTTACTCATCATCAAAGATTAAGAAAATGGGGTGGGGGAGAAAAACAACGAAAAAAAAAAACACAAACAAGAAAAATATCAAATTCAAATGAAATAAAACTCCAGTTGAACACAAAAAAGGAAACAGAAATCTTACACTGATGAATTATGCAGTGTATATGTATTACTGATAATGAAAAAAATCATAATGCACACATACACACAAATCAAAAAAGGAGTAGCATAGTAATAAATAAGACGACATAACAGTTATAGTGATGACGATGATCAAGGTGATGATGTAATCATGCTTTCGATACATACATAGCAACAGAAATATTTAAGTATATATATATATATGTGCAAAACAACGATATATTGTATATAAATTAACCATGCACAGTTATAGTTTCCGTCTGTCTTCATCGCCTACTGACACACACGCACAATAATATTTTCAAATTACTCAACAATAATAATAATTGGGAAAAGTATATATATATATATATGATTATTATTATTATTGTTCCCTTGGGTTCCTAGTGGAACATAGGGCTTCAACTACACATCTCCACTTGCTTCTGTCTTCTGCTGTACTTTTCACCTGCGTCCATGTTAATCCATACTGTTTCAATTCCTTGCCTAGATTACTAGCTCGCTAGTTTCCTTGCCGGTCCCAAGCCCGGATAAAGAGGGAGGGTTGGGGCATGGTACTAGCAACTCCACCCCCAAAACTTAACCAAATTGCTACAGAAACTTCAACGCACAAATATATTAAAAATACTATATATATATATATATATATATATATATATATATATATATATATATATATATGAAAATTAATTCAGACTTATAGAAAGATAGATTCTGAGAGGCTAGGTTGATGAGAGACAACCCTTAGTCGTCAAAAAAGTTTACTGTACACTTTGACAAGGGTTATTATTAGCTGCAGCACAACTTGCTGAAGAGTCCCCAATTTGAAAGAAACAAGTATTACAATACTGAAATGATGCCTATTTAAAACTGGAATGAAAATTTTTCAAGAGTTAGTTAGTCAGTTATTTTCAATTTTGACCACAGATTGATATCAATTGGAGAACCATGAAAAACCAGCACTGAAGTACTGGAGAGCTGTTTTGTTGGGACTCATCAATACTAAGCACCCACACAGGGGTTCAAACCCAGAACCTACCGGATATAATCAATCTGAAGTGAAAATTGACGATGAAAATAACCAGAGCGAATGATGACTGTAAAATTAAGATCATCTGAGATGATCTTGAGTAGGAAGACTATTACTGTGATGTGATCCTTGGTGATGGAAACTGAAGTGGAAATCTGCACGGGGAAGGGGTCACGACAAAATTCTAAACAGCGATCTCCAAACTACCATTCCGACGCCCAACCAGCCAAGCTACGATATTAAACTGCTAACCCCATATCATCATTTCACTGCAATTGCAAGGTAGAATGTACAGTCGTAATGCGAATGAATGAGGTACTTTCTTTCACTCCCTAAGTTCTGATTAAAACATGGGGGCTTTAAGCATCGGTAGTGTTGGTTTCATGAGATGAGGTTGATATAGTCTCATGCGTAATTTTACATCTTTCATAAGCTTTCTATCGACTAGGAGTCCATCGGTCGGGAGTCGAACCTACACCATCGTATGTGTGCCTGTCACGCCTTCTACCATTGAGCCATCGATACTACGCGTTACTGTCCGTAGATGCTACCACATTAACCGCCTTCTCAGCCAGGAAGAGCATGACGTTAGCTGATTGATGACTGTCTGATTTAAAAGACTGTTATTTTTCTCAGCATACGATATATTCCAATTTTTTTCCTTCACGTTCCCCAGTAGAACGTAGGGCTTCAAGCTAGTGGCTTGAAGTTTCTGTAGCTGTGTTTATTTTACAGGATGGGATTGCTAGCCTCATGCCCAACCTTTCCTCTTCACCAGCATTATTTCTGGCTTAGTGAGGTAAAGGATTGAGTCAGCCGGTGATCAAACCCCGGACTATGTCCATGGTCGGCGAGCGCCCTAACCGCTATGCCACCGACGCCTATATTCCATTACTGGAGGAAAATAGCATTTGAAGCCATGCAAATAATTACATCGTGTGGCTGGATGTAAAATGCTTATTCTGTGGTGAAACTTCATTGTTGTATAAGGTATCACGTAATTCTTATTTGGAACTATTGAACAAAAAATGAAAGTAACCATCATACTTTATTCATTTTTCTAGAATTTGTTAAACGATCTGTGCGAAGTAAAGTTGACATATTTAAAACATGAGCGGTGAACTTGCAATGATTTCATTATGCTCTCCACAATTACTGGCACTTGCAGAGACTGTTGTTCCTCCCCCATACACTAGAATCAGAGTTTATGATTCCCCAAGTATCACTTTTCTAAACATCCAGTGAAGCATACCAAGAAAAAACCACAGATTGATGGCTCTTGACAATATAAAGAAACACACACACACACTAGACCTGATGTGTGAAAACTATGCAGGTTTAAAGGCCTACATAGCAGACAGGAAAGTAGCCCTTTAAGAACAAATTAAAGTACACATTTCCACAGACATTATGGAGTCATTCAAATACAGAAACACGCAAGTTACCTGTAAGCGAGCGAAATTTTGACGTAGTGTATTTTCACCTGGTTCTTTAGCATTCACAGTAGCTGATTCACCTTCATCTAATCTTGATAATCGATTATTGTGATGCATACCCGATTGAGGTGTAGCAAGGGGTAGTTTATTATTATTCATTGCTGTTGGCATAGGATTTCTTCCAGCGAATCGAGGATCCACTGAAATCGCCGGTGTATGCTGTTTAAAGTTTAATCCTGCAACTGAGGATGTTGGTGGTGGTGCTGCTCCAGGGAATGGGACAAATTCATTATGATCACCCCCGCCGCCAGGTCGCATCATTTGATGATTAGGGTATAATTTATCCGGTGGATGACGATACTGAGGTGGATGTTGATTAGGCAGACGATGTCCTTGTCCATTAGCTCCAACACCGACACCACCAACACCACCAACGCCACCGCCAACGGCTGCAGCAGCGGCAGACATCGCTAAAGCAGCTGCTGCAGCGCCTTTAGCAGCAGCACTCGTCTCCTCTTCGTCCTCTTCATCACTTCCTTCATATTCATAAATTTTCTCGTGCTCTTCAGCTAATAAGGAAAACAGGGATCAAATGTAAACAAATACACGAATGATAAAAAATAGAACAAGATAAGGTGTCACACACTGACTGACTGACTGACTGAGTTTCAACAGAGAACTTTGCACAGAGGTGCAGCAGTTCAAGTAGCCATACTCCATATGTAGCATACAAAAGCAATACATCTGAAGGAGAAAGAATAGTAACATGGCGAAATACGATGGTTTAGTGGATATAAGGGGGCAAGAAGAATGTATCTGCCCCACTGACAATCATTTTGAGCCTCATCTCTCCAACAGTCTCAAGTCATTGGATCTAAGTATCTTGAGGACGCCAGCCAGGCGGCCTACGCCTTCCCTACATGGTTGAAACCAACAGTGAAAGACTTCATAGATTGATTCCAGAATTGTTTGTTTGACCACCTTGAACTATTTCTCCACCCAAACTTAACATTGCCCATCGCGAAAGGAGATTGCTCAGCAGGCACAACACACATATCGTTCCCATCTCAAATCGATGTGGCTTCACAATGTCATCCACCGACCTAACCTCCTTACTTAACACTACTCTTAACCTCGATATTACTCGTCATACTATACCATTTCACACCCTTCACTTCCGACCGCCACGTGTAACAGTCATGTGTACTGCTGAGCAGTACACACTTCCTTCGATTGATAGCTGGATATCTCTAATCTACACCAGAGATAACGTGAGCTGAAAGATGTCACATATGCTGAGATTTCGTCACCAATCATTCCATTGAAGCTGATGAAACTTCCCAAATAAATGAAGTGGTCAACACGCTCAATCACCATTTCACTGCCTATCTTACATTTGACATGAGCGAATCGTATGTCAAACATTCGAAGACTGCTGCTCACTGTTGCTGTTTTGAAGACTCTGCATTTTGTCAGCATCTTCACCTGAAAAGGCTATATCATCTGCATATCCTAAGTCAACGAGATTGTACCCTGGTAAACAGACAATTCCTGGCTCGGTGAAGTCAGTTAGGGTTAAGTCCATTAGTATATGTACAATGAAATTAAACACAAATGGAGACACTAGGCATCGTTGACAGATAAAACTAGTTGTCATCACTGCATATGACGCCTCTCCATACGCTCTTGTACGGCTATATGCAACACAGTTAATCAACATTGAGGGCATAAGAACCAATGAAAGGAATTACAAGCCAACAATACAATACTTTAGTCACTTCCACTAACTGGATTTTGTCTCAACTAAACAGAAAATTCCAGCTTTCTCATTCTTCACGCTAATACCATAAGACTTTACTATTCTTACCGTATAAAGCTCACTTGAAACTAGACATGGAATATATATATATAGAGAGAGAGAGAGAGAAACCATGCCTGTCAATCAGCTTAGAGATTACAGAGACTCATCATCGAACCTTCAGTTTAACAGGTCGACAATCAACTCTTAGACTAAAAACGTGAAAAATAACCAACTGACTGTTAAAAGTGAACTTGGTTTGGACATAAATAACCAACAGAGTTGTTTCACTAGAAACTCCCATCAATGAAATATCCTAATTTTGACATTATCATTTTAGCTATTGTATGAAAAATCGTATAACTGCTTTAATTCTTTGTTAGGATACAGACAAAATTATCTGTCATATATTGGAGTCAGTTAATAGACAGTTACTATTTACGTCATAAACCCCGTAGACATATTATCGATATTTTCTGACTGACAAGAGAATTAGTCTGGAAAGAAGTTGGACATGTTGTCTGGGTAATCTATTTAGAGCGTATATATATATATATATATATATATACGTGCGTAAATAAAATTTAATTCACTCAAAGGTGAAATTTGGACAGATTTTCCCGGGAAAAATGCAACTCTACGTCGATGCACTCCTCTACTCCGCTAAGCCGGTTATAAGACTGGTAAAGAGGGAAGGTTGGACACGAGGCTAGCAACCCCATCCTGTAAAACCAGACCCTGCGACAGAAACTTCAAGTCTCTAGCTTGAAGCCCAATGTTCCAATGGGAACGTGAAGGAATAAAAAAAAGTCACATAGGGAGATGTAGACTGACTTCCTGGTTGAAGTTCTCGGGATGGTAGAAACCAATGAAGGCTGGAGACAGTTGGTGATATGGCTCAAACTTATCGTTCTCAATGATGGCGCAGATGCATTCACTCTTTGTGATTTGTCATATCCAATAAAATTCTATTGTTCTTCCACTATATTACTAAATTTTTTCCTTAATTCACACTTCTATTTATTATCTCTCTTTTGAGCCTCTCTTTACTCTTTTGTCTTGCTTTGTGCTGAGTGCGGCAACTCGAACTGTTGCACATCTTTGCAACGTTCTATGTTGATACCAGTCATTCAATTTAAGCTACCATATAGGAGACTGAGTGATGTAGGTAGTTTTTTGACTGAATGTGAATGGCTTAACAGAATTCTTGCTTTTGATTGTCATCTGGATAGGACATTTATAGGTACTGTGGTTGCACAATCTACCTTGTGTGTTTAATAACGAAAAGCAACAATGCGCGATAATTTTTTCTCATAAGAAGATATACAATGATGATGTTTCAAGCACAATTTATTGCTCACAATCATATCACAGCACTCACACACATTAGTTCCTAAATTAGTCCATATAACTGCATTATTTCTTATCCTTTCATTTTATTGGTATTAATATTTTCTATATCTCTGTTATTGGCATCACATCAGTCCTGCTGTGCATGTGTTGTTAAGTGTAGATTCGATGGACAAAGATTCGGGAATAAATCTTCTCTGTTCATGTAATCTAATACTCGTCTAATACACAAGTCAAACCAATAGATCGCTTGTAGTTAAGGTGATCAGAAACCCCAAGCCTGTAATTTGAAGCCCTATGTTCCAGTGGGAACGTAAAGAAATAAAAAAGCGTCATCTTCAGCAGAGCCAATAAGGGTAGTTAAATCCCTAAATCAACTTCATTGACTTTGAAAAGGTCTTCAACAGAGTTGACGACGAAGAAGTAATTCGGAAACTACTTCAACACTGTGGCTCACAGTGCCCAAGTCTTTATCAATCTTCATTCAACAGTCATGTGACAATGGCAAGTGTCAAATGATTCACAACGGATAACTCAGTGAGGCGGCGTTTGAAGTCTATCTATTATCATCGATGACATTCCTAATCTTGGTGGAATGGATTATAATACGTCAGACTGTGCACTGGGACAGAAAAGACAGGAATACTCTGGACGACCAACAAGAAGGCTCTAGAAGATCTGGATTTCGCGCAGATTATATATGTCTGATGTCACACAAAGACTCGAAGACTTACAGGCGAAAACCAACAAACTGGCTGAAGATGCTGACAGGCAGCGGAGACAAGACTCCATGTGAACATTGAGAAGACGGAGGTGATGAAGACAACCAACCAAAAAAAGGTAACAATAACTATCAGTGAAACAAATATGAAAGTGCTCACTTTCTTCACTTATCTAGAAAGCATCGTTTCATCAACAGGTGGCGGCGTAGATGAGGGTGTTAAGGTAAGAAGTGGAAAAGTGAGATAGGCATCCCTCATTCTGCATTCACTGTGCACAAAAAGCCAGATTCGCACTTTCAACACCAATCTTCTTCTATATGCGTTAGAAACTTGACAAGCGCGTCACGAAAAGTATTTCCAACAGGCTTCTGCAAACTTTTATCAACAGTTGACTTCACTAGCTCAAAAATGAAGATCTAATGGCCAGAAAAAATTAGCAGCAACGAACTCTGGGAATTTACTAACTAGGGACCTATTTCTGAATGTACATTATCCCATATTGATTTTTATTCAAATATCTAGTCAATTCCAGACATGTATATGAATGAACGAAAAAGTTGTGTGAGTAGTGACTTGATATGATTATGAGTGGCAATAGTTTGTGCTCGAAACGTGGTCATCAGTTAATATAACTGTACAACACTGTGTGATTTATCGAAATAAAATCCTATCCATAATGGAGTTATACTGCACCAGCACAGTGCCCAAGTTTTATACTTATATCCATATTACTCACCCCACAACATTCACTTTTTCTGTACGCATCAATTCTAAGAGAAATAAAAATCAATAAGCCAGTCAACGGATACTTTTTCAACTTGGCCTCGCTTAATCCATACAACAGATTATGGTGCCATCATCTGCAGACAAAGTTTCACTATCAACATCCACATGAATAAGGTAAAACTAAGACCCTGGAATGACTGCTGTTTATTTCAAATATCATTATTATTATTATCTTTTGTTTATTTGATAGATCACCACACTGTGTAGGCAAGCGGATGGGGTGGGTAAGGATTACGCTTCAAAAAACATAATTTACTCTTCATAAACATAATATATAATAAAACACTGTTATGTTTAACTGACAAATATAACATCATCATAGCAATAACAATAATAGGTGTTACTTTATTATTGCGAATGTGTTTCATAAATCATCATCAAAATTCAATTTAGTTTTTTGTTGTTGTTTTGTTTTGTTTTCTAACCGTGTTAACAACAACACGTGACGGCTAGACAATGTGAGCACATATCGATTATAATTAGAGAGGTATAGATCTAAAGCTAATACGGCTGACAGGATGTTGTCACTTTAAAGCTTCGATTAGGGTAAGAGAGAGAATGAGATTTCCGTCTCAAAATTATTTTAAAAAAACATCTAAGCGCTATACTCGTTAAATGCATCATAAATAAATAAACAAATAAACTAGAGGAATGAGAACAATTGATGGGCAGAATCCACTGAGTAACTGGGGACGATGATACCGCCTGGCTGTCTACCCCCCACCCCCGGTCGGTAGGTGAGCAGCCCTACAAACCGTCTCTCACAGAATTATATCAGAATACCAACACATACGAAATACACAAGCCCTACTATACACACACACACAAGAGTTATTGGGTAATGACCAAGTTGAAATTTCAATAATTTCGTCCGAGATGCTTCCGAAATACTTTGGGAAAGTCTTCAAGAAGAAAATCTTTGCATTCATCTCAGCAAACTTGCAAGGACAAACGTAGAAACTTGTTCAGTCACTTTACCATCGAACGGTGCTTTTTTCCCTTCAAATCACGGGATATACACATTGGATCATAGGAATTATTAAAAAGGAGGTTGCAGAGAAGTAGATTTTCTTCTCGACGAAGTCATCAAGACATCTGGGCATAGCTGAGGCAATAGCCATCCAAAAGCTCAAACCCACGCTATGTAACCAAAAGAAATACGTTTAACTCTTGTCCCTGATATGGCCATCATAAACAGGTAATTCTTCTAATGGTGATTATCCCATTGCCTTTGTTATCCAAACTTCCTGTTTATTCATGTTATTTTAAGTTTGTCTTAATCCCTATTCACACTACCATATTTTCATATCCGAACTTCCAGTCTATTTTGTCATTTTACTATTTCTACATATTTAATCCCTAATCGCATAAACAATAATTCGTCACATTAGTTATGATTCCACTAGATTTTGTTATCCAAACATCCTGTCAATTTTGTTATTTCTACATTTCTAACCCCTAAATGCACAATATGTCAGTCTTCTCAGTAATTATGAGGCTACTTTGTTTAAGTTTTATCCATCCCCCTGTTTATTATGGCATTTTAATTCCTAATTGTGATTTTATTAATTTGACCCTAAACCGGAAATTATTCTGGAACTTTCTCCCCCACTTATCATAAATACGAGAATGTACAGGCTAGTTGATGACTTCGTCGAAAAGAAAATCTTCTTCTCTGCAACCGCCTTTTCTAATAATTCCTATGATCCAATGTGTATATTCCGTGATTTGAAGGGAAGCAAGCACCCCCTTGATGGTAAAGGGACTGAACAAGTTTCTACGTTTGTCCTTGCAAGCTTGCTGAGGCAAATGCAAAGATTTTCTTTTTGAAGAATTGTCTCGAGAAACATGAATATTTCAATAATTAAATTTTCGTGGTTTATCAGCTGAGAAATAGACTAATGCGTCCGTTGAGGTGATACCTAACATTACATAATATTGCTAACGATCACATAGGACCCATGAATACCATCCATCATGTTTAGGCAAAGAACTGACTGAATTGATAAATGGCATAAACCTAAATTATCTTGTTGATATGCGAAATCAAAGTCAATAAAGCTTTTAAAGTTATTTATCGTATCTCATCTAACCTTGCTCTCATGCTTTACGAGTCCAATTTCTATAGACCTGCAGCAGAGTCACGTAGAATTCAGTTGAATAAGCTAAATGCGTGTGTGTGCTTCAAAGTAAATTTGCACAACCCTTTTCTTTCCTTTAACCGTCTACATAATATGTGTACAGAGGTTTAAAAGTTATCTTTTCTCATATCTCGCAACTGTCAAGAGTTAGTTTCTAGGGGGATTTGAACCACTGGAAACCAACTGGGAGAGCTGGACAGATATTTATGCCTTTATTAGATGTATCACACAGTGAAACAATATTCTTTACTGGATGACGTTTCGAACAAAATTTATGCATGTCAAATATGCGCAAGACAACACCAACAATAAGTAATCTAAATCATCAGTAGTAATTCCATACAAGGAAGGAACCTCAGAAACCACCTTACGCAGAATTCCTAACAAGGCGGGCAGGAATAAAAGTGACTGGAATTCAAACCAACCACAAACTCAATTAGAAACAAGCTTTGTCGGTTAAAGGATCAATCCTGTGGAGCCTTTAAAACAAAACAATTTAGTTTATCTAATACCCTGTCTGCGATGTTTGTCAGGTCAAATACATAGCTCAAAATAGCAGCAGCGAAATCTAGATTAGTTGACCCAAATAACATAAGAAATCTAGAGAATAATTCAGCTATAGTACTCAGTACATGCAATTACACACAACCATACAATAGGATGGATGGGATAAGATGACAGTTTTAAAATCTAATGTCACAGGGTGGATGGAGGGAGAGATTGATAACAGAAGCTTTGTTTATCGAATCAACTGCAAATACATGTAATAGGAATGATTCAACACCTGTCCAGCCAGAAATCTGGAAAATTCTACTACCCCAACGACGACAAATAGGAGAGGACAAAAAAAAACTATAAAACTCAAGTTTTAAAGTCATGTGATTATAATTGATATGATTATGAACAATTAATTTTGTTCGAAACCTTGTCATCCAGTAAATAATACTGTTTCACTGTGTGATATATCTAATAAACAAACTAATATGGAATTACTTACTACCACAGTGCCCAAGTTTTACACATATATTGATATTTCTTCCTGGTTTGGGACTTATCGGCAGTACGCACCAACCAGCGTTAGAACCCACGACCTTCCCGGTTTCCAAGTCAAGCTCGTAGACCATTCAACACACCACCACCACCACTGGGACCCAACTCAATGGCAAGTTCATGAATTCTACCAATTCGTGATTTTTTTGTAGCGCCACCACCGCACCGGCCATCATTATGTTATCAACTGGCCTTATCATTATAATTTTTAATTACTTAAGTTCTAGGAGAAAGCTTCAATTTTTGAAATTTCAGTGGTGATATTCTTTCTAGGGGATAGAGTTTCAAGCTTCCCGCCTATCCCTAACCTTCACTTATTTCCAAGCTTGCTACCGATTAGTCAACTAGGCGAGGTTAGCGAGTGCATCGGACAGGAATCGAAGCCTCATCTGCCGGGTGGCTAACGAGCATTCTTATCATCGTATTACAGATGTACATTATTATTATTTCTAATACTTTCTAGTTAATTCATTCAACCTCTTCATAACTTGGTTTTCGTCTATCCGTTGGTGAAATTTCGATGTATTATTTTAAACGGGATATATAATATCGATCGGCAACATTTTTAGACGACACAACTAATCATCATCATCAGGAAGTTGAAAGCAAACGACTGAGTCATTACCGAATTAGTTTTCATAAGAAGAAAAACGGCATCACTCGAGTTGAGCGTTTTACTGTTTCCACGTCAATCATACATCAATAAAAATTGAGAGAACACATATCCCAATGAGTATTAATTAGGTATTTTTTTGTTTTTATTATAACCAGCCTTCACCCTTATTTAATTTCTACAGTTACACATCTCATCCACTTTTTGTAATAATAATAATAATAATGACTGCTACATTATTAAACTTTTTAAAGTATCTTTTTATTGATTAATTTAGTGAATAATATTCACGTTTCATAAATTAGATTAGTCTATTCGATATGAGACACGTTTATATGATAGACAGTTATAATTTAACTGGATGACACGTCGAGCTCATACTAATTACTGCTCATAGTCCCACGTCAATGTATCCACACAACTTCCTAATTTGACCTATACAGGTTTTTCTTTACTCCATCCGGTTTTTCAATTGTTGCAATTTCACACAGATCTGGAACCGGTATTGAGACGTCACTTATATTACTATGTATTACGTGTTGACTCGATGAACAACGATTCAGAGAATATCCGCCAACATTACTTCTTAGAATCATTACCTCATCCCATCCTATTGGCGCGTCATAAAGAGCATCTCAAACAAACTACAGACCTTCATCAACAACTGTCTTCGCTCAATACTCAAGATCAGATGGCCGGCCAGAAAAGATCAGCAACAAAGATCTCTGGGAGCAAACCAACCAGGAACCGATTGTGAAACAAATAGGTAGGAAGAAATGGAGATGGATTGGCCATACTCTGAGGAAACCATCAAGTGACATCACTAGACAAGCCATTGCTCGAGTGCAACCCGAAAGGTAAGCGGCGAGTTGGTCGTCAGTGCGAGGATGGGTGACTTGGAGGAGGTCATGTGAAGAGGAGATGAAAACGTGTGGGCAGACTTGGAGCCAGGTGAAGATTCTAGCAGAGAACCGAACGCAATGGAGACGCACGGCTGAAGCCCTATGTTCCTCTAGGAATTAAAGGAAACAATAATAACAACAATAATGATCCTATTGTGTGAGTCACTCAGTCTAGAACACGTGTCTCGCATGCCGAGCCTCCGCCCTCCTCGACGAACAACGTTAGCCAACATGCAATTAGGTTGGAAAAGAATTAGGTCACCAAATCAAAACCTATAATCAGTCCATGAAATGTCTGACAGTTGGTTTGAGATGTAGGCTTCCTGGTTGGGATCCTAGGGATTCTAAGAATCAACAGATTGAAACTGTTGGAGATATGGCTGAAAATTATCTTCAATGACAAATATACATTCCTTATTTGTTTTCACCAACCCACATTCATTAAAACCTCCCTCAGATTTCTACTTATTATATTATATTTGAATGCTTCATTCTGTCTTTTGCCTACCTTGTGTGTTACATGAAATGTGACAACTTGAACTGATGCACTACTTTGATAAGTTCTACATTGAAACCCAATCAATTCGTTTGTCATAGCAGTAGCCGAGGTGTTCTCCTAAATTATTTAACCTAAAGGGGTAAATCATTTTAGATATAACAGAACTCTTATTTTTCAAAAACCAAGCCGAGGTAGGAATTCGTGTTGGATGCATTGAAATATGAGTATGAGCAATAAATTGTCCTCGGGACGTCATCATCCAGTTAAAGAATACTATGTATCATCAATATGCTACATTAAATAAACTTACCTAATATAGAATTCTAGTCTTATTTTAATATTCGCAAGTTAGGGAACTCAGAATTTGAAGAAAGTTGAAGAGAAGCAAACGAAAAGAACATATCAAGAGTTGGTTTGCAGGGATTTGGATTGGTTACAGGATTGATCACGAGCTTACATCAGTTAGAGAACCATTGGAAAACCAGCTGGGAGTACCATAGAGCTGTTTCGTCCAAGTGCTTGAGACTCTTCATCAGTACGTACCCACCAGGGTTCGAGCCCAGGTCCTTCCGGTAACGAAATGAGCTCGCAAACTATCCATGAATTCCAACTTCTGCCAATTCGTGATATATATTTAACGCAACCACCAGCCAGTGTCACAGGCGGGTAACTGTCCTCCTGCCTGAAATGGTGGGTACTGATGAAGAGTCCCAAACTAGGACGAAACAGTTGCCCAGTACTCCCAGCTAGTTTTCCAATGGTTGTCTAACTAATGTCAGCTCATGATCAATCCTGAAAAGAAAACATACACCACATAGATTAATAAAAAAAAACCCGCATGATTAGACAACAACTTACTCTGTCTATTTCGTTTATGTCTATCAATATGATCTTTAAGTTGAATACGTATTTGTCGTTCATTAGGTAAATTTGTAATAAAATCATGTCGAAATAATTCTGAGGTATTTGGACGTTTATGAAAATCTTTAGTTAAACATTTATTAACAAAATCATGAAATCTTGGTGTCCAATGTCGTGAACCATTTGGTGCTTGTTTCAAACGTGGTGGGGAATTACGCATAATAAGAAAAAGTGCACGCATTGGATGCATTTCACATAATGGTGGTCGACCTTCAGCCATTTCTAAGGCAGTTATACCTAATGACCAAATATCTGAACGTGCATCATATGTACAACTGGAGTCTTGTTCACAATGGATTACTTCAGGAGCCATCCTAGAAGGATAAAAGAAAGAGAAATAATTAGCATTAATTATAACTAGGAAAAAAACTGATGATTTAGAACTCTACATATGTCAAATAGGGAGAGGCTTTAAAGAAATGTGTACTATTAATGACGGTAGTCTCTGTCTCTGTCTGGACTCAACATAGAACTTGGCACCGAAGTGCACCAGTTCGAGTTGCCACGTTCCAAGTAGTACACAAAGGTAGACAAGAAGATGAGTGAAGAGAATCAATAGAGTTTTGACATGTATAAGAGTGAAACAGAATGAATAATGGTAGAAAGGAATATGAAAGATTACACAAGAGACTGAATACATCTGAGTAAGCCATTGACAACGATTTTGAGCCATGTCACCCATTGTCTTCAGCCATTGATTCTTAGAGTCCCCAGGGCGGGCCCCAACCCGGACTCAGTTTAACTGTCAGGCATTTCATGGATTGATGTCATGTTTTTGTTTGGCCACCAATTACTCTTTTCCAACCTGCACCTATATCAGCTAGTAATGCCCGTCGTGGGAGGCGATGGCTAGGCATGCGCAGCACGTGACCTAGCCATCTCAATCTATGTAACTTTTTTATAGCCTCTTCGATTGATTTTTCCAACAAGCTATACTGGCTGAGATTTATGTCGCTTGAGGTCCTACCATGCCAGAAAGGTTGTTTGGATAGCGGTTAGACAAAAAGCAGTTACCCAACCCAATGCTACGACTCAATGACGGTAGTGCTATATCATGGGTCATTGAATTCCAGTCGAAGTGATTGAATGTTCAATAAGCTTCATCTAGTGACCTTCCCGTCAAGCTTGAATTCTTTATGAGGTGTTATGGGTATGCACTGATGAAGAGTTTCAGGCTAAAACGAAACGCCTTTCCAGTGTTAAGTAAGGTGAGCAAGTCTATCGATAGCGTTGTGAAGCTGTATCGATTCAGATAACTGAAACATGTATTACGCATGTCAAGCCTAAGTCCACTGTCCTCGATGAGCAAAGTTAGCGGACATAGAATTAGGCTGTAGAAAAAAAAATTAGGTAAGTTAGTGGTGGTCATCAAACCAAAAACTGGAATCAATCCATGAAATCTCCCATCACTGGTTTCAGCCACGTACCGCTCAACAGTCCGCTCCGTCCTCCTTTATGGCTGTGAGACCTACCTGGCCATTGAGAGCGGAAGACATGAAAATGCTGGCTAGCTGTCTTTGATCATAGGTACCTGCGTTCTATCTCTCGCGTGAAGTGGCATAACAAGGTGAGCAATATTGAGGTTAGGCGTCGAGTGCTAGGTAAGGAAGGGAAATCAGCCGACGAGACTGTGAAATTACATCGACTGAAATGGTTAGGACATGTGTTACGTATGCATGCCTAGTCATCGCCTTCCTCGACAATGGGCAATGTTAGCTGATATAGGGCCAGGCTGCAAAAGAGCTAGTGGCGGTCAAACGAAAACATGGCACCAGTCAATGAAATCTACAACAGTTATTTTAAGGTAGTCACGTAGGAAGATGTAGACTTCGTGGCTGACTGGGGTCCTCGGAACGGTAAAAACCAATGGTTGGAAACAATTGGTGACATGGCTCAAAATCGTTCTCAGTGGCTAGCGCAGATGCATCCACTCCTTGAGACTTATGATTTCCAATGAAACTGTTTCGTTCTCCGTTATTACTATTCCTTTGTCTCACACCTCAACTTTCTGTCTATATTATACATTTCTCCTACTTTCTTCTCTTCCTTTGTGTGCTGAGTGAAGTGTGGCGACTTGAACTGAACACATATGTGCAAAGTTCTATGTCGGAAACCGACCGACCGAATATTTCAGTTTATCACAGTTGCTGCTATGCATTTTCACTTTTACCCTTACCTTTATGCGTTTTATAATAAAGAGTGACAATACTATGCGAGAACTTTAACTTGATACTTTACATAATAG
This sequence comes from Trichobilharzia szidati, assembly GCA_944472155.2. Lineage (NCBI taxonomy): Eukaryota > Metazoa > Platyhelminthes > Trematoda > Strigeidida > Schistosomatidae > Trichobilharzia > Trichobilharzia szidati. The sequence goes on from OX235271.1 coordinate 216,094,069, forward strand.
AGTCTGTTAGTCAGTCAGCTGGTCAACCACCGATTTCCTTTTTTCTGTTAACAGAACTAACCAACCAACCATCTTACATTTCTTATTAATTTCAATTTGGACTTCCCCGTTGAGTGACTGGACCGAAGTGTTCGACCCCGCTTGACATGTTGGCTCCTTGTGCGGACACTTCGACGATGTCTGAGGATTCAACTTTGGTGGATGGTGACTACAGTAGTGGAATCCAAGATGCGTATTTCGTCCTATACGGGACTCGTCAACTGCGTGCACCCACATTACCCCCACCCTCCAAGGAGCCATCAGAGACCGAGCACTTTAGTCCAATCAACCAAAGGGAAAGTCCAAATTGAATTAAATAATAACTAATACCTTGAAAGACGACTCTGGTGGAGCTACGTGGCTTCAGTTCACCAAGTGCTCAAGAACTGAGCTGAAGAAAATTTTCTTTATCGACGAAATCATCTTCTGGGTAATTATATCAATACTGTCACACCCCTCCTATTACTCAATAATAGACTACTTATATATTTTCGGTAAATATAAATACGACTGTACAGCCGTCTTTCAAGATTATCAACAAGGCGAGGCCAAATGGTACAAAGGGCGTTAGGCTTCTTTCGGCATTTGTGTATGGAGGAGGCGTTGGCAATTCTCTGTATACGGAGGAAGTATGTTCAGTCTCTTATTCCACCTCTTCATTAGTCGTTTCCTGTAAATTTTTAATTTTTAAATTTTACTTTTAGCTTCCTTTTACCTTATTAATTGATTCACCATTATCACTCTCATATGTTCCTTTTGTACATTTTCTCACCCTCATCACACTTGTTAAATTGACACTCAACTGCCCTTTCTTCTCACTCAATAACAATTTTTTAACCTTATCAAACTTCTAACCCTTTCTTCTTTTCTGCAGTTCAGAACTACGTAAAACACAACCTCAATTTTTACTTTTAAAACCACTTCTGAGTAATTATATCAAATTATGTCACTCCCTATTAATCAATAACAGACTACTACACATTTTTGGTAAATGTTCAATACAACTGCACCGCTGCTGTAAAAGATTTCTCGATAAAGAAGATTTTCTTCAGCTCAATTCACGAGCACTTGCACAGGTGGTATGGTAGCTCTCGTGGCGCCCAACCCAAGTGGTCTAGTGGATAACGCGCTCTGTGGCGTTTGAAACGATGGGCACTGGTTTAGAGCCTCAGTGGGAACAGCACTACTCACTCACTACTGGAGAATTCAGGTACATCCAGTTGACGAGTCCCAAATAGGACGAAATAGGACGCATCCATCTAGTAGATTCCACTGTTAGTCACCATCACCATCCTCCATCCACACCTATACGGATGAAAATATTCTCCCTTTTTTTTCAAAAATATTGACCAAATATTTCTAGGGGAATTTTTTTATAAAATGTTTGTGATTATTACTATTAAAAATGCCATTTTTATTATTTTTCTACTAATTAGTTTTTCCCTTTCACCTTATTATTTTATATTAATGTAAGTGGGATGATTCATTCATGTGTGTGTAGACACATTTACATACATATAACATCAGATAGTGTAAGCTAATTATATCTACATAATATCTATATGTCCTCTCCTATGTCCTGGTTATTATTACTACTACAGTCCAGTTATAATGTGAATAATGGCCATCACACAATGACAATACGATTTGTTTCATACACAGGCACGCACGCACGCACGCACACAACACACACACGCATAGACAGAGCAACAAACCACACGAGTATATCAGCACAACAACTACTGGGAACAACAATTGACATAAGGAGGGGAGCAGGGGGTGGAGGAGAAGAAGAGAGACAGAAGGGGGGAGGGGAAATAGAAAAGCAGTCAGTTAATAATAATAATAGTAATAATACCAATCGTATTATAATATGTGAAAGATGAAACAACGGACCACAACAACAACAACTAGTACTACTACTACTAATACTAATACTGACTGCTGTATTCACACAAAGTGTAATTGACATTTTTGAAACTAGAATAATCATAATAATACTCATAAGCACATATTTTATTTATTTAGGAGGGTACACACTTTTTATCCCATTAACCCTATTTATTATAGATTAAAATTCATGATATAAACAAAGCCAGCCAGCCAGCAAGCAAGGGGGTGGATGGGGTGGGTGAGGAGTGGAATTTGAAAGACAACTAGTTTCTTTTTTGGATGTATTATTTCTGAGACAAAGAAGAAGTTCAGGGGAGAGATGAAAACAAAACGAAACAAAACATAAATTCTAATTATAAATAAGAGACAAAGAGAATGAAATACCGATTAAAATGTCACATAATGTTTTAAAAAAAAGGGGGCAAGAAAGACACAGAGAGAGAAAATGTTGTAGCATTGAAGATTAGAGATCACAACTGAATATTATTATTCATGAAAAGTTCGATAGGATAAAAGTTCACTTTATCTCTAGGCAGTAACAGTTTCAACTACAAGCGTGAGGCACGCACGAATGAAGATGTCAGAGTCAGCTAGGATCGGAATCGCAAAACAGACCTACATTACTGTGAAATCAGCCTAGAAATTTGTGCCAAGTCACTACTTCTTCTATATGGTTGAAAGAATTCATGCGTTACGAAAAGCATTCCCAACAGGCTACAGCAGAGTTTTATCAACAGCTTTTAAGTTTCAGACTATGACCTTCAATTATTGTGTGTGTGTGTGTGTGTGTCTGTGAAGGCTTTAAGCAGATGGAGTTGCATGGTAGAAGTTTTCTGGGCGTATATAACCCAGAGACCCCGTGTGGATTGTAACCTCTCTCTGCTGCTGCTGCTGTGTGTGGGTTGGTAGCTTAGAGATAGGAATACTCTTCAAATACTCGCCTCTCTCATGCTTCGGCTCTTGACATGCGTGATTCTAAACTTCGCGCTTATCCCCGGTAGTAAGCCTGACAAGGAGGAGAGGCTGTGCGTGTGAGGCTAGCAACCCCCCCCCCCCTCCAAAAAAAAAACACCACTGATAGTGCAACTTCAAAGAGGAAGTTGGAAGCCCTATGCTCCACTCGGAACACAGAGAGATAAAATATATAAAAATAATAATAATGTATAACAACTAGGTCACTTTAATTTATAAGTTAACAGCTTAAAAAATTTATGAATCACTGGTTACAAAAGGTGAGTCAGTCGATGACTTGTCTCCTGAATCTGTATCGATTTAGCTTGTTTGGAGATGTGTCACATATGCAGAACCTCCATTGTCTTCTTAATATATGTGTAAAATTTGGGCACTGTGGTAGTAAGTAATTCCATATTAGTTTGTGAAACAGTATTATTTACTGGATGACAATGTTTCCAACAAAATTTATTGTTCATAATCATATAAGTTATAATCACATGGCTTTAAAACTTGAGTTTTATAGTTTTCTTTGTCTTCTCCTATTTGTCGTCGTAGGGGTAGTAGAATTTTCCAGATATCTGGCTGGACAGGTGTTGAACCATTCCTATTACATGTATTTGCAGTTGATTCGATAAACAAAGCTTCCGTTATCAATCTCTCCCTCCACCCAGCTGTTATATTAGATTTTAAAACTGTCACACTATGCAATCCATCCAATTGTATGGTTGTGTGTAGCTGAATGTAGTGAGAGCTATAGCTGAACTATTATTCTCTAGATTTCATATCCTATTCGAGTCAACTAAACTAGATTTTGCTGCTAGGTTTTTGTGTTCAGCTAGTCTGACTGCCCCTGTTCTATTAGTTTGACCTATGTATTTGACTTGACAATCATCGCAGGCAGGGTATTGGATAAACTAAATTGTTTTGTGTTTAAGGCTCCACAGTACTGATGCTTTAACCGACAAAGCTTGTTTCTAATTGAGTTTGTGGTCAGTTTGAATGCCAGTCACTTTTATTCCTACCCGCCTTGTTAAGAATTCTGTGTAAGGTGGTTTCCGAGGTTCCTTCCTTGTATGGAATTACTACTGTTTCACTGTGTGATACATCTAATAAACAAAACTAATATGGAATTACTTACTACCACAGTGGCCAAGTTTTACACATATATTAGATGGAGCGTAATTCAAACTCAGAACACTGGCTGAAAATCAAACGCATGAGTATGGCATGAATGATATAATTGTACCTGTTGACAATCTTTGTCGTGATTGGTTGGAAGCTTGCATCTGTAATTTGTCGTGTGATAAATCTGATCTAAAGAAATATGTCTCTTAAACGCTGACTCACCTGGCTCACGAAAATACTTTGGTCAAACTTGGTAACTCATGTAACTACAAATCATGTATTCTTTCATACCGATGCATTAATACAATTATGGACACTAATCTAGCTGGGGAAATGTAGGGATTTTAAACGGTGGAAACTCCGGAAATACCAGGGAATTTCCAGAAGCCGGGTAACTCAGATAAATCCGCAATCAGCAGACATATTTCTATAGATCAGATTTATTGCACGATAAGAAGTGCAAATTAAAAGTCAGTCTAAAGGCATCAATACAGATGCAAGCTACCAACCAATCACGACAAAGATTGTCAGGAGATATAATCATATCATTCATTGAGAATTCCATTGAGTTCATTTCACATAAGACCTTGAGGAGGATAGGAAAAGCCTCGCGACTACACAGCAAACGTCATCAACAGAACCTAGCCAACAAAAACACTACGGTTTAGATACATATGGGATTGGTTATCGCCTACAGAAAAAGACACTGCGATAGCTGCAAGTATTTGATCACTCATTTCCATAATTATTAGTCTTTAGGTGAGGCAAGCTTTCATTACTCTCAAGTCTGTGTGGAGATGAACGGCACTACTCAGCATGAAATATAAGATGTGGATTTTTAACTCTAATGTGAAGTCAGTGCTACTTTATGGACCAGAGACTTGGCGCTGCGTCACGAAGGGCACTTCGAACAAACTACAGACCTTCATCAACAGCTGTCTTTGCTCAATACTTCGCTCAAGATCAGATGGCGAGAAAGATCACCAACAGAGATATGTGGGAACGAACGAACCAACCAACCAGGAACCGATTGTGCAACAAGTATGCAGGAACAAATGGAGGTGGACTGGACATACCCTGAGAAAACAAACCATCAAGTGGCAACACACTACAGGCTATTGCTCGAGGGGAATCCAAATGGGAAGCGGCGAGTTAGTTGGTCGTCAGTGCGAGGGTAATATGGAGGAGGTCATGTTAAGAGGAGATGAAAGTATGTGGGCAGACCTGGAGCTAGGTGTCCCTCTAGGAACTAAAGGAAATAATAATAATAAGTCTACTTATAGATGATTGTAGTTCTGGCCGTTGACGAATATATTATGAGCCGAATCACCGAATTTCACAAGACATTATAAGACAGTCTAGAAAAACAAAGAGAAGATGAGGAAAAAAGAAGAAGGGTAGCCTGTGAAAAAGGAACTAGGTATTATGACGACTGAGAAGGCGAAAGATATACACCCACTTGAATTCTTAATCACTAAAGATTTCACACTATGCGTTTTTTATTTTCCTTCGTTAACTTAAAAGACGATGATGCGTATATTCGCATTTTGTTTCATCGACAACAAACATCCATATTGTGCACCTATTTCACAAATATATCACAGTTGACTTCCAAAAATTCTTTTAAAAATAACACAGTGTGAAGATCCATGCGAACCGTATACTGCATGCACCCTTCATTGGATAACTGGAATCACGAATCAACATCCGTAAGAAAGAGACCATTGTTTCGTCCTAATTCGCAACTCTTCATCATCAGTGAGCATACCACGACTTCTTTAAGGATCAAATCCGGGATCTTCAGCTTAACAAGACCAAGTGTTCATTGGTCATTCAGTCAATTGGGCAGGAATAAAATGACTCGTGGATTTTAACTTTGTCAATTCTTTTGATTTCATTCAATACAAGAGAAAATATATATATTTTTGAAAATAAAGAAACGTGAAGAACACATTGAATTTCGGAATTGATGCGAAGCTTTTCATTATCCCTTCTGGACAACATCTTCAACGCAAACTTCAATTCAATTTACATCACTACGATATAGATAGGTATATATAGGACGAAACAGCTGTCCAGTACTCCCGGGTTTTCCAATGCTTCTTTAACAAATGTCAGCTCATGATGAAATCCTGTAACCAATCAACCAAATCCCTACAAACCAACACTTGAATATCAATGAGATGCTCACTGGTGACTGGCCCTATTCAGGTAAGTAGTTACCTGGGGTTCTAGTGGGAAGTCGTGACCAGTAGGGTGCAGCAGGTCGAGTGTGAGGACAAATCCTCGCCGAAATCATCGGCTAGCGGTCGCGCTACATCGTGAATTGGCAGAAGTTAGAATTCATGGACTGGCCATTGGATCGGGTCCCAGTGGCTTAATGGTCTACGAGCTCGCTGGCCTTATAACCAGAAGGTCCTGGGTCCGAGCCCCCATGGGTGGATACTGCTGGAGAGTTCCAAATTAGGACGAAACAGTTGTCCAGTACTCCCAGGTTTTCCAATGGTTCTCTAACCGATGTCAGCTCATGATGAAATCCTGTAACCAATCAACCGAATCCATACAAACCAATACTTGAATATAGAGTTAGAGTTGATATTAACCACAAGTGCAATGTGAAGGCTAAGCAATTCAATCAACCACCTGAGAGACAAAAACAGTCACAGCACTAAAAGAAACCACCACCCTGTACTTTTCTCTAATCCTCTCCACTATTTCATAACATAACACATTCTAGTATAATAGTATGCACACATTTGGTTTAAGAAAAAAACCATGTTGGTCGAAAAATCAATAAACCTGAGAACGAAATGAAGAGAAAAAACCCACTGTGATTCTCTCCTCTCTCTCTCCCGTTTATGTACTTGAACAAGAGAAAAAATGAAATAATTGATTTATTCGTGTACTTCTATAAAGGAGTATTTGTATGTGTGTGCGTGAATAATTTACGAAAATGTTGAGTAGATAAACACACATGGTTAAAAGTGAATAAGTTGTTCCATTTGTATTATTTACCTCTAGAAAAAACAAAAAAAATTCTTTCATCTTCCAATTTTGAAAACAATTTCAAGGTTTTTTTCAAAGTAAAGCAGAATACATGACTTATAGTGATCCATGACTGATGTTCGTGTGAGCTGATGATTTTTCAGATAGAGAGTAACAGATCAACTATCAGTTTGTGTCGGTGGCTCAGCGGTAGAATACTCAACAACGACAACAACAACGCCACACGTGGTCCGGGACTCGAGCCCCAGACGACGACGCAATCCTAAACCTCGCTTAATCGGTAGTAAGTCTGATAAAGAGGGAAGGTTGAACATGAGGCTAGCAATCCCGTCTCATAAAAACGACAGAACTGGTAGTGAAACTTCTTCAAAGCTCAAGCCTGAAGCCCTATGTTCCATTCGAAACACGAAGGAACAAAGTAATAATAATAATAATAAAGTAAATCAGTTCGAAACACCGGGGAAACGAGGTAATGTGATAATGACAAGCATCAAATACACTACTTTATAACATGTGGCTGTCCTTTATCACATGGTGATTTCTTTACCCTTACCCTTATGTAACTAACATAAGACGTCAAATTGGATGAGAATTTCAGATAAAGAAGATGACGATGAAAAAAATGTGAATGTAATATCGTGATGAATTTGACGGGTAAACTTCGTCATGACCTAATACCAGTTAGAGAATCATTGGAAATCAATGAGTGATCTACATAGTTTCCGTCCTACTGTACCAAATATTTGGGACTACAACCAGGGACGCGAAAGGCAATATTTCCAAACTAACAGATTAAATTCACAGCAGAAGATGAATCTGAGAACAAAATCCCATTTCTGAACGTCTTAGTCAAGCGAGAATTAGAAATTCAAATTTATAGAAAATCAACTCACACGGACAACAACAGCAACGATCCAATATCATACAAAAGGAATTATATACAAACACTATTCAAGAGGGCCAGCCAGGACTCATTGCAGCACTCCCACCTTAAGGAAGATTGCAGAAAGATATTTCATGGACGTCTTCCAAAAGAAGGGATATCCACGGAACTTCATCAAAAGACATATACCCCCAAGCCAACCTATCAAACCAAAAGCCCCCAAGGAAAGCACAAAGAAAATCGCCCCACCATATATGAAGCATATCTCAGAAATCACTGCAAGACTCTTCAAATCTTTAAGAATTGATGTGGCACACAAACTAACAAAATCAATTCACTCAGTTCCATGTCAACCAAAACACTTAACAGCGAAAGAAGATAAAACCAACATCATCTACAATATAAATTGTAAAAACTGCGAAAAACACTAACTAAATTGGCCAAAGTGGACGTCCCCTTCGTCTTCGTATCCATGAACATAAGCTAGCCTTCAAAAGACATGATATCCACTCCCTCATATCACTACATGCAGACAACCACAGACATCCATTCGACTGAGACAACCAGCGTTGAAATATTAGACAGAGGAAACACCAAGAATGCTAGAGAATTTTAAGAAGGCTGCCTGGTATTCCAGTGAATCATCAGCCAATAGACACATCGACATAGACAAAATTTACCAATCGATAAGAATGAAATCTCACACACAAAGGGTCAACACTAATACCGATAGAAGTAGCCTAGAGGATGTGAAAACACACAAAAACAACCAATCACGACATTCAAAGTCACTCACCAGGAAAGATGAATAATAAACTCGTGGAGAAATCTAAAAAGCTCACTTCATCGAATTGAAGTATGCGCTGAAGATGTCACCTAGTTGGGTGATGAAATCTTCACAAATTATCTATCCAGCTCAGAGAACACAACCACATCAAAATCATCCTACACCTGAGCTACAAATCTTCTCCATCATATATGCCCTATATTTTATAGCTATCCTGACTCCCTCACTGTTTCTCTCGAGAAACTTCAATTGCATTACATTATATGACGACAGAAATATTTTACCTAGCTTACTAACTTAATATTTCGATTCACTTATACATACCATGATCGTTTTGAAGTATTGTTTGACAAATATGTTTCTCCAATAAATAAAAATATGTTAATAATTGCAATACAGCTACTAACATTCATTATTTATTAATATCAAGTTGTCGGCAGCTGACATGATACCGATGAAAAAAAATATACAAATGGAGGTGCGTTTTATCCTGCACCGTGTGTTTTTGTTATGACTTTGTTGTTGTTCAAATTCATGAAAAACGCATTCTTGTATGAAATATATTTTATTGAATGACAGTCTCAACACTATGACAACTATAATTAAGTTGTGAATGACTCTGCATTGAATGATAGCTTCTTATATGTGTAATTGACAATCTTAAAGATTATGATATTAGACATTATATATTGGTAGTTCATACAGGAAGAAACCTTGTTTGCATTCTCCTCAGAAAAGCAGAAAGTATATTTCATCAGTAAGCCTTATGTCTTCAACAATATATATATATATATATGACTGCAATTCAAAGATGATATACCAAGCGAAATAACAACCGAAAAGTTGAGGAAATCGATTCAAGGAACTTTAAATGCCAGTATAGTGCAACTACCGATTGATAGCTGTTACCTTGACGTGGTGTTAGCCGAGCTTGCATATCCCAATGACCCAACAAGCTACACTGGCTGGAACTAATGTTTCTCCACGTTCTACCATACCAAGAAGGTTGTTAGAATAGCAATGGGACTTAAAGCAGTTACCAGCATAGTGTTAGATTTGTCTTTTACACTATGCCAGGGGTCGGTGGACAAAGTCGTAATGCTGGGGAAAAGGGATGTAACAGCCACAGTAAACTGTTTCCCTCAGATGACCAGCATGCCAGCCACCTATGTTGTCTCTCCACTCTGAAGAGAGGAGGTTATAAAAGGTCGACCCTAACAATTGTACACCTCAAAGTACTCTACGGTAGTCCGTAACGGGTGGTAAGTCACTAATACAGAACCAAACCAAGCAGCCAGGTCAGACACGCCGTGTGTGACCGGCCACAAGCAGTTGTTTGCTTGGCTCTGTTTGAGGTACCCCAAGAATCAATCAACTTCCATGGTGTGGGCAGCCGGTAAGTAACAACCGCCCACACACTTCCAAGATCACACGAAACCCTCCTAATGGTGAAAATCACATTTACCACACGACCGGTTGTTATTCCTCAACTGTGAAAGACGAAGTAGCTCGGTTAGCCAACTCTTATTGTATCTATCATTTCAGCTGCTTCTGTTGAGTCAATTAAATTGTCTATTGCTTCAGGAACTTAGCTTTTCGTGCTAGGGAACCATCAACTGTTCTATATTAGATCAACGCGTCTAAACAGACTACAAGAGCCTTTTTCTATCATCTATAGAATACTGTAAAAACAAATATCGCTAAATGCCTCTAAATACTGAAGACTCTAGACAGAAGAGGCCAATACAATTCTCTTGAACCTAACCAGGACTTTGTGTGTGTGCATGTGTGCAAAAGAGACGGGTAAAGCCATTATTGTTATCCTGGCCTGCTGTTATGGAGCCTATAAATTATGCTTTTTCTCTCTTAAATTATTTGATATTCAATCAGTTCAGTGTTATAGTGATGCACATTATCACATACAGATGTTTCTGAACTGTAGTCCATTGAGATGTTAATGACTCAATTTTATTTTTACTATAGATGCATATAATTGTAGAACCTGATAATGAAGAAGTTATCGAAAAAAATGAAAAGAATATTCTTTGTTCAATCTCTTGAAATTTCCATTGCTCATCTTTATTCAATGGGAATTTCATCAAATGTAAATACTGTCTTCTTCCTAACGATACACACAAAATATAACTGATGGTCATCTATCTACCTTCCCGACGTATAAACACTATCGATCACATTCATACAAGTGCTCAGTTCAGTAGTTTCTCATATGCTTTATTTCTAAGCGTTTCGAGTGGAATATTACAGAACTTCAAGCTTTGAGCACTGAATTTTATAATAATAATAATAATTTGCTTTATTCCAAAACAGTACTTGTGATACAGAATGGAATTCTCAGCATTTTTTACTACAGTATTGCATCCAGTTTGTACATTATCAATAAATAGAATTCTACATAGATTAAGGAAATCTCAATTCATTATGACAACAATATATTGGCATGTTGGTAGCAAAGCCAAAGTTGAACAGTGTTTGAAGGTGTTAGAAAAGTAGGTGCTATCATATTTACTGGCGTAAGCGAGAGAAAGAAACAAAGCAGCACATAACAGAGAAAAAGAGAGAGAGAAAAGGAAAAGAGAGAAAATGTTGTACCTATAAACGATATGATTTGGAAAGACGAGATCCAGTTTTACTTTTTTTTTCCTTCACGTTCCCCAGTGGAACATAGGGCTTCAAGCTAGTGGCTTGAAGTTTCTGTAGCAGTGTTTATTTTACAGGATGGGGTTGCTAGCCTCATGCCCAACCTTTCCTCTTCACCAGCATTATTTCCGGCTTAGCGAGGTAAAGGAGTGCGTCGGCCGGGGATCGAACCTCGGACCATGTGCATGGTCGGCAAGCGTCCTAACCGCTAGACCACCGACGCCAGTTTTACTACTGACTATTTAATGAATTATAGGTGTCACGCCTAGTGCTTTCTTTATCGCACAGAACACGAGCTAAGTAGGGTATGGTTGAGTTTTTGTACTTGCTGGTGCGAGCATATAGTTTTCTATATAGGCTTCTGGTTTTGCCTGATGAGATGCAAGGGGAGAGTTGTGAGTGAAGAGGGTGGTGTGAGTTAGATAAAATGGATTTAGCCCATTTTTCACATGAGTCCTTGTGCCTGTTGACCAGAATATTAACCAGGTGGTTAAGTGGCACGTTGCTTACCCTGCTGACAACCTTTAACATCCTGCGTAATATGTTATAGTCTTTCTTCAGTAGCCCGGGAAAAACTAAGAGGGCAGAGAACGGTTGTTCGCTAGCCTCCTTTCCGAACTCTCCCCTTTCTTACTATACTTGCTTTAATGCGGTGGGATAATATATTAACATCACGCCCAACCTCCCCCCTCCTCTTTATCGGTTTCACTACCGGGGCCAAGTGAGGTTTAGGAGTACATCGTCGGTTAGGGATCGAACGCCAGACCACGGTATATGGTTCGCAGAGTTCAATAATAACAATAATAATAATATCTCCTGTTTTCAATACATAAATTTTATGCAAAACAACAATACAACACAAAAAATATTTGTCACAAGAAGAAAAAAATCAATAAGAAACAAACAACCACTTACCAATAAGGTGTTCCAATGAATGTATTTCGTTTACCAAATGTTTTATCCAACTGTGCACTGACTCCAAAATCAACTGCAATTCACACAATCGATTGAGAGACAAAGGATCCAGCAAAACGAAACATCATATTGAATAATACGCAGATAAACATAGTTATAAATAGAAAAAGAAAAGAGAAGTACTCGAATGAGATATCATACAAATTAAATAACAGAAAATTAAAAAAAAAAATTCATCTAATCTTACAGAATTGTGTTTTGACTGGATGCAATAATTCTACTAACCATTTAGCAAGTTTATGCGTTGGGGATTTGTACATTGACAATGTAGGATGTAGAAGATTATTGGGTTTATATATTTTCAGCAAACCATACATATGGATATAGCTCATCAGTTTTTTAAAACAACAACCCAAAGGAGAAAAGGGTTTTTTAAACTCCCAGCATTTTAAAGCCTTGAGAGAGAGCTACGAAACCTGAGTAAGGTTCTGGAGTCGTCATTATGATTAAAAGTGACTACAAATCTATTAAATGATGTCTATTCTTGATAACAGAAAGCAAATTTAGCCGTGATCCCTCCTCAGTTGTTGCAGGCCACAGTGACAGCTAATCTCTAGTGAAGAAGCTTCATGGCTTAAATGCTATAAGTAAAGATACATTTAACTCTTTAAAACCATCAGAATGTAAATTCCCGCATATGTATAGTTTGCTGAAAATACGTAAACCCAATAATCCTCTACATCCTATATTGTCAATGTGTGCAAATCCCCAACACATAAACTTGCTAAATGGCTAGTAGAATTATTTCATCTAATCTTCAGCTCAGAAGAAGCAATTAAAGATGAATTTAAACAAAGCAACAACTACAGATTTTGCAGAATAAAATGGTTCATTAAGGGGAACAAATGTATGAAATTAAAGATGAATTAAGCATTGTATATGATACTTTGATCGAAAATGGTTATCCTGACAAATTTATCAAGAAACATATAACAAAGAAAGCGGAAAAGGACTACTCAGTGTCTGTAAACAAGAAACCACTTTATATACGACTACAATTCAAGAGCGATATACCAAGTGAGATAATTACGAAGAAATTAAGAAAATCAGTTCAAAGAACTTTTAATGCTGGCGAACTACAAGTCTTATTTTCTACACGACCGATGGTGCTACCTCGACTGAGAGATGAAGTACTTGAACTAGACTAGCCACTTCAAATTGTATCTACCAATTCAAATGCGCTTATGGTGGAGCGGGTTATATTGGCCGTTGCTCTACGAACTTGATTTTTCGTGATCACTCGAGAACATCTCCCACTATGGCTAAGTAAAGGTGTAGTTAAAACTATTAACAGTTCGATATCAGACCATCTGGTGCAAATCAACCAGTCACACAAAGCCAGGCAGCATTGAAGAATCCTTCTCTGTAATATACCGGGTGTCTAACAAATTACCAAAATCGTCGAAGCACCGCATGCTCCAAACAGAAAAGGCAATTGTAATTCGCCTCGAACAACTAGTGCTCTGTGTTCAAAAGAAGAAAGTCCAGCCAGCCACTACTACTGCCCTGGCCAGCCTTCAGTAGAGACTATAAATTCATGAATTTGTAATATTATCTTTCCTAATTTTTCTGACTTTCAGCTTATTTTATGTTGATGCTGTTCAGATGTAATTTACCAATATTATTGATTTGATGTTATTTAAACAACATTAATGTCGTTCATAAGACTAATTCATTCATTCACTACGATGTATATATAATTGTAGAACCTGATGATGAAGTTATCGAAAAGAGTATTCTTTGTTCCGTGTCCATTCTTCAGCAATCAGTTCGTAGGGATTTGATTTGTTTCAAATTTGATCACGGATTGTTACTACTTACAGAATCATTGAAAATCAAGGAGTACTATGAAGTTGATCGGTCATGGTTTGGGAGTCTATAGAAGTACTCACTCACGATCCCAACGGCAATAGACATATGACTCGCTAATGTCTGGCTACAGAAATATGTTCAGTGAAGTTCTGGTAAGAATTCGTAACCAGTAGGGTTCACCAGGTCGAATACCAGGAGAAATATTCACCGATAACATTGACTGGAGGTTGCAGTAAAATAGCTAATTTACATAGGTTAGAATTTATATGGGTTTGATTCCCAATGGTGTTGTGGGTGCATACTAATGAAGAGAGCCAAACTAGGACGAAGCAGCTGCCGAGTACTCACTGGTTTTCAACGGTTTCCTAACAGATATCAATCCGTGAGCAAATCTGGCTTCATGTAATTATTAGTAGTACTATTATTCTTAGCAAATAGAAATTAGTCGGTTCATATTATTCATGATGAATTTCACCCTACGGTACTTTCATTTAACTTTCCTGATATGCACCCCTTGTATACTTAACTGGTTATTCAATTACCTCGTCGGTTACATAAAGGCTAAATGAGACGGATTAGAAACTAATTATATAACCAGCTCAGAGTGGAACTAGATGGTTTAATTATGTGAAGTTTTTACTGTCCTTTCTAGGGAACTACCTTAAGCGATAACGTCAATTTGAAATGGGCATCATCTAGTACTCTTCGAAAATGAAATACCCATCTTTTCTGACGACACTGACTTACTTTGACTGGATGTTGTCTCCGGAGATTTTCCCCCAGGATTGTGTCTATTTGTATTGTTATTGATTTTGAAGCATATCACTAAGAGTCTCCAAACACTATTACATCGACTGAGATGGTTAGGACATGTGTTACTCATGCATGCCTAGTCATCGCCTTCCTCGCACACGATGTTAGCTGATATAGGGTCAGGTTGGAAAAGAGCTAGCGGCGGTCAAACTAAAACATGGCACAAGTCAATGAAATCTACAACAGTTAGTCTAAGCCACGTAGGAAGGTGTAGACTTCCTGGTTGGGGTCCTCGAGACGGTAAAAACCAATGGTTGGAAACAATTGGTGACATGGTTCAAGATCGTTTTCAGTGGCGCAGATGCATCCACTTCTTTTGACTTATGATTTCCAATTAAACTGTTTTGTTCTTCGTTATTACTATTCCTTTGTCTCACACCTCTGTTTACTGTCTATATTATGCATTTCTCCTACTTTCTTCTCTTCCTTTGTGTGCTAAATGGAGTTTGAGACTTGAACTGCCGCACATATGTGCAAAAATCTATGTCGAAAACAGAGACAGACAGAATTCTTAAAACTACCCACCAAGGAACCTAGTCAGGCAGCTTACACCTAGCAACACCTGGATCAGATCAACCAGCCTGACTATCTCTAAGTCTTTTGCAGCATAGTTATATGTCACCTAACACTGTTTGTCGAAGAAGGCGATGAAATGCATAACCCATGGCCTAACGATCTCAAATGGTTGAGCTTCACACACTGCGTCATCATCCATTGATTTCCTCTTCTCACTTAACACTCTATCTATATTCAAGTGTTGATTTGTAGGGATTTGATTGGTTACAGGATTTTCATCATGAGCTGATATTAGTTAGAGAACCATTGGAAAACCTAGGAGTACTGGACAGCTGTTCCCTCCGTCCTAGTTTGAGACTCTTCAGCGGTACGCACCCACCACCAGGGTTTGAACCAAGGACCTTCTGGTTACAAGGCCAGCGATCTCGTAGATCATTAAGCCACTGGGACCCGATCCAATGGCCAGCTCATGAATTCTAACTTCTGCCAATTCATGACATAGCGCGACCCCTAGCCAATGTCTTCGGCGAGTATTTGTCCTCACACCCGACCTGCTGCACCCTACTGGTCACGACTTCTCACTAGAACCCCAGGTAACTACCTACCTGCATAGGGCAAGTCGCTAGTGAGCATCTCATTGATATTCGGACGAAACAGCTGCCCAGTACTCCCTGGCAGGTTTTCTAATGTTTCTCTAACGGATGTCAGCTCATGATGAAAATCCTGTAACTCTATCTATATGAGCCTAAACCTCATTATTGCGGAGTATAGATAAGACATGCATATTATCTGATATTTTCTGCGATCGTTAGGGTGTAAATTTATGAAATACATAACAACAACTGGAAAAGAAGAAGAAATATAGCTAATAAACTGAGACAAAATAACAAACAACAATGACACTGTAGGCTATGAGATAAATTACAACTATTAATATATAAAAAAAATAATAAGAGGAATTTGTACAGAGAAAAGGCTAGAGAAAAGACTTTACATCATCCAAAACAAACTAGTCAGGAATACAATAGTGAATAATTAAAAAAAATAATAAGTTTAATGATGCATTTATAAATATGCGCCTTAGGCTAAAAATGTGATTTTTCATCATATGAATGAATAACTTTGAAGCAACAAGATATTCGTTTGTTGCTCTTCGTCTGCAATCAAATCCACCGCATCGTTAACTTTGATAAGTTGAGTGATGAAGTCGTTGTTAAAAGTCAACAAGGCACATAAGCCTCATCTTCATAAGAGTGAAAATATAGCTGATGAACACGAAGCAAAGGTCAGATAGAGTTTATGAACTAAATAACTAACTTTCAAGTTCGAATCATGGACTGATATCAGTTAGACAACCACTGGAAACCAGCACAGAGTACTGAAAAGCTGTATCGTCCTACTCTGAGGCTATTCAATAGTAACCACCACCGGGTTTCGAACCGAAGACCCTGCAGTTACATAGCAAGTTCATAGAGCATTCAATCACACTGGTGCCCGACTCACTAACTCTATTCAAACATTTAACACCAAGATTTCAATAAGAATTACTACAGGCGGCGTTTACACAGTGTGTTTTATTATGTAGCCACATCATCCTGCCGAGAACCAAACACGCCCTGGATGGAAAGCTTTGACCGGAACAGCTTGGATTCAGGAGAAACAAGTCATGCATTGATCAGATCACCACATTACGGATCATCACTGAATACAGCTTGGAATGGTAGTCAGCTCTCTACCTCACTCAACTTCATCGACTTTGAAAAGCGTAGGTCGGGAAAGGAAGGCAACCTTTCATTACTCTCAAGTCTGTGTGGAGATCAACACTCAGCATGAATAATATGATCCGGATTTTCAACTCCAATGTGAAGTCAGTGCTACCTACTATACGGACCAGAGAAGTGGCGCCGCATCACGAAGGGCACGTAGAACACACTACAGACCTTCATCAACAGCTGTCTTCGCTCAATACTCCACTCAAGATCAGTTGGCCGGCCAGAAAGCATCAGCGACGGGGAACCCTGTGAACAAACCAGCCCAACAGGAACCAATTGTGCAATAAATAAGCAGGAAGAAATAGAGGTGGATTGGCCACACTCTGGGAGAACAAACCATCAAGTGACATCACACTACAGGCCATCGCTCGAGTGGAACCCGAATGGGAAGCGGCTTGTTGATCGTCAGAATGAGGGTGACATGGAGGAGGTCATGTTAAGAGGAGATGAAAGCATGTGGGCAGATGTGGAGCCAGGTGAAAACGTTGACAGAGAACCGAAAGCAATGGAGACGTGCGACTGAAGCCCTATGTCCCTCCAGGAATTACAGGAGATAATGTAGCCTAGAATGAACTAATCTCCTATCATATCTCTCTACATCACATCGAACTGATTTCGGAGACTTTCACATAATATGACAACTAGCAGTAAAAAAAGAATTTTACCTGATCTCAACCCTATAGGTTAAGAGTTTATAATAAGCTTGTCGAGATTTAACAGAAATTTCAAAATTCTAAGACCAATGCTTCTTCTTCTTATTTTGGATAAAATAATCACAGCGTAGATCACTAATCAGTTGGGAAAATCCAATGGAGTTATTAAGTTCTAACAAGTGTTGACAACCTAATCATCCGAAGAAGAAGAATACTATGAAAGAGTTTATCTACAAATAGTAATACGATAGCAGCATATGAGTCGCTTCTTCTGTAAAAAGCAAGATAAGTACAAGGAGTTTCCTTCGAAGTTTACGCAAGCCAGACTGTATAAAGCAAACAGTTGAAATGGACAATTTTTTTCGCATAAATCCAGCAAGACAGTACCAATAAAATTACAAAATAAGAGAGTAGAAACTACACAAAATGTGTAATTAGGAACCTCAAGTGTTAGGAGACGGTGGGAACCCCTTCAATCGACTAAACGATATGTTTGTCTTAGACTCCTTTACGTATAACTCAGGTGGTTTAGGATTAGAACCACCAGTGGAACATAGAGCTTCAAGCTTCTTGGACTTTGAAGTTTCGGTAGCAGTGGTATTTATCTTTACGGGATGGCGGGTTGTTAACCTCATGCCCGACCTTCCCTCTTCTCCAGTCTTACTACTAGCTGGGCGAGGTAAAGGAGTGCGTCGACCAAGGATCGAACCTTGAACCACCTGCATAGTTGACGAGCATTCTACCGCTGTGCCCCTGACGCACATGAGACTCTACAATCAGTGGGGACATAGAATAAAGCCACTCCAAAAGGTTACTTCATGAAAAGAGAAAATTTCATACAATGATTCCCTTTTATAAATTTGAACAAAGAAAGAAGAAACATTGGAGCAGAATAATCTGGATCCATTTTATTTCGTAACTATTGCTAATTGTCTTTTGTTACCACCTTAACAATACAACTGTAAACTAATTTTTTCAAGAAACTTCTCTCTACCAAGATATATATATGTATATATGTCGTGACACTTTAGACACCCTGTAAATCTCAATGCCTTATTTTACTATGACGCTCTGACACTATGCTTGCTAATGGACAAAGGTTGGTTAAAATTGTACACTTTTTATTTTTAATTAAAAAATTCAGGTTGTACGCAGCTGACGAGAACCAACGAAATAAAATGGATCCAGATTATTCCGCGCCAATGTTTCTTCTTTCTTTGTTCAAAAGAGAAAATCATTAACACATGATTTTTAAACCGTATGAAAGTATTTTGGAAACACAGAGTTGGCAAATGTTTCATTGGAAGAGTAGGAGAAAGAGGAGATTCCTTTAAAACGGGAAAATATTTCTATGACTCATCAGTCGAGTGGCCTTGAACACAACTGAACGATGCCTGAATGCATAAATTACTAATTCGCCCCCCTCACAGTTTTATATTACATACAGTTAAAAAAGGCCAAAATAGAATATTATTGGATAGAGAAAAAATATAGATCCGCTTCAGTACAAATTTAAGGTGGGTTTGAAGAAAGGCAGAAGGCGGGGGGAGACAATGGTTAACTGTCCCCCCCCCCCTTTATATGTGTGTGTAAACCTAATAAAATGTCAAAATATTACTTTTATTTTTCTAAAACACGAAGCTGAAAGAAAGAAAAGAATTTGTCAACATAAAGGGAGGGAGGATACATACATACACACTCAGAAAAGTAATCACCAGCACTTCCATGCTGAAAACACAACAATCAAAATGATTGCGTTAACAAAAGAAATATTCATTTATAATTTACTGTTATATAAATGAATGAACTTACCAAGCTTAACCTCAGCATTATCAGTGAGCAATACATTTTGACCTTTAATATCACGATGAATCACACGATTTGCGTGTAAATGCATAAGACCCTGTAGGAGAAAAATAAGACCCGAAATATGGAATATTTATAGATGATTGCAAAATTTTGTTTAAATACACTTTATAACGGTTAATGGAGAAATTCAAAAAAAGGTGATATCATATCCATTTGTCGACTCATCAGCGAGAATGTTCGTAATTCTAAATGCCAGAGCAGTATCCCTTACGCTAAGATACTTACGAGATATTATTATAGCCCTGATTTCTATTCTCCGAAAATTCAGACCAATACAACTGTGAACGCTTTGTCTTACGACGAAACTAGCTGATATAATTATAAATACCAATATTAGGCAACAGTGTAGAAAAGATAATTGGTGGATGGTGACTAGCAGTGGAATCCAGGATAACGCGCATTTCGTCCTATTTGGGACTCGTCATCTGATGAATATGTCTGTACAAGAAGCCGACATGTCAACCTGAGACCGAGCACTTCGGTCCAATCAATCGACGGGAAAACCTAAAATTGAATTTTAAAAAAGTGTAGAAAAGACACCACAGTCAGGCGACCTTGAATCAGCCAATCAGATCGTCCGGTAGTACAAATGGATACTTTCTATAACCTTCGCTGCAAGTTTCACCCTAACCTTAAGCCTAATTTGGGGTGAAACTTGCAACAAAGATAATGAAAAGCATTCATCTGTAGCGCTAAGAGATCTGATTGGTTGGCTCAAGGTCATCTGACTGTAGTGTCTAGTTTTTACTGTTGCCCAATATTCCCTCTAAATTTGTTCCATGTCTTGTGTTCCCGAAAGAATATACGGAGCTTCAAGATTTGACGTTTCAGTAGCAGTGGTGTCTATGCCCACTTTTACGGTTAAGCAAGCCATCAGCCAGGAATCGAACACAAAACACCAGAGTGACTGGTGAACACTCTACCATTCAGACGTCGACGCGTAAAAACCACGGAATACTGGATGGGGATTTCGTTCCAGTTTGAGAGTCCTCAGCAATACTCACCCATGACCCAACTGTGGATCCAACTCAGAACTTTAAGGTTAAGAGGGAAACCTTCTGACCACTCAGCCTCAAAATAAAAGTCAGAATTGTGTTTCAGCCAAGGCAGTTAAGTATACTATTAAAATAGAAAACTACAAACTTGTGCACAGTTTACAGATATATGAATTTATAAATATCAGTCAAATAAACATTAGAAATCAATGAGTAATTGAACCTGCTCAATGTCTCGGCCAATAGCTGCTAACCTTGACGTGTCGGTCGCCAGGCTTGCATATCACGATAACCCAACAAGCTTCACTGTATGGAACTATTGCTCCTGCAGGTCCTACCACGCCAGGAAGATTCTTAAGACTGAAACCAGTTACCGGAACAGTGTAAGATTTTTTTACACTATGCTGGGGGCCTGTGGACAAAGTCGTACCGCTAGGGAACAGGGATGTAACAGCCGCAGTAAGCTGTTTCCCTCAGATGACCAGCATGCCCCCCAGCAATGCTGTCTCTCCACTCTGGAGGGAGGGGATTAGAAAAGGTCGACCTCGAAAATTGTACACCCCGACTTACACCACCTACGGTGGTCCGTAACCTCCGGTAAGTTACTAAGACAGAACCAAACCAAAAAGCCAATTCAAACAGGCCATGTGTGACCGACCTCAAGCAGTTGTCGGCTAGACTCTGTGATCACGCAACACTAATTCTGTTTCTGTTTCAGGTACCCGAAGAAAAATTCAAGTTCCACAGTGTGGGGAGCCGAGAAGTAATAACCGCCCACCCACTTCCAAAAGCACACGACCCCCGTGACTCCTCATTGTCTCTCACCCTTGAAGGTTCCGGGTTCGTCTCCTCTAGGAAGGTCATAGGTGTTTATCGTTGCAGTGTCCAAAACTAGAATAAAACAGCTGTCCAATATCCCCCTCCCCTTCCGCATACCCTAATCAATCATGAGATAATAATGCATGGTACCATTTTAATGGATAAAAATTACTTTAAAGCGTAATAATATTTTTTTTTAAAAGATTCATTAAATATATGAATTGACTTAAAAATGGACAAACAGATAACCATGGCTCGTCAATTATAAAGTAAATAATTTCTTTTTACAAACATTTTGCTGTAGAAAACGAGAGAAAATCGATAAACTAGGTGAGGGAAGGGGTGATGGTGTTTTGGAATGTGGAAAAGAAAAGGCAATTTAACTGGTGTCATCAAAGGTTGTGTTGTTTTTCCAAAAGCAAATATCAACTAATCTAACTTTACATTGATTACTATCACAAAAATAGGGAAGGTTGACGCTGTGATAGGTAGGTAGGTGCCTTACAAAACTTAGTGTCTTTAATTTGCTTGACAATCTCCACTAATAATAATACTGTATACGAGTTACATCACCGTACAAAAGCAGCATGTCTAAAAACCAGTCCAGAGATCGACCTCTTTGTCCACACCTGTATTAACTGACAGAGGATCAGGTTGGAAACGAGCTATCTACTGATGGTCAAAACAAAACATGGCTTCATCAGTCAATGAAATCCACGTAGGGAGGTGTAGACTGCTTGGCTGGTTTGGGTGCCCAGGATGGTAAAAACCAATGAAGAGTGGAGACAATTGGTGAAATGGCTCAAATTCATCGTTTTCAACGGCTGGCGCAGATGCATTCACTCTTTGTGATTTAAAATATCCAATAAAACTATATTGTTCTTTCAACATACTACACTTCTATTTATTATTTCTCTTTTGAGCCTCTCTTTACTCTCTTGTCTTGCTTTGTGTTGAGTGCGGCAACTTGAACTGGTGCACATCTGTGCAAGGTTCTATGTTGAAAGCAGACAGTCGGTCAGTTAATCCATCTAACTGTAAGCTTTGTCCCACAATACTGTGTGGTTGTACAATCATCAGTGCATACGATGGAACTGCTAAGTGTTTTTTTTCCGCTGTTGGTCGTCTTTTGAGGATCAGTCACTTCACACTAAGCTAAATATCCTTATACTGCGATAACCCAAATGACAACGATCCACACGATTCTGTCTGTCTGTCTGTTTTCGACATAGAACTTTGCACATATGTGCAGCAGTTCAAGTCGCCACACTCCCTCCTTGTAGCACACAAAGCAAGAGAAGAAAGTAGGAGAAATGCATAATATAGACAGTAAACACAGGTGTGAGACAAAGGAATAGTATTAACGAAGAACAAAACAGTTTAATTGGAAGTCATAAGTCACAAGGAGTGGATGCATCTGAGCCAGCCATTGACAACGATTTTGAGCCATATTACCAATTTTTTCCAACCATTGGTCCGCAAAACAGGAAGTCTACACCTTCCTACGTGGCTTAGACTAACTGTTGTAGATTTCATTGACTGGTGCCATGTTTTAGTTTGACCGCCGCTAGCTCTTTTTTCAGCCTGGCCCTATATCAGCTAACATTGCCTATCGGTCGAGGAAGGCGATGACTAGGCATACGTAATACATGTCCTAACCATCTCAATCGATGTAATTTCACAGCCTCGTCTATTGATTTCCCCGCCTTACTTAGCACTCGATCGACGCCTAACCTCAAAATTGCTCACCTTATTATACCACTTCACACGGGAGATAGAGCGCAGACACCTATGATCAAAGACAGCTAATCTTTTCCTGTCTTCCACTCCCAATGGCCAGGTCTCACAGCTAGCCATAAAGGAGGACGGAGCGGACTGCTGAGCAGTACACCCACCTTTTGGTCGATAGCCAGATATCAACTCCACGCCAGAGACGGCATAGACGTGATATCCGGCTATCGATACGATTAAACTATGATGCAGTTAGCTAACCCTACACTGTTCACGAATTCTATTCTTATATCAATATAGCGGCTTATTGGATCAGACAGCCGTTACAGAAAGAATATGTATATAGGGGCGTGATGACAGTTTCACACCCAATCTAGACGTGATTCGACAGGTATTTGAATTTTATTTTTCTAAAAAAGGCGGGTTTACAAACAGTTGAGAAACACAGGGCATAGCATGCATACCTATAAACTTTATACCAACTATACAACATAACAGTATGGCATAATAATAATAGTAAATAGAAATTAATAACAATAATGGTGTTAGTGATTTACATGTTTTCACAAGTTTATACGATAAATTTTCTCTTTATAATATAGATGGACACACACCAGTTTCTACATGTGTATCTGTCTATCTTTGTTGTGCTTTTTTCTCTTTCAGGAGAGTCAGCTCTGCTTCTCTCCCCCCCCCTCCACCTATATACACTCTTGAGTCAAACTATTTTTCAAGTGTTGGTTTGTAGGGATTTGATTGGTTGATTGCTGAAGAGTCCCAAACTAGGACGAAACAGCTGTCCAGTACTCCCTGCAGGTTTTCCAATGGTTCTCTAACTAATGTCAGCTCATGATGAAAACTATTTTTCATGGGGAATATATACACATGCTGTCCACTTTGTTATTGCTTCTTTATGTCAAGAATATTCTACAGGCGTCTTGTATGTAGGTGCGTATGTGTAGGTAGTTTCATTCTATTGGTCAACATTAGTATGCAATATGAAAAAATGCTGCATACATACACTTCGCATTAAGGAGGAGTAGTCTACTTCACACACACACACACACAACTACACAAGGAAACACGACACGGTGTCTTTTTCCTCTCTCAGAAAAAAATCCCTCAGACATATCACAGTGGTGAATGGTGAATACAGCCTCCATTTAGAGAATAAAATGACTCATACGTTTTTGTTCGTATTCCAGTAAGTAAGTAAGTACGTAAGCAATTAACCAACCAACCAACCAATCAGCTAACTGATAAACACATCAAGCATAAAGTTAGAGTGAAGTCAATAAACGTCACTTAAAAAATTAAGCATAAAGTTATTATATTCCTTCTTGTCTTTGTTTGATAGTACAGTACGCAAACACTAAGACAATGACACTAACAGATGATGTACTTGTGTGTGTGTGATAAGAAGGAGACTCTAACTGACTGACTGGCTGACTGAGTTTTCCACGTAGAGAAGTATGCAGAAAAGTGTAGGACATTTCAAGTCACCAAACTTCACAGAAGAAAACATAAAGGTAGAAAAACCGTAATGTAATAGAACCGCAATAAGCGGTTTATTGAAAATGAGAATCTACTGAATTTGAGGAGAAAGCAAAGAGTCAAGGCATATGCGCTATTAAGAAGGATTTTTAAGCAATATCAGCCATTGATTGTTAGCGTTTCGAGGACCTCGACCAGCAGTGTATACCCCCTCCTAAGTGAATCAAACCAACAGTCATCAAAGACATCATGGATTGGTGCCAGCCAGATCCTTCTAACTTCTTTCCACTCCAATCGCTTCACAACCTCAGAGATTGATAATTACTTCTCATCTAGTACTCCATTTTCAGCCTCATAATTACTGATTATACTATACCATCTAACACAAGAGACAGAACACAGACAGACATGGTCAAAGACAACTTTCAACAGCCATGTCTCATAACCATAAAGAAGGGTATAGAGAATGACTGACAATAATCTGTCATCTACTCCTTCTCCATGTCACCCTCGCACCGACGACCCACTCGTCACTTAACAATTCAGATTCCACTCGAGCGATGGACTACATTGCGGCGCGATGTCATTCAACGGCCTCCTCAACGTATAACCGACCAGTCCATCTCCATTTTCTCCTACATATCTATTGAGCTATCGGCTCTTGGTTGGTTCGCTCCCACACTTTCTTGTTGCTAATTCTTTCTGGACCGCCGGCCGGCCATTCAATCTTCAGTATGAAGACAGCCGGGGGAGGTGGTAGCTGTTGATAAAAGTCTGCAATAGGCTGTTGGAAATCATTTTCGTGATACGCAGTGCAAGTTTCTGACCCGTTTAGAAGAACTGACTGACTGATTGACTTCACATTTGTGTTGAACAGAATCCGAATCTTATTCTCAATGTTGGTTGGTTGAGTACAGTGCAGAAGATTTCTAAACTGGTTTCAGGTTGATGAGTGCGTATTTCACCTTTCCGATTCTCGCCTACTTTGACATCTTCATCCGTGCTATCCGCCTGTGGTCGAAACCATGCTTCCTGACGAGATAAGTGAATGTATTAACCTCCGTTGGAGCTGGCTGATGTTGTTGTTGCTCTTCGTTGGTTATCTTCATCACCTCCGTCTTCTCTCTGTTCACTTGAAGTTCTGCCTTCGCTGCTTCTTCAACCAGTTTGTTGCTTTTCGCACGGCAAGTCTTCGTGTTTGTGTGATACTAAACATGAATCATCTGGGAAATCCAGATCTAGGCTAGAAAACTAGACGAGGTTAGGAATCGGTGTTCCGAGAGTAACCAGAAATATAACTTAACCCATTTCAGGTCAAAACAAATATTCACCAAAAAGAGCAGGAATACTTTAAGACATGTGACCTCATCCTTTATTTATCACATCACAGCAAATTCAATCTGAGTAAACATGTCTGTTGAGTGAAAAAGAGACCCAACTACCTGGGCATCTAGGACTTAACTGGCGTTATTTTAGTATTGTACACTGTCAAGACATTTTCAGGAGGAAGGACAAAAGAGCAATTCCACTTTGAAAAGACAAGTCTTTATTCGAATACTATTTCGTTAGCTTACGTGTCCAGGAGATCCCCTTTCGCCTAACTTCGGTTTCAATCATTCAATATATCCATTCATAAAACACAAAATAATCGAGCAAAGAATATTCTTCTCGATAAATTCCTCTTCCAGGCTCTACAATTATATATATGTTTATATACATAGAATAATTTAAATTAGTAGTTAATAACAATATTAGCGTTTTTTTTAAAAACGCTATTGCAGTTCATTAAAGATGCTTAAATAATAATAATAAAGATATAACAGCGAATAGACTATCCACTAAAATTAGAAAAATTCTAC
This sequence comes from Trichobilharzia szidati, assembly GCA_944472155.2. NCBI lineage: Eukaryota > Metazoa > Platyhelminthes > Trematoda > Strigeidida > Schistosomatidae > Trichobilharzia > Trichobilharzia szidati. The sequence continues at coordinate 216,120,722 of OX235271.1, forward strand.
AAAATATTGAGGATCATTCAAACCTCGATGGCCAAGGTAATGATAATGACTGAACTAAATTCTTTTGGGTGCACAAATTAGGCTTCTTCATTTGGATCCCCACAGCCTCAGCAATATTTAGTATTCGAACTCTCAAGGCGAAATTAAGATTTGTTGGTATGCGGTAAATGATTCTGAGAGCATGGTTAACATCAATCTTGTGTTCTGTATCCACGAGATGAGATAGAATAGAGCCACGAATAGATCTTGTTTGTCCTTTGCTTAACCAGGCAGGGTGATGTTCGGAAATTCGACGCGAAACACGCCTAATTGTACAGCCTATGTAACTCGCTCCACAGGAACGGTTAAATTGGTAGATACACATGTAAGAGGCGAAATTAGGCAGTTTGTCTTTTATTTCCGAACGCAGAAGAGGAGTGGTTTTAAAGATACAGCGTAATTCAGCATCAGGGAATGCTCTTCTTACCGCATTTCTAAGGCGCTCTGTTGGTATCTCACTGGTGTTGTCTCCTACGAACTGCATGTGTAAGAATGTGGCTTTTTTTTGCAACTGTTGGTAGCTTGGGCTGTTTTGGTTTCAGATTCATATTCTCATCAATAAACTTTTCAGGATAACCATTCTCAATTAGCAACCGTTAAATATTGTTAAGTTCCTTGTCAAGACATTCGTCCGAGCGAATCTCTCTTGCTCTGTGGACCAAGCACTTTATTAGATTGCGTTTGTATTTCAAGGGCACAAAGCTGAGAAAATGTGTGTACTGGCCCGTTGATGTAGGTTTTCTATAAACACTTCTTCTTATTGTGGCATCCTCTTTTCTGGTCATAAGGACGTCTAGAAATGAAATACCAGTCTTTTTCTTTCTCAATAGTAAAATTTATTGCAGGATGTACAATTAGGCGTTTTTCGCGTCGAATTTCCGAACATCACCCTGCCTGGTTAAGCAAAGGACAAACAAGATCTATTCGTGGCTCTATTCTATCTCATCTCGTGGATACAGAACACAAGATTGATGTTAACCATGCTTTCAGAATCATTTACCGCATACCAACAAATCTTAATTTCGCCTTGAGAGTTCGAATACTAAATATTGCTGAGGCTGTGGGGATCCAAATGAAGAAGCCTAATTTGTGCACCCAAAAGAATTTAGTTCAGTCATTATCATTACCTTGGCCATCGAGGTTTGAATGATCCTCAATATTTTGTAGAATTTTTCTAATTTTAGTGGATAGTCTATTCGCTGTTATATCTTTATTATTATTATTATTTAAGCATCTTTAATGAACTGCAATAGCGTTGATCATACTTTACAAATCGACATTATTTTTAAAAAAAAAACGCTAATATTGTTATCAACTACTAAATTAAATTATACTGTGTATATAAACATATATATAATTTTCAAGTATTGGTTTGGTAGGGATTTTGTTTAATTATAATTGGAGGATTTCATCATGAGCTGACATTAGTTAGAGAACCATTGGAAAACCTAGGAGTACTGGACAGCTGTTCCCTCCGTCCTAGTTCGGGACTCTTCATCAGTACGCACCCACCGCCATCGTTCGAACCCAGGACCTTCTGGTTACAAGGCCAGCGAGGTTGTAAGCCATTAATCCACTGGGACCCGATCCAATGGCCAGTGCATGAATTCTAACTTCTGCCAATTCACGACATAGCGCGACCCCTAGCCAATGTCTTCGGCGAGTATTTGTCCTCACACCCGACCTGCTGCACCCTACTGGTCACGACTTCTCACTGGAACCTCAGGTAACTACCTACCTGAATAGGGCCAGTCGCTAGTGAGCATCTCATTGATATTCGGACGAAACAGCTGTCCAGTACTCCCAGGTTTTCCAGTGGTTCTCTAACTGATGTCAGCTCATGATGAAATCCTCCAATTATATATAAAACTGTAGAGCCTGGAAGAGGAATTTATCGAAAAGAATATTCTTTGCTCGATTATTTTGTGTTTTAAAGATGTCTGAATGAATATTTTTGCTATATCCATTTATATCCAGTATTGAGTGCTAACTTAACCACAGAAATCACAATTTCATACGGCATATTCAGTTAAAATAATCATGACATAAGGCTTCAAGGATTTTGTTCACCTCAAATTTTCTATAAAATATCGACAATAAAATGGGGATTGAAAAGGAATCTAAACAGTCTTCTTCTTTTTATTCTTCTAAAAAATCTGCTTAATTTTTTTCATTCAGATAGGCATTATGAATGTAATGAAGCATAGAATTCTAAGAATAAAAAACATATAAAATCAACCACTAAGGTCAACCTAAGGTTACTTTCATTGTTTGTTTTTTGTTTTTATTTTAGGGGGGGGGGGGGAAGAGGGTAATGTGAAAGGCCAATGGAAGATATAATTTTTTAATAAAATTCTTATCAACAAAACACATCGAACAAGTTTTTTATGAAAGAAAAAATCTATCGAGAAAATGAAAATAAATGTACGACTCATTTGACGCTGTCATCAATACTAACACACGGTTATCAACAATAACAACAACAACCATTAAATAGTTCATCATTGGTCACAAGTGCAAAACAGACAAATCTGATGTTTTCCAGTCATTCATTTGCGTAGAACTAAGTCACACATTTGAAAACTATCCAGTGCTCCTCTCTGGTCGCCAATGACTGGCTGCAGGACAAAGTTGCTTGGAGTTCTAGTGAGAAGTTGTGTGGCCAGTCCGGTCAGGAATGAGCAGAAATACTCGCCACTGATGACAGTGACCGGTGGTCGCGCTAATATCACGAATTAGTGGAAGTTAACTTTCATGGACCATTGGGTCTGGCTCCAGTGACTGAGTGGTCTACGAGCTTTCCTTGTAACCGGAAGATCCGGGGTTCAAAACCCAAAGGATGCCCAGCACTCGTATGAAACAACAATCCAGTACTCCCCATCCTCGTTTTCACTGGTCCTCAAACTGAAATCATCCAGTGATGAGACTTGACATCTTATATCTGGGAAATAAGTGAAAGCATAAAATATTTCTCAGCAATCACATGCGATCAACATTTAATTTCGAACCCGTGACCTTATCATTGTGCAATATGACTGTCTGAACCAAGTAGCCATAGCTCCGAAGAGGTTGACAACAATTACACAAATGTACACAAATGATCAACACATACGCATTATGTATTCATGATTTGATTAGATCAGCTTAAAGCTCTGTTACCCTATTAAAGAGTCTTAGTGGGTTCGGTTGATGGTTTCCTGTTAAATTATTCATTTCTGTTGGTAAATGAGTACCTCTAGATACACTATACCTAAGGAAAAGAAGTCGGGACAAATATTCAATTGATAGACGCAAAACTTTGAGTTTCAGTGAAGAAGAAAAAATACTCCCGGCACACAAGCAGAGATCAATAAAAAGTCTATTCAGTAGTGTAAAAGTGCCATTGATTCAGAAGTAGAATGCTCGCCAGTCACGCAAGTGATCGGGGTTCAATTCCCGGTCGATACAGTCCTAAACCTCGTCTAACCGTTTGTAAGCTCAGAAAAGATGGAGAGTTGATCCTGAGGCTAGACAACCACACCTTGTAAAACACAAAACCAACGATTGTGGAACTTGCAAAGCTTGAGACTCTATATCCCGCTCGGAATTTGAGAAATGAAAATAAATAAATGAATAAAAAATCCACACTAGTGTTTGTAAAAAACGCACGCATTGAGCTAATAGATATTTATTTTTTTATTATTTTATTTTATATTTTTGGTTACAGCTTGATGCCACACCGTATTTTCAGTACAAGTATGGCATTTTCAGCATGGAAATCGGTACCCCAAATTTTGCAGGCCAACCATAGATATCGGGTGTGCGTCGGCTTTAATTCATGTCATCCGTTAACTGTCAAGGCAGGCTTAGTTAAGTGTCTAACAAACCGAGTCATAGCACTAAGTAGCACAAAAAAAACCCAAATGATGAAATAAAACAGATAGAAGAGGCGTTGGCGGTAAATAACTAACTATCCTATAAAGTTCATCAGGAAGATCAGAAAAGGTCAAAAGCAAAATAAAAATAATTGTAAAACTATTAGTGATAAAATAATTAAGAGAGAATATACGTCATCTACTGTTATACCACATAAGGAGGGGACATCTGAGACCCTACGTCGGATTCTTAATAAAGCAGGAATTAGGGTGGCATTCAAACCTACAAACTCACTCAAGTAGGACAAACTCTGTAGGCTGACCCAATTAGACAAAATAATATAATTTACAAAATACCTTGCAATGACTGTGAGTTAAGTCATTGGTAAATCAAACTAGTTGATCGGGGGTAGTCAGATTGTCGGAACATAAGAATTTAGCTTAGGTAAGAATGGTTGACCCCGAGAAGATAAGTAATTTAGAAAAAAAGCAATCAGCAATTGCACTGCATGTATTAACAAACAACCACACAATAGCATAGTGGGAGAGGGTTAAGATTCTAAGAAGTAATCTATGTAGGTGGAGAGAGAGATTGATTACTGAAACCTGCTTGGTTCATCGAGTCTACCGAACACACCACATGCAACAGAAATGACTCAATGCAAATACCAGAAGTATGGAAGATATTATTACCACCAGTCAGTAAATCGGGAGAGGACAATAAATAATCTCAAAATTCTATTTTAATTCAAGCACATCACAACATTCTAACAAGTTACTTATTATGACTATAAAAACACTCGTCTCATTTCCCATCTGATTGCATTTGATCAATAACACTCATATCATTATTTCTGAATGTGCATTATCCCATATTGATTTTTGTTCAAATATCTAGTCAATTCCACACATGTATATAAATGAAGGAAAAAAGTTGTGTGAGTAACTTGATATGATTATTATTGGCAATAGTTTGTGCTCGAAACGTGGTCATCAGTTAATATTACTGTATAACACTCTGTGATATATCAAAATAAAATCTAATCCATAATGGAGTTTTACTCTACCACAGTGCCCAAGTTTATATCAATGAAAATAAAATTCTTAAAAATACTAACAATCAATGATTGTTGCACAAGATATATATATATTTAAGAATCTCCTGCATGGCAGATAACAATTTGGGGTTTGAAATAACCAATGTTGAATTGGAAACCTGGCAACAGAATCAACGTTTAACAATCTGAACAATAGGTAGAAACTTGCCAGCTAAGTGTTAGTGGTGTTAACTACCCATCAACCACGAGTATTACACAGTATGGTGTTCAACCCGTGGTTAGTAGGAATGTGACTGACTTCTATTTGTATATCATCACGAACTAACATCACTTAAGAAATTGCTGGAAATACGGAAATGGTGAAGAGTTGTTTTTCTTTGGTCCTGTTGAAGAGTCCCCGAAAACCAAGATGTCACAACTGTCCAATACTCCCCCTAAATGTTTTGCCTCAGTTCGTGATAACATTTAATTACCTAGTATTATTTTTATTCCTTTGCCTTTTGAGTGTAATACACTCGACTTCAGAGTTGAGCTTTGAGGGTTCAAGTGGTAGTTGGGTTCGCCAGCCTCATACGCCTACCTCTTCCTCTTTGACGGGGCTTACTAGAGGCTTAGCAAGGTTTAGGAGTTGCATCGGCCGGGAATCGAACCATGGACCACGCGTGTTGGGTGTGACTGGTGAGTATTCCTACCAGTGAACCACTGACACAATGAAATACAACTGTATTTGCATTTAATAATGTTCTCTGAGCTGGTTGGTTTAGTTGCGCGGAGCTTTCGTCGCGCCCCTGCTGGAAAACATCCCCCTTCAGCGCAATTTTAAGCATAAAGTGAACTGATTTAAGTTTTTTTCATGAGCGATAGAATAGCGCCTAAAACTAGCAAAAGAAACTATCCAACAACTACTCTATAGTGATGAAAACATAAAAACGCAGTGATGTTCAACTTGGATAGAACTCATAGAATTATGCCTTACACAACATACATCCAATTCAATACTCAAATATATGAACAGATAAAAGGAACACCAATGGGATCATCGCCCATATCAGGATTAATAGCTGAAGCCATCATGCAAACATTAGAATTAATAGCCATACCTGTAATTAAACCAAAAATCTCGGTACTTTACGTTGATGATATATTTGTAATAATTAAGAGAAGTGATTTAGAATATATACTCATAAATTAATAAACAACATATTTGGAGACATCAAATTCACCATGAGAGAAGAAGAATTAGATAACAAAGATCCCATTTTTAGATGTCTTAATCAGGAGAACCAACACAGGAAATTTAGAAACACAAGTATATAGAAAATCAAGGGACACAGACAAAATACTCAACTATACTAGTAATAATCCAACTACTCACAAAAGAAACTGTGTGCAGACATTGTTTAAAAGAGTTCAGACACATTGTAGCACTCCAGAGTTGAAAAGAATGGAATAAAAATACCTACAAAAGAATAGTTATCCACAAAATTTCATCAAAACGTGTTTAAAATCGAATCACAACACCGACAAGAAACCATCATCAAAGAACACAAGGAAATTCATCCTACCATACATGAAAAATATCTCTGAAATAACAGCTAGAATAATGAAACCGTTCGATACAGATATAGCACACAAGCCAGCCAACATAAACACTTAATTCGATATTATGCAAACCGAAAGATCCAACAGAAAACGGAGATAAAATTAATACCATTTACAAAATAAATTGTGCGTATGAACTGTAACAGGTATTACATCGGCCAAAGTGGGCGTCCGCTTCGTATCAGAATCTAGGAACACAAATCAGCCGTGGGGAAAAGACATGATATATATTCCTGTTTCATATTAATGCATATAGATAATTATGGACACCAGTTTGATGGTTGGGATAATGTCGAAATTTTAGACAGAGGAAACACCAAAAGTGCAGTCAGGGAATTCCTAGAAACCTGGTCGGTACTCAAACGAATATGCAATTAACAAACACGTTAACATGTAGACCAAATATATACCAACTAATAAACAGTAAATCAGGTGACCAGAAAGTTTAAAATCCAAGTCAATACATATATAAAGATGGTTACCGGGAGACGCAATTCTACCACTCATGAAAAAAAAACTTAAATCAGTTCACTTTATGGTAAAAATTGCGCTGAAGGGGGATGTTGGCCAGCAGGGGAACGACGAAAGCTCCGCGCAACTAAACCAACCAGCTCTTCAGAGAACACTATTAATTAATTGCAAATCACATCCACCTGAGCTACAAATCTTCTCTATTATTTCAATACAATTGTATCCTTATTTCCAATTAGGAGGAAATTATTAGACAGGCAGGAAATACACCTTTTGCGACTGTTGTACAATGTAAAAATTCATTAAATATTCAATAACAAATCATTTACAAGTGATGATGACCAGTGCACTTTCGTTACAACAACAACAATAATAACGATAATAATAACTTCCATTAAGCAACTCTGTTTATTGTATCAAATACATAAAATAATTACAACAATAATAAGAACAACAAAAACTACTACTACTACAGCTTATACTACTTGTCACCGTATATAGTAAAAAATTTAATTCTTTAAAGAACCAAGTTGCTTTTAAGATTAATAATGTCTACCTTTTTTTTCTTAAGAAAAACAAAGCCGATATATAACCGAATTGTATCGCCTGTCTTAACCTCGCCTAGATGTCAAATCGAGAATCGAGAAGGCGAGAAACACATTCATCAACCTGAAACCAATCTGGAAATCTTTGTCACTCACCATCAACAACAAAATTCCGATTTTCAATACAAACGTGAAGTCAATTTTGCTTTACGGATCAGAAACTTGGCGATGGGTCACAAAGAATATTTTCAACAGGTTGCAGACCTTTATCAACAACTAACTGTCTTCGCTCTATACTGAAGATTAGATGGCCGGAAAGAATCACCAACAAGAAACTATGGCAACAAACAAAACAGGAACCAATCGCCCAGCAAATATGCAGGAGAAAGTGGAGATGGATCGGACACTCGCTAAGGAGGCCGTTGGGTGACATCGCGCGTCAGGCCATAGCTCGAGTGGAACCCGAAAGGGAAGTGGCGAGTGGGACGTCCAAGGGTGACATGGAGGAGATCGTGTGAGGAGGAGATAAAACAGTATGGAATAACATGGATGCAAGTGAAAAATACAGCACAAGACAGAAGCAAGTGGAGGCGTGCAGTTGAAGCCCTATGTTCCACTAGGAACCCAAGGGAACAATAATAATAACCTCTCTTGTTTATGTTATCATATCACCGAATTCCGTCGCGGGGAGTTCAAACTGCCTCACTTCACTTACTTCATATATTCTTCATCAACTGAATAGCACCTTGTATCAGTTCTCATACAATAAAGTATGCGTCATGAGAGCTTGGCACATGAGAAATCTATTCTACGTAAATGAGTTTTACCTTTGCATTCCAAGATGTGCTTCAAGCTTAAGGATTGAAGTTTCAGGAGTGATGACGGTGTGGTTTTAACGGTGTGGAGTTGCTAGCCTCACACCCAACCTTCTCTCTTTACCGGATTTACTACAGGCTAAAGGAGTTAAAGAGAAGTATGTCGGTCGGAGTTGGAACCCAAGGATTCTATCAATGAACCTGCAACGCACAACAGTTGATCATGATCTTATTTAACTGCGAAGTCCGACAAACTAGAGGAGGAAACGAATGGTACATTCAATAAATCCCTACTTCCACTACCCAAATGATACATTCAAATAAAAAAAGATAAGACTTCCAGCGAAGAGACTCTTTTCGGCGAATTCATTCACATAGCTGCACGATCGCATTTATATATGATTATTTGTGTGTGTGTGTACATGAGGTTTGTCAAGTTCAGATAATTGATCAGGTAATGCAAGAATGATCTAATATAGAAACAAGGTTAATTAGACAGCAACTAAAGTAAGATTGAGTTAGTGAGTTAGATGACGTAATATAATTAACTAAGATGTTTCAACTTAGGTCAGGGCAGCAACAAATGTGTGGAGCCAGGTATGTCGGCGCTCGCTTTTCAAACGTATCACCGAACACTTACCAACATGGTTTTACAAAGGAGAAAATCGATGCCCCCGCAGTTCCATCTTAGAACACTTGAAAGAGTGCGAAAACCAACCTACACCCCAAACAAGCTTCAAAGTCGTCTACAGAGTAAGAAGTAGTCTTCCTAGAGGTATACGGATCAGACTTCTTCAAACTGTAGAAGCAATGGCGATTCACTTGCTAAGTTGTGAATTCTGCATACAGAAGAAGTTCTTTCAATCACTACACTTGCAATGGACGTAATCTATCTTATTAGCCAACAAGTAAATTCTACCTAATCTTTTTTCTGTCTCTTCATTCGTATTATTTTGTCTTCTCAATTGTAATATTTTACATTTTCAACTTACTTGTTCTCTCCCCCCATCCGATTTAATTTCTACACCTCACTACCACTGTTACTGACTTGAACAACACTCAGTTTCTAGTCATTTATGTTACGTCATCCAACTTATTTGCTTAATTTCACTTCTACTTAGTCTCTACCTGTAATTACCTCTGTTGCTACCCTGATCTAAGTTAAAACATTTCACTCAATTATATTACGTCATCTAACTTACTTACTCAATCTTACTTTAGTTGCTATCTAATTAACCTTGTTTCTATATTAGATCATTCTTGTATTACCTGACTAATTATCTAAACTTGACAAACCTCATGTACATACACAATTAACTATATATAAATGCGATTGTACAGCTATGTGAGTGAATTCGCCGAAAAGAGTCTCTTTGGTGAACGTTATCTCTTTTTCATATGACTCAATGAGGATTTTCAAGCTATTCAAATAAAAGACTTCAACTTGGGCTTTCTCGTTTATTCGTTTTAAGTTCTACCGAGATGAAATGACTGAAATCCCTGCTGGCCAGCACATCTGCTCCTAGCCTAAAATAACTTTGATACATTCGATATCAGTATCTATTGCTTAAAACAATAGAGCGTTATGATCTAATAACTGAATGGGTCTGTAAAGAAGAGCCTCAGCATATTAACTAATACCTGTTATTTATTACACATTTCAGCAAACTGGACCCATCCATCCATCAGTCAGTCAGTCAATCAGTATACGCAAATACGTTCTCCAAAAATATAATGCCATTTATTTATATTTTGATTTCCATTCCATTTTCTGCTACAGATAAGTTTTCAAATCATAGTTCAGCATAATTTCATTGGAATTGTTGTTATTACATGGTTGAAAGAAGTCGGTAGGAAGTCTCAGACCTAACATTTCGTGCTTCTTTGCACTCATTAGTCAGGGAGGCGTATCTTCAATCTTGTAGGGACTCATGTCCCTTCTGAGGTTCGGACTCAGGTGAACCAGCGTTGCAGTCAAAGCATTTATATAAGTCCTAGCAGAGGTCAATCACCAGCCTAACTCTGACTGCAGAACTGGGTGACCAGGGTGAGAATCTCAGAATCGACTGGTGGGTGCCAACAAGCATAAAACCTGAGTGAAGCAAGGCATCCTGACGATTCCCTCCAACCATATAATAATAACAACAATTCAATCTGCACCAAGATAGCTAGCCACCCAGCACATTGAGGTCACACCGCAAACTTGACTGATACAATTCAGGTCTAAACGCACGACATCAGTCACTACCCAGTGTCCAATGAAACAGTTTCATTTGTTTTACTGATTTCCAGAGATTGCCAACACACCTGATGAAGTCCCACGAACAGAAATAAACGAAACCGCTTCCACATCAGGGGAAAAACACATAGAAACAAGAAAAGAAGGATAACTGATACGAATATCAGATTCATTCACTCATTCATTCCTTTCTTCCGGATAACACACACACATGTACACTAAACACCCTTATGTCAAAATCAGCTGTCTAGACAAATGTAAATGAAATAAATCAATAAATAAATGTAATGTATGTATATCTTAGGTTGTGAAACCACCCAATTTCACATATACAATACACACATAGAGAAAGAGAGAGAGTGTGTGGTCCAGTCATCTCTGGAAAACGTCAAGTGTTGTTATTATTAGATGAGAAATTTAAAAATGTATAACTCTGTCTGTATACCAAAAACACATACATCATTGATTTCAAGTGAATTCATTAACAAAAAAACTCGAGATGTGAGTACACACAATCACAGTTACATTCAATTCAGATATGCTGATTGACTTCAAATGAAAATCCTGATATACAACAGTCGATAAGACAATACACAAATAGATGGACAGACACACGTAGTGTACTGCTCTTCACTAGGTACCAAGATGACACTTTATGCTTAATCATCCTACAAGAACAGTGATCACATATACATTCTAAGGAAATGCTATACATATATATACTTTAACACGTACAGGAAGAGGAAATGACGTTGTTCACAAAGCGGTATACCACATACTCGCATACACTTACAATTGTATTGTAGGCTACTTCGTGAGATATCCCAGAGAAAAATTACTGTCAGACTAAGGTAAGCATCCACCATCAATCAATAAAGATTCACAATAATGTTTTTTCTTCTACTTAAACTGTGATGTTCTCCAACTTAGATTCCACTTAGGAGTCATTCAACACTCTTCCTACTACAGCATAGATGTGCAAAGGATGATATACAGTAGGGAAGAAAGCGATACATCGATTGAAGCAGTAATTAATCCCAGTGATACATTTTCCCCACAACTGTCAATCGTTTACGTTTATACAGATCAGATGAGTTTGAAACTAACGTGCAAAAAAACAGCTAGATTATAGTGATTGCTTACTTCACATTCATATAACTACACCCACACGATATTTACTCAATATCGATAGCATTCATAGGAGACTCCTCATCAGCACGCACCCATCACTCCAAAAGAGATGGCTGCCAGTCGAGCTCCTCGATCATTCAACCACTCGGACAGAATCCGGTGATCATCAATTCACGAATTTATAGTGCCACTGCCGTGGCATCATAGGTGCGTCCTGTCAAAGAATCCGTAGCTAGGATGAAATACTTGTCCAGTACTCCTAGCTGGTTTTCAATGTTTCTCTGACATCAATCCGGATATGGAGTTTTCCTATACTGTTGTACTTTGAACAATTGATTATGCATTTTTTTTTCAAATCTAAAATCATACATCTATAGAGAAAAAAAACTTAAGTTATCAAGGAAAGACAACCAGCGAAAGCTGAATGGATAGAAAATTCAGTGGAAACTCAACTGAGTCATTTTCTTTCTGCCCAGTAGGATCATCACGTTTGAATTACAATACTGTTAACGTAAAAATAAAGAACTGAAGAAGTGTACAACACTATTATTGTTTGTTTTGCTTTACAAAACTAGACGAACTAAGATGATTTATGCGATGAATACGTACAATATACGTACTTAAAAATTACCCAGTGCTTTATTTTTACATAAAAATTTAAGTGATATAAGAAGTGAATTTACGACAGTGTTACACTTTAGAGAAAAAGTCAGCTGATTTCTATCTATGTCGAGACAGAGAGACAAAGTAGTCAATATGCATCGTAATGCATTCATTCATACATCAATACATATACATATATTTGGCCAAACCGGTTAAAGTAACCTTGAAAAATGATTTCAACCAATCAGGAATGAATGTCATCTAAGTCATACTATACAGAAATGATCGATTGATCGATCGATCGGGAAGTAGAATATATTCAAATAGAAAAGTCTGCATTATATCTATCACATATGTGAAATATTTTGATTGACGAATTGATAAGGACATGCACACACACACATACACATACAAACAAACAAACGCAAGAGCATACACACACAAATATGAAAAATCGAATTATAAAGCTACACATGAAGTAGAAATAAGGTAAATCTTGAAGTCAGCTGTACAAAAAAATGTTTGTAGCAATATTATTTCAAGGGAATTTAATCTATCGTAAAGACGAGAAAGTGATCAACATTAGCTGTACAATATAGACTCTTGAATTATTCCACTTTCACATAGAATCCTGAAACGTGTATCATTGATATCAGTTTTTAGCTGCTATTTACTTAGTGATAAGTCAGAGTGATTGTTTGACGGCTGATGATACTATCTACTTACGCAGACTGAAAAAGGAACAGTAGGATTCGAACCTGGCACCGACTGATTGGAAGCCGAATGATCAAGCTAAGTAGCCACGTCTTCACTATTACCTAACATTTTATCAACTGAATTCAAAGGCGTTCAAAAGTAATGCGCTTGTTGATAAAGGCCATCGAATTTCGGCACAGTAGTAAAACAAACAAGAAGAAATTTTAAAAACCTCGAGAAATCAAGTGTTAGGAAGTTAATGATTTCGACTCAGTCTCACATATTCTTTTACTTAAATTATCCTAATTTAGTGATAATACAACAAATTAAGAGATTTATGGGATACACACATCAAAACCTGCATAGGAGATAATCTTATCTCTTCTAGACCAAATGTACTGTTTGCTAAAAAGAAAGTGTTCAACCATCACAGTACACACGTCCTTTGATCGATATCTAGATATCAGTTCTATGCCAGAGACACAATAAGTTGGAAAATGCCATGTTAGCCTTTTGTATCCATGCTGAGATCTCGTCACCAAGCAGTCCATTATGGCTAGTCCAACTTCCCAAACAGATGAAGTGGTCAACACAGCCTATCACTTCACTCCTTTTGCTTAAACTAGGAATCAATGTAGCCCAGTCTTGTAGCATCATCTTACATTTGACAGGAGCGAATCACATGCCACAGATGAGGATATCAGAGTCAGTCAGAATAGAAACAGCAAAACTTGCGTTCACTAATGTCAAATCAGTGTGGAAATCTCATGCACTCAGGATAAGAAATAAGATCCAGGGTGCAGCAGGTCGGGTGTGAGGACAAATACTCGCCGAAGACATTGGCTAGTGGTCGCGCTATATCGTGAATTCGCAGAAGTTGGAATTCATGGGTTTAATGGTCTATGAGGTCGCCTTGTAACCAGAAGGTCCAGGGTTCTAACCCCTGTGTGTGGATGCGTACTGATGTGGAGTCCCAAACTAGGACGGAGGGAACAGCTGTCCAGTACTCCCAGCTGGTTTTCCAACGGTTATCTAACCAATGTCAGCTCATGATGAAATCCTGTAACCAATCAACCAAATCCCTACAAACCAACACTTGAAGATCCAGATCCTCGAACCTATTTGCTAAATCAATGCTTCTATGTATGATCTCGAGACTTTTTTCCATCGGGCTGCAAACAGACTTCTTATCAACAGCTGACTTCGCTTAATATACTCAAAACCGGATGACTAGAAAGGATTAGTGATAAAGAACTTTGGGAACGAACCAACCAAGAACCTACTACCCCCCCTGCCCCAAAAAAATATGCCGAAGAAAATGGAGATCGGACACATGCTGAAGAAACCGCTGAGTGACAGCGCACGCACTTGGCCATTGCTCCAGTGGAACCAGAATGGGAAATAATGAGTTGGGCGTCCAATAGTGACATGGAGGAGGAGATTGTGTGAGGAGAAGATGAGCCTACGGGCAATCATGGTGGAGCCAGATAAGAAAGACTGCTGAGAACAGGATGAAATGGAGGTGAGCTGTTGAAGCCCCATGTTCCACTCGAAACTAAATGAATAATAACAATCATTATTGCTTGCAAGGTTAACTTTCTGTGAGAAACAACCAATCAAAAGACTGTATTTTCTACTAACAATAATCTACAAGAATGTACATTAAAATCTATAAATATGTGTTGATTTTCCTTAATAAACGATCTGTTGCCTGGCCCTTGTCTTCTGTTGTTACATTATTATAAACAGAAAACAATCTAATTATCTATTCCAATTAGGTTTATGGGGAATAGTGTTCATTCTATTCCGTCAAACCATTTCCTCTTCATTTTTGTATTGTACTATTGTCCAATGGGAACATAACAAAGGAAATAATCAAAATGACAGCTAAGATACATTCATTCATTAGAAAAAAGGTTCTCAAAACGAAGAAAACAATCATACTTGATCAAGACGCACACGTACATACACACGCATACATTAAGGCTAAAAACAAACTGGTGTCTGTTTTCAGTGTGGATACAAAGCGTGTATGCATGAATATATATCTATGGGATTTTATCACCATATATTTCATTGAAATGAAATGAAAAGACTGACTGACTGGTTTCGACACAGAAGTGCAGCAGTTCCAGTTGCCACACTCCATGGTAGTGTACCACACAAAGCAAGAGAAGAGAATAATGAGAGATTCAAAAGGGAGATAATAAACACAAGTGCTAGTGAGGGAAAAAGAATAGTAATGTGGTGGAAGAACAATAGAGTTTTATTGGATATGACGAATCACAAAGGGTGAATGAATGCATCTGCACCGGCCATTGAGAACGATGAATTTGAGCCATATCACTAATTGTCTCCAGCCTTCATTGGTTCTTACCATCCCGAGAACCAGGCCGTTAGTTAGTCTACACCTCCCTACATGACTGGCTTAAACGAACTGTTGTGGATTTTATTTCATGAAAAGAGATGCAATCAATAGTCTATTAGTCTGGAAAATTCATTTAAAGTCTTTTAATTTCCAATGTATCATATAATATAAGTAATGGAAAAATAGTAGCTGGAATGGCCGGCGATAATACGGACTGTGAACTATGCGAACCAAACTGTACTAGCCAAAACTACTCTAATCTGAATAACAACATCAACCACTAAGCAGGCGAAAATGAGGGACACGCCAAACTGTTGAGAATACACACATATATAGGTTTTAAATTACCCTGATGAACACTAAGTTCACTGGTGGGGAGTTTGGTAATGCAAGGAATTGTATGAAGACTTTAAATTCTGATAACTGTAAATTATAGTGTCTTCAAGTTGTAGAACATTAGCTGCGATTGGTTGCAGGATTTCGTCATGAGCTGACATTGGTTAGAGAACCATTGGAAAACAACCAGGGAGTATTGGACAACTGTTTCGTCCTGGTTTGGGATTCTTCATCAGTACGCACCCACCACCAGGGTTCGAACCAAGGACCTTCTGGTTACAAGGCCAGCGAGCTCGTAGACCATTAAGCCACTGAGACCCGATCCAATGGCCAACCCATGAATTCTAACTTCTGCCAATTCATGATATAGCACAACCATTAGCCAATGCCTTCGGTGAGTATATGTCCTCACACCCAACCTGCCGCACCCTACTGGTCCCGACTTGAGCAATGTTGAAGGATTCGACCGCATGACTTTTACTGTTTTCAAAGACTTTAAAGTCAAGAATTGATAATGCACTACAACGTATTAGACGAATACCACACTTTATTCCTAACCTTTTCATTCTGACTGGAACGTAGGGTTTCAAACTTTTGAAGTTGTAGAAGTGGTGGTGCTGATGTTTTTACGAAGTAGGTTTGTTTTAGCCTCTCGAGCACACTACTTCAGGCTTAGTTAGAGTCTAAGTGAAGTTAAAGAGTGCGTCGGCTGCGAATTACAACTCAAACCTATCTCACAGCTGGTGAGCATTCTACGATAGGACCACCAACGCACGAAGAACACTACTATACACAATTAATCTGTGTTAAGCAATTTCAAACTGTACTTTTTGTTGAACAATAGTTAGTAAACAGTGTAATATGTCTAGTCCTATCTTTGCCGTAGACTGAATTCTATCAGTCAGGTTTGCAATGTGGCCACCATTCTAGGTAGCTTGCCATTACGGTGCACACTGATTTGATGATATTAAATGGTTGGAGGCAATCGGCCACAGGAAGCCTTGAGCTTACGTTAGTTGGCACTTACCAGCCAGTAAGGCGTATCTGCAGCCTTGAAGGAACTCATGTCCCTTCTGAGATTCGAACTCGCGTCACCCAGTGAGTGCTGCAGTCAGAGACGTTACCACTGAGATATTCGGACTCACAATTACCCTCCTGTAGGACTGTAATGGATATTTTTGATTGAACACTAGTCAGTAACTAGTGTGATATGTCTAGTCCTTAGTTTGGTGCAGACTGAATTCTATTGTCAGTCAAGTTTGCAGTGTGACCTTCACGCTGGGTGGCCCACGAGCCCGAATAGCTTAGTGGTAACGTCTCTGACTGCAGCACTCACTGAGTAACGCTGGTTCGAATCTCAGAAGGAGGGACACGAGTTCCTTCAAGGTTGCAGATATACGCCTTGCTGACTGACTAGTGAGTGCCAACTAGCACGAAACCTAGGTCAGACAGGACTTCCTGTCGATTGCCTCCAACCATCTAATAATTTCAAACTGTTTCCTATGTTTTTGAGGTCGTGTAGATATCAATGAACAATGCTGAAACATTGAAAGAGATGAAATAAAGACTGAAATGAAATTATACAAAAAATCACACTTTCAATATTCCTTAAAGTGTATTACACTTACACTTTTCTTTTAAAATGAATTCATTTCACTTACTGGAGAGATAAGATGAGAAATTATTGATCTTTTTTTAAAAATGTTAGTTTAAAAAAAAGTTGAGTAGGATGACCGTTTAATGCTTTGAAAATGACTTACTCGAAGAATTTCTCGACTGATATAGGCAATCCAATCTTCTTTTAATGATTTTGTACGAGTACCTAAAAAGAAACATCATCAAAATAAATGGAGTTATGGAAAGGAAATATTATTGATTGCGGAATTATTATTACTATCATTCTTATTTTGACATATTTCTCGTTGATATGATTTCACTGGACTGAAGTATTCAGGGTTTTGTTATGACATGTCACCTCCACGACCGATTACTGCAACCTTGATATGGTGGTCGCCGGGCTTGTATATCCCAATGACCAAACAAGCTACACTGGCTGGAACTACCATACCAGGAAGATTGTTAGGATAGCGATTAGACTAAAAGCAGTTAACGGCATAGTGTAAGATTGTTTCTTACACTCTGCTGACGGTCTGTGGCCAAAGTCGTGCTGCTGGGGAATAGGGATATAAAAGCCGCAATAAGGTGTTTATCTCAGATGACCAGCATGCCAACCACCTATGCTGTCTCTCCACACACCTGATCACTTCTGTGTGTATATATCAGTTCACCTGTTGCTGTGGAGCCAGGTATATCGGTCGTTCAACGCGTATCCTGTCAAAAAGGGTCAAAGAACACTATCCAGCGTGGCTACAGAAAGGAAGTAATAGCTGCATAAGGAGTGCAATAATAGAACACCTCGTCAACACTGGTCATTCCATCTCAACAAACGCCTCCTTCAAAGTATTTACTACTGAGTTGGAAGCAGGTGAAGAAGACTATGAGAAAAAAGTTGAATTTCTAACCTCTCACAACTCAATTTTGATACAATCAGAGCACCAAAATAATGATGAGCGGCGATAATGTGGTAATAATAATAATAATAATAATAATAATAATAATAATAGTGCTTACTTTTGATAAGATCAGCAACTGATCCAGCTCCGCAATACTCCATAGCAAGCTTTAAATAAAACACAAGAGGTTAAAATAAGATGTGAATGCATTTCAGGCAGGTAAAAACAAATGAAAATACAAAAAAAGGAATAATAAATAATCAAACTTTGAACTCTAATTATTCAAACAAATAAGGTCACAACTGCTCAGTTATTATTTTTATTATTATGTTATTCCTATAGCTTCCCAGTGGAACATAGGGCTGCAAGCTTCTTGGGCTATGAAGTTTCGGTAGGCAATGGTGTGTTTTTTACTTTTACGGGATGGGGCGTTGCTAGTCAGCCTCATGCCCAACCTTGCCTTTTTACTAGTATTATTAATGGCTTAGAGAGGTGAGGTAAAGGAGTGAGTCGACTGGGGATCGAACCCTGAACCACCTGAGTAGTTTCGGCGAGCATTCTACAGCTGTGCCACCACCAGTGCACAAAGTTTAACAATCTAGAATCAAAATTTAACCTTTCTCTTTTGTTCAAGTATTGGTTTGTAGGGATTTTGATTGATTGGTTACAGGATTTTATCATGAGCTGACATTGGTTAGAGAACCATTGGAAAACCACCAGGGAGTACTGGACAACTGTTTCGTCCTAGTTTGGGACTCTTCATCAGCACGCACCCACCACCAGGGTTCGAACCAAGGACCTTCCGGTTACAATGCCAGCGGGCTCGTAGACAATTAAGCCACTGGGACCCGATCCAATGGCTTATGAATTCTAACATCTGCCAGTTGACGATGTAGCGCGACCACTAGCCAATGTCTTCGGCGAGTATTTGTCCTCACACCGACCGACCTGCTGCACCCTACTGGTCCCGACTTCCCACTAGAACTCCAGGTAACTACCTACCTGAATAGAGCCAGTTGCCAGTGAGCATCTCATTGACATTTAAGTATTGGTTTGTAGGGATTTGGTTGATTGGTTACAGGATTTCATCATGAGCTGACCAATACTTGAATATCAATGAGATGCTCACTGGCGACTGGCCCTATTCAGGTAGGTAGTTAGATACCTGGGGTTCTAGTGGGAAGTAGGGTGTAGCAGGTCGGTCAGTGTGAGGACAAATACTCGCCGAAGACATTGGCTAACGGTTGCGCTATATCGTGAATCGGCAGAAGCTAGAATTCATGGGCTAGACATTGGATCGGGTCTCAGTGGCTTAATGGTCTCCGAGCTCGCTTGCCTTGTAACCAGAAGGTCCTTGGTTCGAACCCCATTGTGGTGGGTGCGTACTGATGAAGAGTCCCAAACTAGGACGAAACAGTTGTCAAGTACTCCCTACAGGTTTTCCAGTGGTTCTCTAACCAATCTCAGCTCATGATAAAATTCTGTAACCTTTCTCTTTCGTATTTGTACACTATTCATCATCATCAATATGCGAAATTAACATGTTAAAATGTTATATTGTCTATTTTGCCTTCTTATTTTACTTTCAATGTGTAAAAAGGCCATCAGAATAATATGAAGCATATATTAGATTATTCAGCTAATATATATATATATATATAAACAGGAAAACGTCTTGAAATAATGGAGAAGATTTGTAGCTCAGGTGGATGTGATATTGAATTACTTGTGTTCTCTGAGGATCTGGTTGTAGATTTAATTAAGAAGCTTTCGTCGTCCGCTCATCTAGACAACATCTTCCTTCAGCGAAGGTTTTGTAGTATGTGAAATGAACTCTTATTTAAATTCTCCATAAATGATGACATACCTGTATCTCCTGGCAACCACTGTCGTGACTGCTGACTAGTTGTTAATTTACGTCGCTATTGATCATATTTATATTGACTTGTAATTCCAACTTTCTTGTCATGTGATGATTTACTTTTTATTAGCTGGTAAATTTGATCTGTAGTAATATGCTTGTTAATTGACTTGAGTACCAAGCTTCTAGGAATCCCCTGACAGTATTTTTAGTGTTTCCTCGATTCAAACTTTCTCCATTATCCCAATCATCAAATTCGTGTCCATAATTATCTATTTGCATTGATACAAAAGAATATATATCATGTCTTTCTACAGCCAATTTGTGTTCTTCGATTCGGATTCGAAGGGGAGTCCGACTTTGACCGATGCAATGTTTATTGCAGTTCATACAATTTATTTTGTAAAGGGTATCAAATTCATTTATTTCTGTCGAATCTTTTGGCTTGTAAAAAGACATGATGTATATTCTTTCGCATTTATATATGTAGATAATTATGGACACGAATTTGATAATTGGGATAATGTAGAAATTTTAAATATAGGAAACACGAAAAATGCAGTCAGGGGATTCCTAGAAGCCTGGTACTCAGATGAGTCAGTCAGCAATTAACAAACACAATATTATAGACCAAATTTACCAGCTAATAAAAGGTAAATCATCACATGACAAGAAAGTTCGAATTCCAAGTCAATATAAATATGACCAATAGCGACGTAAATAAACAACTAGGCAGTCACGACAGTGGTTGTGAGGAGATACAGTTATGTCATCATTGATGGAGAATTTAAATGAGTTCATCTAAAATACTAGAACCTTTGCTGAAGGGAGATGCTGACTAGATGGGGGACGACGACAGCTTCTTGATTAAATCAACCGGCTCTTCAGAGAATACAATGAATTCAGCAGAAAAGGTTTACTTAACATTACTTTAAATCTAACTAAATAAGATAAGTGAATTTGGTGGATGGCGGTGACTAGCAGTGGAATCTAAAATGAGTATTTCGTCCTACTTGGAACTCGTCATCTAGGTGCACCTGCATTCCCTAGTGAGTGAGTGAGTGATGCTATTCCCAATGGGACTTGAACCCAGTACCCATCGCTTCAAACGCTGAAGTGTTATCCACCCACTAGACCACTTGGACCACAGGTTCCACCTCTTGTGCAACGGGTCCGTACTAGGAGCTAAAATGTCTACAGAGGCTGGACATTTCGTCAATCCAGTCAATCAAAGGGAAATAAATAAAATTTAAAAGCCTGTATAACTAGTCTTCTGTTTTAATGTATTGGCCAATGACTCGTTTGGATTAGGTAGTCAATCAGTGAGATTGGGTGGGGTGGGGGCGGGGTTATAAAGCCCTATTAACTGGGATGACTTAGACATGACGTATGTTAAGCAATGCCAAGCAGTTGCACTTCTCTAAGAGTAGTGATATTCCTGTTATGTGTGGTTACACAGAAGTATGACATTAATTCATGGGGTCACTGATTGTTGGTTTGAACCGCCTAAGGAGGTTTATGTTGTTGAGTGTCAGCTGTTTAGAGACTTCAAGAAAAAAGCTCCAAATGGTGGAGAAGTACACAATCTTTGTCATTTTATTTTCTCCTTCATATTGATTTTTATATATTGTAGTATAATTGTGTTTCTCTTCCCTTTGTTTTATGTATACACTTTACAAAGGTGTGGGAAAATTTGAATTGATACACTTCTGTAAAATAAAAAACATTCAGCACTGATGTACACTACCCAAGATCTAAATAGGACATAGGGCCAAGTTAAACTTTAAGCACCAGTAGGTAGCAATGGAGTGTGACCGCACGAATGACCTTGAAAAGCTCACTGAACAGGTCAGTGAAACCTGACAAATAATGCTGTAATCATGAATAAAATATGCTTCTTGAAGTGTTATGTTTTTTAATGGGATATCTGGCAAGTTTCAGGTCAGGTTTGGGAAATATTAAGGTTTAGGCTAAGGAGAGGTTAGGGGTAAGGTTAACCTAATAGGGGAGACGTAAGGGTTGTTTTTAGCTTGATTGGGGTTAATTTAGGGATATTTGCACGCTAGGGTTAGGTTAAGGAAAGACTAGAGTCAGTGATAGGATTAGAAGACCTAGATAATTAGCATGCATAGAATGTGGTTAAATTACTCTGTTGTTACGCTAACCCAAAAGTGATAGGTATTTTTGTCACACGTCAGAGAAAGGTATCCTGTGTAACAGTTTCACACCTTTTGATTCATTTTTTGAACGCAAAAATCGCCTTTATTATGTGGTTTGTGCGTCCAAGGTCATTTAACCGTTGGTACATACTGGTGCTTAAAGTTTAACTTTGCCAGACCTACCTCAAAAAAGCTTGGTCATCCTAACTATCTAACCATAACATGTTTTGTTGTAAGTGTCGTATGACTGAACCCATCAAAGCTCATCAATTCATAGAACTATTTTATTTATTTATTTATTTTCATAGTGGCCCATTTGCTTAGGTGCTCGATTTTCAACCGGTGGGTCTGAGGGTTCGAACGCCACTCGGCCTAATGGTAGACAGATATCAGAATTCAACATTTGATACAGAATATTCGGGTAAATACTTGAGCCATAACTATGTTAATTTATAATAAGTTTACACTTCTTCTTATACACTTCTTAGTTTGCACAAAGTACAAACTGATAGAGTTTCACTTCGCAGAACAAGGGTAACAGACTCGTTGACCGAATGACTGGGCTTCAGCATAGAACTTTGCACAGAAGTGCATCAGTTCGAGTTGCCACATTCCATGTACAGCACACAAAGATAGAGAAAAGATAGATTCCGAAGGAATATAATTGGGCAGAAATTTACGGAAGAAAGAATACTGACACAAAGTAAAAATGAAGGTTGAATGGATTTGAAGGACCACAGAGATTGAAAGCATCTGCATCATTGAGAACGATTTTGATGACTCGCATTAAGACATTGGCCTGAATTCTACCAATTTACACAAATATTATCACATTGAAGCGCTGGTATATAAGAATACAACTCTCTTTGAACTCAGTAGACAGCCAGAAGGTCATGTATTATCCACATAGCCTTTGATAGATCTAGCAAACATGAAATCACGAGAACACAGTCAGAGCATTTGATAACCCAAGTGTCTCAATCTGTTGTCTTCTAAATGTTGTAAATGTACAGCATGCTTGCTATAATTTATACAAGGTAACCTTTCCACCTACTCAGATCATTTAAAAATCAATATCATTCAACTATTGTTGGGTTTTTTTCCAGTTATGCTTTTGTTCATTAGGAATAAAATAAGTAAATCAATATTTAGAAAAATTCATTTCTCGATCTAATATAAATCAATAGATATCAGTCACTACCACTCAGGTGACCTACGTTTTCTTGTCCAAATACAAGACAAATTGGATTAAATAAGTTCAGTTTACACACTGAACAATTAACTGTGGATAACAGTGAAACTAGTTACGGAGTCCCGACCGATAGCTGCTACTACCTTGATGTGGTGGTCACCGGGCTTGCATATCGCAATGATCCAACAAGCTACGCTGACTGGAACTAATGTTCCTACAGGTCCTACAATGGCAGGAAGGTTGTTAGGATAGCGATTAGACTAAAAGCAGTTACCGGCATAGTGTAAGATGTTTTTATACTATACTGGGGGTTCTGTGGGCAAAGTCGTACTGCAGTAAGTTGTTTCCCTCAGATGACCAGCGTGCCAGCCACCCATGCTATCTCTCCACTCAGGAGAGGCGGGGTTACAAAAGGTCAACCCGAAAAATTGTACATCCCGACTTACCCCACCATCCACGGTGGTCCGTAACCGGCGGTAACTTACTAATACGGAACCAACCCATGAAACCAGTATAGACAGGCCGTGTGTAACCGGCCTCAAGCAGTTGTCCCCTGGGCTCTGAGATCACGCAGCACTAATTCTTTTTTTGTTTCAAGTACCCGAAGAAAAATTCAACTTCCATGGTGTGGGCAACCGGGAAGTAACAGCCGCCCGCACACTTCCAGAAGCACACGAAGCCCTCCTGGTTACGGAGTGGTATAGAATGGAGTAGACATATAACATTATTTCTTCTATACCACCATCCCTGTTAGCGATACCTGTTATCAACCAATTCCTACTCGGTAAAATACGTGATGATTGGTAGTGAAATGAAAGTCTGAGTCGTAGAATGATTTGAACAAGTGGCCTCCGAATTACCAGTCTGGTGTAAACATCAGGGGGCTTACAACCGGACTGATAATGGATATACAGGTCTACTTAGGGGGACTGGAAAACTCTGATTTCAAACCTATCGTTTTCATGGGCTGCAGAATATGAAAGAATCGAACGGTCTGTGAACCTGTCTCGGTCACCTCCAACCACTGCTTCACTACCTTGTGGATCAGACTTCAAGTCAAACGTTCAATAGGTGACCTCTTAAAACAACCACCTGCTTCATTTAGGGGAGTCCGCGTAGTATCTCAGCGCCCACATAAGCTATGAGATTTTATGTGGCGCATCTCTTGGTTGCCCACAATGCACCTGGTGCTTTACCTAACCAGGTCATCATTTCAACCTCAGTCATTACGCGTAAAATACCCAGCTGTATATACCGCCTCGTTGCTCAGCTAGTAACAGTGTCGGAGTGCTAATTCGATAGTCACTGATTCGAATGAATCCCTCCGTGACCAAGAATTTCATTTCAACTTCAATCATCATCAGCAATTACATCAGAAAAACAAACAAACAGTCTGCTAAGCCAAGGCTCAAATCTCAATAAAATCCCACTAACTGATAAATTCGAATTGTAAATCCTGACAAACTGACTGAGTTTCACCACAGAACTAGGCGGAGAAGTACAGCACACACACATAGGAAGATATCAGAGATTCAGAAGAACGATAATAAGCACAAGTGTGAAGCAGAAAGAATAGAGTAACATAGAAAAACATGAGAATTTATTGGATTTAGGAGATCACAAAGACTGAATGCATCTAAGGCATTGAGAAGGATTTTTAGCCACAACATCTACAGTCTCTAGAGACATTGGTTCCTAGCATCCTCCTGACGACCCTAACTAGGCAGTTCACACCTCTCTATATTATTATTATTATTGTTTCCTTTAATTCCTAGAGGAACATAGGGCTTCGGCCATGCGTCTCCATTGCGTTCGGTTCCCAGCTAACGTTGTCACCTGGCTCCAAGTCTGTGCACACGTTTTCATCTCCTCTTCACATGACCTTCTCCAAGTCACCTTTGGACGACCAACTCGCCGCTTCCCTTCCGGGTTCCACTCGAGCAATGGCTTGTCTAGTGATGTCACTTGATGGTTTGTTTTCTCATCTCCATCTCCATTTCTTCCAGTATATTCGTTTCACAATCGGTTCCTGGTTGGTTCGCTCCCAGAGATCTCTGTTGCTGATCTTTTCTGGCCATCTGATCTTGAGTAGTTTTGAGCGAAGACAGTTGTTGATGAAAGTCTGTAGTTTGTTCGAAATGCCCTTCGTCACGCGGCACCAAGTCTCTGATCTATATAGTAGCACTGACTTCACATTGGAGTTGAAAATCCGGATCTTATTTTTGATGCTGAGTGCTGTTGACCTCCACACAGACTTGAGAGTATTGAAAGCTTGTCTTGCTTTTCCGATCGTCGCTTTGATATCCTCGTCAGTTCCACCCACCTGTAGTTGAAACGATGCTTCCCAGGTTCCTCCCATTTATGATGATCGTTGTCTGTTGTTGTTGTTCTTGTACAGGAATCTTCACCACCTCTGTTTTCTCTATGTTCGCCTGAAGGAAGTCCTATCTTCTCTGGATGCTTCTTCTTCCAACTTGTTGCTTTTCGCTTGTATATCTTCCAGTTTGTGGGAAATCAGACATATATCATCGGCGAAGTCCAGATCTTCCAAGTTTTTTGTGTGAGTTCATTTTATGCCTGTTTCCTCATTGCCCTTGCTCAAACTAAGTGTCAAAGATTTCATAAACTAATTCCGGGTTTTGGTTTGACAACCGAGTCTTATGTCGGTTAACATTGCTAGCCTAGGAAGGAGATCACATAGCAGGTGTGTACAACACATATATTCTAGCCATCTCAATCGATGCAGATTCACAACCTCGTCGACCTGAGAGTATCTGAAATACCGAATCAAAAGACGTTAAAATGTTAGTAGAAAGCTAAAATAGATGAATTAGAAAGAGACCAGAATACAGCTAAAGTCTTCTCTATAAGCATTGTAATTTATTTATTTTATTTAGTTAT
Source organism: Trichobilharzia szidati (assembly GCA_944472155.2). NCBI lineage: Eukaryota > Metazoa > Platyhelminthes > Trematoda > Strigeidida > Schistosomatidae > Trichobilharzia > Trichobilharzia szidati. The sequence goes on from OX235271.1 coordinate 216,147,105, forward strand.
TTTATTTTGTTTTGATTATAGCTTGATTCTACACCGTATTTTTGATACTGGCTGGCTGGCTGGATTCAACATAGAACTTGGCACCGAAGTGCACCAGTTCGAGTTGCCACGTTACAAATAGCACACAAAGGTAGACAAGAAAATGAGTGAAGAGAATCAATAGAGTTTGACAAGTATAACAGTGAAACAGAATGAGTAATGGTAGAAAGGAATATGAAAGATTACAGAGACTGAATACATCTGAGTAAGCCATTGACAACGATTTTGATCCATGTCACCTGTTGTCTCCAGCCATTGATTCTTAGAGTCCCGAGGGCGGGCCCCAACCCGGAAGTCTGCATCTCCCTCCTTACCTGACTCAGTTTAACTGTCAGGGATTTCATGGATTGATGAGGCCATGTTTTTGTTTGGTCATCACTTACTCTTTTCCAACCTGCACCTATATCAGCTAGTAATGCCCGTCCGTCGGGGGAGGCGATGGTTAGCCATGCGCAGCACGTGACCTAGCCATCTCAATCTATGTAACTTTATAGCCTCTTCGATTGATTTTCCCTATTTGCCCAACACTCTACGTCTAACGTCAACATTACTTACCTTATTATACCACCTTACGCGAGAAAGAGATCGTAGACATCTATGATCAGAAACAGGCAACCTTCTCATGTCTTCAACTCGTATTGGACATGTTTCAGAGCCATAGAGAAGGACGGAGGGAACTGATGAGCAGTATACACGTCCCTTGGTTGATAGCCGGATGTCACGCCTACGCCAGAGACGGTGTAAGTTAGCGAAAGCAGCTCGAGCTTTTTGGATCCGTGCTGAGATTTCGTCTCCAATCAGTCCGTCGGTGCTGATACAACTTCTCAAATAGGTGAAGTGGTCAACATGTTATATCACTTCACTCCCTATCACTGTGCTAGGGGTAGACGTAGTCCAGTCCTGTAGCAGCATACAAGTATACAAGTATAGAATTTTCAGCATGTGATATCGGTAGCCGAAATTTTCCAGGCCGACCATTGATACCAGGTGTGCGTCGGCCCCCGGGGATCGAACCCGGGACCATATGCATGGTCAGCGAGTGTCCTAACCACTGTGCCACCGACGCATAAATGTATGTCCACACAAAATAGCGCCACACACACACAAGAAAGGACAGTGTATGTGCATAGATTTTGCTTTAATCTTATTATCTCGCACTCCCCCCCCCCCCCCGCCGATTTCATCTCGAATCGACGACAATATCGTGTCGTTACATTATATCTACGCATCATTATCAACCAGAATGAATGCAAGTGAATAACGATGAGTCAGTCAATCAGTCAACCAGTTAGACAGTAGTAGTAGCAGTCCGTAGTGAGAAACAATTAGTAATCATAATAACAACAATAACAATAGCAGCAGTTAAATAGGCATATAAAAACATGAAGCATACATAATATATGACAAAAAGAAACAAAATCATCATATATTTATTCTGCATCGTTGTTTATCTGAACTGATGATAATGATGATGATGATTAGACATAACAGACTATATCTTGGATAACGAGGAAAAGAGGAAGAAGAAACAGCAGCAACAACAACAACAACAATAACAACGGGGTGAGATGACAGGATAGATTAAGAGGCAATTGTGAAGCTGATGATGACCGAGACGGTGATTATAATGAGTGCAATATGTCGAAGAAGAAGAAGAAGAGGAAGAACACAAAGACGTATGTGTTGTACTACTACTCTATGGGAGGAAGGTAGTTTACTTTTGACTAAACTTTCTCTACTTGCTTTTTTGCCGTTCATTTCACTTTTACAGACACTTAAATGTGTCCGTTTGATTATGGTCTATCTATCACCTACAAACACCTAAATACTATACTGTATATAACAAAGTCATATAAAGCGTGTGTCTAGCATCAATATACAGGACAAAATGGAAAGACATGTAATAATATTCTGTACAGAATAAATGTACATAAAAATAATGAGTCAAACTATACATATTGATTAAGTTAAAGGTTTTGGTCCCTACAATAGGGTAATATACATTACATATATATATATATATATATATATATATATATATATATATATATATAAGCTACGTAGGATGAATACTGGCGACAAGACGTTGAAATAAATAATTCAATGATAAAAATTATCTTAGAGCTTAGGGTAATAGAGGTAGGTAGGTAGGTAGGTGACAAACTCTCTCTTTCTCTCCCCCACCCACTCTCTGAGAGAGAGAGAAATGATTCATAGTGTGAAAGTACGGGAGACGACGCATAAATAAGAGTGCCAAGAGTAGTGGAGAAATAAATCGAACTGTATGTCTTGCGTATTCCCCCCCCCCCCATATTGTTACAAATGATGATATCGATTTACCTGAACAGGATTTTTCTAAGGCGAAGAACGATGACTCGAGGAATAAACAAGCACCTACCTACCAATATTCGAGAAGGCATAAACCATACCGTTAACCATACTTCACCTCGTAATTGTGTTTAAACAAAAGAATGTGCACTCTAACCAAGCAGGTTTTAGGCCGGGTAGAGGGTTATTGATCATATCTTAACCCTTCGACAGATTCTAGAACATAGGCATTCCTGCCGGCGTCCGACAATCACTATATTTCTTGACCTAAAGGCGTCATTCGATTCTGTCGACCGAGGGGTTCTCTGGCGATGCTTGGCTGTAAAGGGAATGCCGAGAAAATACATTGCACTGATTAAGGCACTCTACTCGTACTCATGCAGCCAGGTGAGGGCTTATGGCGAGTTGTTATCTGAAGTGCTGACGACTAGTGGTGTCCGTCAAGGATGCCCATTATCCCCATTCCTATTCAACTTCATCATAGACGTACTAATGGACTTAACCCTAACTCACTTCAGAGACTCAGGGATTGACTTGCTACCAGGGAAAAATCTCGTTGACTTAGAATATGCGGACGATATAGTCCTTCTAGGCGAGGACGCTGACAAAATGCAGAGTCTACTAAACACCTTGAGCAACAATCTTCGTATGTTCGGCATGCGATTCGCCCCTGTAAAATGTAAGATGATGCTGCAGGATTAAACTTCACCGACCCCTAGATTAGAAATAGGAAGTGAAGTGGTAGAGCTCGTTGACCGCTTCACTTACTTGGGAAGTACCATCAGCCAACGCCAACGGGTTGATCTCAGACGAAATCTCAGCACGAATACAGAGGGCTAGGTTCGCATACGCCAGTTTACGCCGTCTCTGGCGTAGACGCGATATCCGACTACTATCCGACTACTTATTGGATGACGGCTAACGACAGTACACCCAAGTTACCCAGATTGAATTACGTGAAACAGGACTCGAACCTGCTACCTGATGAGTGTAAGTTCACAGCCTAAATGCCAATGAGGAGAAAAGCAAAAACACCGTATAGATCAAGCACTTCAGGCATTCTTCTACAAAGTTCTGCATATAATCCTCAAATATGCAGAAACGGTTAATCTAACATACGGCGATCCGAGAGAACGGTCATCGTAATGACGACCCTGATCAACAAATTACGCGAGTCTATAGCAAATACGCGGAAGTATGGTTGCAGTACATGAATTACGTTGTGAATTCCATTCAGAGTGAGTATTTCAGTACTGTCAGGATGATGAGGCTTGTAGGAAGCAACAAAACTTGGAGATGTAGAGGGATATGCAGCCCCTCCCTGTGTGATGGATATGTATGTGTATAGATGTCCAGACTGTCGTTGTTGTAGAAAATCTGTCCGAGAAGATATGTTGTTCGTTTATCGAGGTTATGGGTGCTGTAGAGGAGTGAAAATGTGTCAGGAAATAACATGATATACCGTTATCTGGATGAATTTGCGTACATAAATTTGTTTCGACTAATCACTGAGGTCTACAATAAGGCAATTTTTACATTACACCTTTTCGTTACCATAGGGCTTGTCTGATTGGTTGATGAACATTGATCAAATTCATTATGACGGCTGTTCGGTTGAGTCGCTATATAGTTTACATTAATTGTTTCTGGATATGTAAGGATTTTATACAGAATTCTGGACCTAGAGTTTCTATAGTCTCAAGTTGGATTCTTGACAGTACGAGGTTCGAAAAATTGCGCATACATTTATTTTCTGAATTTCTTGAGTATCAACGTTTACTGGTTTTGGCTGCCTTCTGGTACCTAACCAGACCCAAGATTTTTAAGTATTGGTTTTGTAGGGATTTTGTTTGATTGTCTTCACTAGACATATTCTTCCGAAGACTGGTATAGTTCCTGTTCTAGACTGCATGAAATTCTAAGTAGATATTTGGTTATAGTTCAGCAATATGTGATAGAATAGTATGAATGTGGTCCTATGTATGAGTGTTCTGGTATTCAGTTGGATGTGCATGTACAATAATATAAATAGAAATAGAAATACATCTTTCAAGTTATTGTCGTCAACGGAGATCATTATACTCTTTCCCCATTTTATTGTTAAAAAAAAACTAGCAAATTTATTTTATTTTTTTAATTCCTTCACTTTCCCAGTGGAACACAGGGCTTCAAACTAGAGCTCTAAAGTTTCGGCAGCCGTGAATTTATTTTCAAGGGGTGGGGGATTGCTAGTTCCACGTTCAACCTTCCCTCTTTTGTGCAGGGTTACACCATCGGCTAAGCCAGGTTTAGGAATGCGTCAAGTGGGGATCGAACCCCGGACCACATGAGTCGTGGTTGGTGAGCATTCTACTGCTCCACTGCACTGCACTGCACTGCACTACCGACGCTAATAAACTGGCAAAAAGAAGGGTCACAATATGACAGCAACAACATATGCTGCTTTCTAATGCGAACAGAATGTATGCGTATCATCAACTCCAGTCGAATATTCTACTTTATTTATAGTTAACAGTGATTTCAGTCAGCAATCGATGGATGAAGTTGTGAAACTACATCGACTGAGATGGCTAGGACCATGTGTCACGTATACCGAGTCGTCGTTGTCCTCCTCTACTCATCGAACAATCTAAGCTGACAAATCATAAAGTTGGAAAAAGCTTAAGGGGGGGTCAATGTTTTTCCATGTTACTACTCTTTCTTCCTCACTTTATCTCTCCTCTATCTACATTTATATACTATGTGGAGTGTAGCGAACTGAACTGCTGCACTTTTGTGCAGAGTTCTATATTGAAACTCAGTCAGATATCTGTCAAAGAGGTAAAAATGCATTCAGATCGATCGACGAATGAGTATATCCGGATAGGAACTGTTAGCGGCTTCTAAATAGAGACGGGAGAACGGAAGAGATGGTAATATCGATCGATCTAAGTTGGTGATCTGCAAATCAATCTCGCGAATGAGTGATAAGTCATCAAAATGTGAGGATCTTTGGCTAGTGTGTAAGCACGTTAACTAAAGTAACTTAAACTAAATACGTACGACCGTACAAAAGATCGTCCTGTCTACCTTGAATGAGGAGACTTAGTTTGACATTGGAGAAGCGACTCATCCATCGACTTATGTGATAGACTTTCAGCTACTGGGATCCCAGATTCCAATGCCTTTCCATTTGAGTCAGCCTGGGTGACTGAGTAGTACTGGAAGCCGTCTCACACAATAAGTATAGCTCATAGCATAATGCATGAAAACCTGTTCCGCGTAACTGAGTTCTAGCTAACTAACTAACTTCCGTTTAATATTATCATATTAAACAGAAGGTTGTAGGCCAGTGATTCACAAGGATTTCATCATGAGCTGACATTGGTTAGAGAACTATTGGAAAACCTGGGAGTACTGGACAACTGATTCGTCCTAGTTTGGGACTCCTCATCAGTAAGCACCCACCGCCATGGTTCGAACCCAGGACCTTCTGGTTTCAAGGCGAGCTCGTTGCCATCCCTGCAAACCAATACTTGAATATCAATGAGATGCTCACTAGCGACTGGCCCTATTCAGGTAGGTAGTTACCTGGGGTTCCAGTGGGAAGTCGTGACCAGTAGGGTGCAGCAGGTCGGGTGTGAGTACAAATAGTCGCCGAAGACATTGGCTAGCGGTTGCACTATGTCGTGAATTGGCAGAAGTTGGAAATCATGGGCCATTGGATCGGTCTACGAGCTCGCTTGTCTTGTAACCAGAAGGTCCTGGGTTCGAACCCTGGCGGTGGGTGCGTACTGCTGAAGAGTTCCACACTAGGCTGACGAAACAACTGTCCAGTACTCCAAGGTTTTCCAATGGTTCTGTAACCAATATCCGCTCATGATGAAATCCTGTAACCGATTCACAAGGTAACTGGAAAAAATAGTCGACATCTGGTTGGGGTTAGCAGCTGAGTTTTGTAGCTCATTTGGTAGAGGTAGGTAGCTCCAAGTTAGCAATCTGGAAGCAGTTGATTCAAAGCCAGACCATCAGTCAAATTACCACATTTCACACTTAATCACCACCACCACCACTCAATTCAATTCAATAATAAACTTTCTTACCCATAAATGATCTCGAGGAGAAGATTTCTTAATAAATGCACCATAGTAGCTGGCAATATTTCGATGATTTGAGAGCTAAAGAAGAAAACAAAATAAAGACAGTTTAAAAATTAACTAAAATAGAATCATAGAAATTGTGTAACTGTTTGAAAATATTGAGTAGCATGTATTTATACAAGCAACAACAACAAAATTAATTTACACAGAAAACAAGACAGTATACTGAGTAAAGAAAGAAGACAGCTTTCTTACAATCCTCAGTCATCTAGTGAAGCTATGAAAGCCTATTATTCCAGAACACCCCTTCCCCCCAATAGTTCATACGTGACCGAATCTAGAAATGCCGAGAGTCTCAAGGGTAGTTCTTTCCTCACAGACAACAAAGCTTCTGGATTATTGCACATCTGAGGAAAAAACACCTTACTCCCGTTAGTTACACCACTACTCGCCAGAGTCACGACTTCGCCTGAAATAAAGTGTGCAAGAATTACACTGCCATGGTAATGGCGTGATAGGACCTGTAGAAGCATAAATTCCAGCCAGCTTAGCTCACTGGGTTCTTGCAATATACAAGCGGGACCACCACGTCAACACAACAGCTACTGAACAGGGTTGAACACTGTTAGCTGACATATGATATTTATGTTACAATTCTTTCGTTATGCTAACATCCACATCTTAACGGTCGTCAATACTTTCAGAAGGAACTTATCCAAAGTGTCTTATCTGTATATCTTACAGTTTATGACAACTCTGAGTGGATATGATGGAGAAGATTTGTAGCTCAGGTAGATGATTTTGATGTGATTGTGTTCTCTGAGCTGGATAGTTAATTTGCGAAGCTTTCATCACCCTACTAGCTGACATCTTCAGTGCATACATCAATTTGAAGTCAGCTTTCAGATTTCTCCACGAGTTTATTAATCATCATCACGTCCAAGGTCACCGGGAGAGATGATTAATAAACACGTGGAGAAATCTGAAAGCTGACTTCAAATTGAAGTATGCACTGAAGATGTCAGCTAGTAGGGTGATGAAAGCTTCGTAAATTAACTATCCAGCTCAGAGAACACAATCACATCAAAATCTCTGAGTGGATACAAAAGGCTCGAGTGGCATTTGTCAACTTACATTAGGTCTGGTATAGACGTGATATCCAGCTATCAATAACAGGACGTGTACACTAAACAGTAGTTCGCACTGTCCTACTCTATAGCTGAAGTAAGGACATTATGAAATTGAAAGTCTTGAAGAGACTAGTTGTCTTTGACTACAGACGATGTTTGCGTTCCATCTCCCAGGTTAAGTGGGATACCATGATGGCTTATACCTAGCTTAGTCGAAGGGGACTGGATAAGGAGAGCAAATTAATCGATGAGATTGTGAAGCTACACCGATTAGAATGGCTAAAAAACACATCACACAAGGCCGAGCCACCACCTTCCTCATTGATCAATATAAGCTGATATAGAATTAATCTGGGAAACGCTAAGGGGTAGTCGAACCAATGAAGTCTCTAACTGTTGTGGTTTGAGACATTTAGGGAAGTGTAGAGACTGTCTGGTTGAGATCCTCTGAATACCAAGAGTCAATGACTGGAGATTATTGGTGTTATGACTATAAAAATCGTTCTGAATGATAACGCAGGTGTATCCACGCCTAATGAACTGTGAAATTTATTCAATCCTTATAAATTTTCCTCTTGCCCATTTCTGTTTATCATAGCTTCTCTACATTTCTTTTTCTCACTACCTACCTACATATGTGTGTGCGCGCTTTTATGACGTGCAGTCTACGAATCATCGAAATGTATATAACAATGTTCACCGGTTGAACAATGAATACTACTACTACACAGCAAAAACAACTAATGATACCAATGTGAACTGTGAAAGTATAAAAATGTGCATGCACATGAAGAAATTAAAAGCGTATCAGAGAATCACTCCATTCCTGTTTTTTGTTTTCTTTTAATGCACTTCATCATTTTCTCTTCACAAAATAAAAACACTTTTCAGAAATTTCATACATTTATTCCCCTTAATGAATTTGAACAAAGCAAGAACTACAGTTTTAGCAGAATAAAATGGTACCATCATTGTTTATTTCGTTCGCTTCTCGTCAGCTGCTTACAGGGCAAAGACATTATTAAATATATCTACAAAAACAATTTTAACATACTTGCATAGAGTTCATTTTTAAACAAAAATCAATCGATCAATATACACATACACTAAGAATATATACATATATATATGCAATATTAAACACTATTCCGAACAATAATAAGTTTACATGTATCTGCGGGAGCAGTTACATTGGAAGAACAGAAAGAAGGCCATATCTACGATTTTCTGAACATGTACCCAAAAGCTTACGTCTAAAGAGAACAAATGCTTTAAACAGTGCCATCGCCAGGCATCTCCTCGACACGGATCATGAGGTGGACGTCGAAAAGTCGTTCAAAATGATCAGTAAGCAAAAGAGCTCAATTCTCCTACAGTTTGCTGAAGCCATTTCCATTTCCAGTCTTTCTTTGCCCTGGTAACTGGAAATTTTTCATCCGAATGAGAAATGCTGAAAAGTTTTCATTGTGTATGATTATTATTGTTCAGAATAGTGTTTAATATTGCATATATATATATATATACTATTAGTGTATGCATATATTGATCGATTGATTGATTTTTGTTTAAAATGAACTCTGTGCAAGTATGTTAAAATAGCTTTTGTAGATACATTTAATAATGTCTTTTCCATGTAAGTAGCTGACGAGAAGGCAACGAAATAAACAATGGTGGTACCATTTTATTCTGCTAAAACTGTAGTTCTTGCTTCCTTTCAATATAGAAAAAATCCGCATTTAGACATTTAGAAAACAGAAAGATTGAGCGAAGAAATATTTACTTTTCAATTAGATCCTCATCTCTGGCTCTACTCTAATATACTGTTGTGTATTGTAATAAAAATGCTATGTATATTAGAGTAGAGCGAGAGATGAGTTCTTGTTTTGTTCAAAAACACTTTTACCGTATACATATATATACATACAAAAAATAAACTGACTACACACAAACAATGCATGTTTTAAAATTGATCAATATATAATACTGAAATTGTTTATTCATTATTATTATTATTATTGTATTGCCTTCACTGGATGTGAGAGAGAAAAGAAACCTGGGGGGCGCATGGTGGCAAAGTATTTCATATTTCACGTGAAGACATTTTTTAAGTGTGTTACATTTCGTCATCAACAACAACGAAACAAACAAGATTTGATCATGAGCTCACATCAGTTAGAGAATCATTCAAAACCAGGGACTCTGCAACAGTACACACCCACTGGGGCTCGAACCGAGGACAAAAAAGAAAATTACACATGAAGCATAAGAAAAAATATGAAACCAAGAGACCTCTATAGACGTAAACAATCACTTGCAATTCTATGCGGTGGACAATGAATTAACCATACCTATTGGTACTTATTATTACCTGGCTGCCCGAATTCGGATAGATGGAGTGGAGAGGGGTTCGAACTTGTGACTCGCTGGTTAAAAGTGGAATGCTTAAACCCGTGAGCCACAGTTCGACTATTGATGTACAAACGAGAGATTTATCAAATGCAAAGAAGGAGAATGGTTAGTTCCAAGATAGGCTGCGTCACGAATAGATATCGGTTAGAGAATGAGTAAAGCTGTAACACTTAGAAAATGTATAGTTTATAATTAATAACCCCAAGATGAATAGTATCATTAATAACGCAATGTATGTTTGTGCAGTTGGGCATTATAGTTACTGACGATACCCCAATTACCCAAACACCAATAGATGGGATAATCAAGAGGTGACGTTTATTTTGATGAGAAACTGTCTGTCTGGATTCAACACAGAACTTGGCATCGAAGTCCAGCTGTTCGAGTAGCCACGTTCCAAATAGCACACAAAGGTAGACAAGAAAATGAGTGAAGAGAATCAATAGAGTTTTGACAAGTATAAGAGTGAAACAGAATGAGTAATGGTAGAAAGGAATATGAAAGATCACACAAGAGAGTGAATACATCTGCGTAAGCCATTGACAACGATTTTGAGCCATGTCACCTATTGTCTCCAGCCATTGATTCTTAGAGTTCCGAGGGCGGGCCCAAACCCGGAAGTCTGCATCTCCCTCTCTACCTGACTCAGTTTAACTGTCAAGGATTTCATGGATTGATGAGGCCATGTTTTTGTTTGGCCACCACTTACTCTTTTCCCACCTGCACCTATATCAGCTAGTAATGCCCGTCGGAAGGGGGAGGCGATGGTTAGGCATTCTCCTATTCTATTTTGTTTTAATGATTTAATTACATCTTTGAATTCGTAATCTGTACTCACACCTATATTCACAAACAGATTTCAACTTACAGTTATGGGTTTTTTGAAGGAAATGGAAAGTAAGCGTACATATGGTAGGTTATCAGAGCATGCTTTGGATAGAACAGTATCGCCTAATGTGATACACTGCTATTTTGCAACAGCACATGCTGGAAATTCTCCCATATGTGTTGATACATTTACAGAATAACTATATTTTACGGTTACTTAGTTGGTCAGTTACCTGGTGCCATGTCTATAGGCCACATGTGTGATTATACTATCTAGTTAATTACCTAGATTGAAGTAGGCGGAGCGGGACTCGAACCCGGGACCCATTCGCTGGCAGTCAGTCATGTGCCGGTATACTTTAACTAAATAGCAACACGCTAGTTACCTTACACCATCTGTAGAGACTAAAAAGTCCTAACCAATGAAGACTTTCATCAATAAATGGAGATTTTTTCTGAATAATCAGCACGATGCACAAAGAATTCTGGATAAGCATGTTAGTTATCTAACCGATGGCTAAATGCTTTGAATAAATAGACACAATGTGCATTTAACCACACACACACACACACACACAACGCATACAAACACACCTGAACATTTGTCTATTATTCAGCAATACAACAATGCAAATGTGTGCATGAAATTATATCACAAAGCGAGAGAGAAAGAGAGAGAGAGAAAGAGGAAACAATTTTACACACTCCTACACACAAAATAACCTTGTACTTACTAAAAGTAATGCACACATCTATTGCGAGTGTTATATGTCACAATTGAAAAACAAGCGGTTAAATTGCGCGTGTGTGTGTGTGTGTCTGTATTTGTGTGTATGTTTCATTGATCTATGCATTTAATTTTTAAGTGTTAGGTAATAAGTTTAAATCCTGCTTCAGTCATCGAAGCTCGGTGTAGTCAGGCCGCTATCTCAGCAATCCTCACATCACACAGAATTGTATATTGATCTACTATCGTCTACTAAGAAGCTACGACTATCCTCTGTTTGAATATTCCTAGAAGTACTAAACCACGTTTGTAACCTACCATAATAAGCGGGCATTGTATATTAACGAAAAGAGTTGAATACTTCAGGTCAAAGCAACAATCGATAACCAATACAAGTAGTAGCCAATCACGACGTTCAAGGTCACCAGGAGAGGTGAATAATAAACTCGTGGAGAAGTCTAAAAGCTCACTTCAAAAAATTGAAGTATGCGCTGAAGATGTTGCCTAGTAGGGTAAACCATCCAGCTCAGAGAACACAACTACATCAAAAGAGTTGAAGACATCGGATTCCTTAGTTAAGGTACAACCACAGACGATGAAATGCTAACGTGTGTGTAATAACATTTACATTATATGCTGTCTGTGTGTTTTCGACAGAGAACTTTGCACATATGTGCGGCAGTTCAAGTCGCCACACTCTCTCCCCGTAGCACACAAAGCAAGAGAAGAAAGTAGGAGAAATGCATAATATAGATAGTAAACAGAGGTGAGAGACAAAGGAATAGTAGTAACGAAGAACAATATAGTTTCATTGGAAATCATAAGTCACAAGGAGTGGATGCATCTGCACCAGCCATTGACAACGATTTTGAGCCCTATCAACAATTGTTTCCAAATAGTGGTTTTTGCCGTCCCGAGGACCCTAACCAGAAAGTCTACACCTTCCTACGTGGCTTAGACTAACTGTCGTAGATTTCATTGACTGGTGAAGCCATGTTTTGGTTTGACCGCCGCTAGCTCTTTTCCAACCTGACCCTATATCAGCTAACATTACCCGTCGAGGAAGGCGATGACTAGGCATACGTAGCACATGTTCTAACCATCTCAGTCGATGTAATTTTACAGCCTCGTCGATTGATTTCCCCGCGTTACCTAGCACTCGACCGATGCCTAACCTCAATATTGCTCACCTTATTATACCAGTTCACACGAGAGATAGAACATAAGCCCCCATGATCAAAGAGAGCCAGCCGACCTTTTCATATCTTCCACTTTCAATGGCCAAGTCTCACTCACATCCATGAAGGAGGACGGGGCGGACTGCTGAGCAGTACACACACTCTTCTTTCGATAGCCAGCCGGATATCACGTCTACGCCAGAGGCGGCGTAAACTGGAATATGCGAAACCAGCCCTCTGTATCCATGCTAAGATTTGTTCAGAGATCAACCTGTTGGGGCTGATGGTACTTCCCAAGTAAGTGAAGCGGTCAACGTGCTCTACCACTTCACTTCCTATTTCTAATCTAGGAGTACATTATATGCTAGGTCACATGTGACTATAATATACCGACCAGGCTACACCAAGCCACACTAGCTGCCTGAGGGCTGATGATACATAATACTCAGTCGCCTGGTCTGGAGTGGGTGGGAAGAGATTCCAGCAGTGGACTCAATGACTGGAGGTCGATTTGTTTAAGTTGATCAGCCTCAACACCACTTAATATAATCATTTTAGTGAAAATCAAACAGGAGGTTGTCCTGACAAAATGTAATTTGTACAGACCACGAAAGTAAGTGTAAAAGGTTGATCATACTGTCTCTAGTTGCCAGAATACCTGACTGTGTGTGTATGATTAAAAGTTCAGTTTTTGAATGGTGAGACATACACATTTGAACCTCAGTAACCGCTTCCAGATTTGTATAAGAGACTATTTAGCCACATTTTTGTAGGAGTTAGAATTTCACTAGATGAGCAAGATTCAGAGATATGACTGACTAGTTGAGAAAATATGGAGATGTAGTTCACCGAGTTAGACAATCGACTTGCAGCTGTTGAGCTCTGGATTCGTATCATGCTCCAGCCTGGGCAACTAACTGGATACTACCATCAGCACCTATTAACAACTTCATATCGTCGAGAGTAGGTAGACTTCAATCTTTCACGTGAAATGTCTTCGTCAAATAAGTCTCATTCACTGCCTTCACGAGGTAGCAGTGTTCCTCACAAAAAGTGAAATGATCAATGCCAATGTCTGGCGCTTACAACCAGACTTGCGGAAATGCATGGAAGCTGAAAAACATTGATTCAAAACTTATAGCGTACATGGGCTCCAGAATCCGATGTATGAACAAATTTCGGAAAACGGTGACCATGGGAATGCAGCTCCTGACTCTGATCCATTGCCCTGTGGATCAGTTGGCTGGATTCAACATAGAACTTGGCACCGAAGTGCAGCAGTTCGAATTAGATTTCATCACGAACTGATAACAGCTACAAAAACCATCGAGAAGTGACTAGCACTGGATAATTGTCTCGTCTAAGTCTGGACCCCTTTAGTACCCAGGTTTTGGATGGAATGATGGCTAGCGTCGTAATCTGAAGGTTCTGGATCTACCTCTAGTGGGGTCATGTATGCGTACTGCTGAAGAATTTTACACAATAACGAAATAGTTTTCCAAAACTTCATGATTTTCAGTGGGTATTTTTTAGAACACAAAGAGGCACATGATTCAGCGTTTCTCATATGATCTGTAAAGTAGACTAAGGGTCACGTTATTGGAATTTTATCTTAAACTTGCGATTCATTGACTTTTTTGTGGAGCAGTCAATCTTTGCCTTCTCAAACTTTCTTGTGTCTTCTCAATGTGGATATAGTAAAGACAACTGATCAGTTGTGTATTGTCTAGCTCAAGGACATCAGCAGAAGAAAGCTACAGGAGTTTTGCAAATCTAACTCGAAAATTACATTTGTGTAAATTATTATCATGGTTCCCTTGGGTTCCTAGTGGAACATAGGGCTTCAACTGCACGTCTCCACTTGCTACTGTCTTTTGCTGTGCTTTTCACTTGCATCCATGTTAGTCCATACTGTTTCAACTCTGTTTCTTCACACGATCTCCTCCATATCACCCTTGGACGTCCCACTCGCCGCTTCCCTTTCGAGTTCCACTCGAGCTATGGCCTGACGCGCGATGTCACCCAGCGACCTCCTCAGCTCAGCGAGTGTCCAATCCATCTCCACTTTCTCCTGAATATTTGTTGGGCGATTGGTTCTTGCTTTGTTTGATCCCATAGTTTTTTGTTGGTGATTCTTTCCAGCCATCTGATCTTCAGTATAGAGCGAAGACAGTTGTTGATAAAGGTCTGCAACAGGCTGTTGGAAATATTGTTTGTGACACACTGACCAAGTTTCTGATCCGTATAGAAGAAGTGACTGACTTGACGTTTGTATTGAAAATCCGAATTTTGTTGTTGATGGTGAGTTGAGTGACGAAGATTTCCAGATTGGTTTCAGGTTGATGAATGTGTTTCTCGCCTTCCCGATTCTCCATTTGACATCCTCGTTTGTTCCTCCTGTAGTTGAGACAATGCTCCCTAGATAAGTGAATGAAGTAACCTCCTTCAAATCCCTTCCGTTGATGGTGATTGGCGCCGGATGTCATATGTATATCATATGTAATATCATGAACTTTAAGCAGACGCAAAGAGCACCATTATACGCCTTAGTTATTTCTTTGAAGTGATAAAATCCCTCAAGAACAGTAACAAATCCTAGTTTTTGAAAACAATAAAGTACCGTACAGCGACACTATTATGCACGATTGTCAGGTTCGAAGAATCACTAGTTCACAATGATTGCTCAACTTAGAATAATAATAATAATGCTAATAATTCATTCCTTTGCTTTCCCTGTCGAACATAGGGATTCAAGCTCTAAGCTCCAAGGTTTCATTAGCGGTCGTTGTCTTACGGTATTAGTGTTGTTGGTCTCACACGCCTAATCTTCCCTCTTTGCCGGACTTATAACAAGCTAAGAAGGGAGGTGAAGATGTGTGCCGACCAGGATCTGAACCCCACACCATGTGCATGGAGTGGAGAGGATTTTACCGCTGAACCACTCGACGACTTAGATCTCAACCAATTTTTGCTATAGTACACTTACGACGCTTTAAAACAAAAAAGAAACACTAGCTTTATGTACAATCTTTACAAATAAACTACTGAAAATAAAAACTAACTTTTTTCAAAGTATCAATTTCCAGTTTAATTTCTTCTTCATCCTCTTCAGTAATCGGCATAACTTTGATTGCAGCCAATTGGCCAGTACGCGTATACCTCCCCTTGTAGACATTCCCGTAAGTTCCTTTACCGACAACTTCAATCAGAGAGAAAATCCCCGATGGATCACGTAAATCATCTAAATTGGTTATATCTAATCCACTGTTAGTATTCGTAGTGTTATTTGACATGATTTATCAATCAATGAGTGTGTGTGTGTGTGTGGGCGTCTGTGTATCTGTGTGTAAGTGTGTATATTCCAACACTGTGGACTGATTGACAAGAATTGAAAGGCAATAATTAATGTGTTTTATATCTGCGCGCGCGCACACTAGACCACCACCACCACTTGATGAAAACACACAAAAAAGGCCTATTTCACTAAAATGAAAAGAAGGAAAGAAGAAAAAAACTCACTCAACAAATGTACAAAATGAAAAGTTCTATGTATATTAAAAAAAACGAGCAAAAGAAGAAGAACATGTACCAAAAAGCTTACGTCTAAAGGGAACAAATGCTTTTAAAACAGTGCCATCGCCAGGCATCTCCTCGACCCGGTGTTCATGAGATGGACGTCGAAAAGTCGTTCAAAATTACCAATAGGCAAAACAGCTCAATTCTCCTTAAGTTTGCTGAAACCATTTCCATCAAGCGCCTGAAACCTGATTTATGCGTCCAGAAAGAAGCGGTTATCAGTCTTTCTTTGCCACCCTGGTAACTGGATAATTTTCATCTATCTTTCATGCGAATGCGAAATGCTGAAAAGTTTCCATTGTGTATGATTATTATTGTTCGGAATAGTGTTTAACATTGCATATATATATGTCCCGAACGAAAGCGGCTACCTTGACGTGGTGGTCGGGCTTGAACACCGCAATGAACCAACAAGCTATACTGGCTGAGACTTATGTCGCTTGAGGTCCAACCATGCCAGAAAGGTTGTTTGGATAGCGGTTAGACAAAAAACAAAATCACAAAATATCATGCCGGACCGGTCGGGGCCCGGATTAACAACGACCGCGCTTCCTGCTGCCGTGTCACAGGGCAGAAGTGATAAATATACTACTGAGATACACCAAATAAAAAAGAACAAAAAAACCAGACAGATATATATGTATATATTATTAGTGTATGCATATATTGATCGATTGATTGATTTTTGTTTAAAATGAACTCTGTGCAAGTATGTTAAAATTGTTCTTGTAGATACATTTAATAATGTCTTTGCCCTGTAAGCAGCTGATGAGAAGGCAACGAAATAAACAATGATGGTACCATTTTATTCTGCTAAAACTGTAGTTCTTGCTTTGTTCAAATTCATTAAGGGGAATAAATGTATGAAAGAAGAAGAACAGTTATTTAATTTCCTGTGACTAGTTCTTTTTTTTTCTCCTACATTTCTCCGACTTATGCTGAGTCAATTGATTTCACAGCAGATTTTATCACTCTAGACTGGGGCAGAATTTCTCTTGTGTATTTAAACTTCAAGAAACTATTGCATGAGATTTTCTAACTGTGGAACATAGGTGGGCTTCAGTAGGAGATCACCATTTCATTCAAATTTCTCTCTGATATAAGGCAAAAAGAATAGTAATATCGAAGAACCATATAATTTTATTGGATATTATAAGTCACAAGGAGTGGATGCATCTGCGCCAGCCATTGACAACGATTTTCAGCCATTGCACCAATTGTTTCCAGCCTCCATTGGTTTTTACACCCCCGTCGATGACTCCAACCAGGAAGTCTACACCTTCCTACGTGGCCAGCTTTAAACTAACTGTTGTGGATTTCATTGACTGATGAAGCCATGTTGGTTTTGTTTTGACCATCACTGGCTGTTTTTCAACCTGATCCTATATCAGCTGACATTGCCGTTGTCGAGGAAGACGATGGCTAGGCAGGCATGCGTAACACATATCCTAACCATCTCAATCGATGTAACTTCACAGCCTCATCGATTGATTTCCCCTCCTTACTTAACACTCGACGCCTAACCTTAATATTTCTCACCCTATTATACCACTTCACACGGGAGATAGAACGTAGGCACCTATGATCAAAGAGAGCTAACCGACCTTTTCATGTCTTCCACCCTCAATGGTCAGGTCTCACAGACATAAAGGAGGACGGAGAGGACTGATGAGCAGTACACACGCACTTTGGTCGACAGCCAGCTGGATATCACGTCTACGCCAGAGACGGCGTAAACTGGCACATGCGAAACTAGCCCTCTGTATTCGTGCTGAGATTTCGTCAGAGGTCAACTTTTGGTTAGATAACAGAACGAAGAAAATCCCTCGAATAACTGATAACCGATTCGCTTAGTAACCCCATAGAGGGTTTCATACACAATTGGCTACATACAATGTACAACCAGTCACACGTATGTGTGCGATAAGTATCATATTGAGCAGGGTTTGGACCCGTTTATTCCTGAAATCTGGAAAATTATGTTATTTAACAATGAATTCAGGGGGTTTAACATGAGTACAGTGCTTAAAACGTAGCTTAGTTGAGGATAATGAAGTGTTTTTTTAATTGGACACTAGTCAGTAACTATTGTTATGTGTTTAGTCATTTGTTTGGTGCAGACTGAATTCTATTAGTCAAGTTTGCCACGATGTTGCTGAGTCGCACACCATCACAGTGTACTTTGAATTGTTGATATTAGATGGTTGGAGGCAATCGGCCACAAGAAGCCCTGCTTCACTGAGGTTTCGTGGTTGTTGGCACTCGCCAGTCAGCAAGGCATATCTGCGTAGTGATCAATCAAAGTATCTATCTAATACAGTCCTACAGGAAGGGAATTGCGAGCTCAGTGGTAACGTCTCTGACTGCACCACTGGGTGACGCGGGTTCGAATCTCAGAAGGGACATGAGTTCCTTCAAGGTTGCAGATACGCCTTGCTGACTAGCGAGTGCCAACAAGCACGAAACGCAGGTCAAGCAAGGCTTCCCGTGGCCGATTGCCTCCAACCAATTAATAATAATAATAAGCCTTATCTTTTGTTCACTCTCACCACATATCGTTCAGAAAGAGTTGACATTGTAGTCTGTAACTGACACCACTATTTTAATGGTGGTTTCCGGAAATTTAGTGAACACATCTGAAGACTTATATTTTGAGATGAAGTGCTTTCTTAAATTTTTTTCAAGTAAAAATTGAATTAAAACCAGCAAATTTGAAACTTTAAAACAATAAATGACAGGAAATATTTAACAGAAGTTTACATATATTTATAATAATAATACCAAGGAATTAGCAAGGTGAGATGTAGAAACAATAAGTTAATAAGTAGACTTCTCGCTCTATTTATAAAATACTTAAGTGCGATGTATTCAAATATTACTTTTAAGTATGGCGTCTTCCTTAAGTTCCGCCTACACAATTTATTCAAATAATAGAAAATGGATAAAGTTAAACTCTAGCAGCTACCACCGCGTACGTTCTAAATGACGCTGTACAAACAATCATTAGAGATGCGACATTAGGACTGATAAATTTTCAAAAGAATGGATACTGAACAAGGAATCGTGGCAACTCGAACTGCTGCACTTCGGTGCCAAATTCTATGTTGAACCCAGACAGACAGACAGAACAAAGAATATTCTTTTCGATAACTTCATCATTATCATACACTATAGTGAATGAATGAATTAGTGTTATGAACAACATTAATGCCGTTGTTTAAATAACATCGAACCAATAATATTGATAGATTACAGCTCAATAGCATCAACATAAAATAAGCGGAATGTCAGTAAAATTAGAAAAGATCATATTACAAATTCATGAATTTATAGTCTCTACTGAAGGCTGGCCACGGTAGTAGTAGTAGTAGTAGGGGCTGGTTGGACTTGCTTCTTTTGAACACAGAGCACACTGGTTGTTTGAGGCGAATTGCAATAGCCTCTGCTGTTTGGAGCATGCGCTGCTTTGATAATGATTTTGGTAATTTGTTAGGCACCCGGTAGATCATAGAGAAGGATTCTTCCACGCTGGCTGGCTTTGTGGTCGGCCGGTTTGCACCAGATGGTCCAATATCGAACTGTTAATGGTTTTAACTACACCTTTACTTAGCCATACTGGGAGATGTTCTCGAGTGAGCACGAAAAATCAAGTTCCTAGAGCAACGGCCCATATAACTCGCTCCACCATAAGCGCAGTTGAATTGGTAGATACAATTTGAAGTGGCTAGTCTAGGTACTTAATCTTCCATAAATTTGTTAATGAACTGCATTTCCACATAGAGACATGCTTATTTCTCCTAAAGTACAGTAATATTTTTAAAGTTAAGCCTAATAGATAATCCAAGTCATAGACAAAACTAGGAAACCAGATCATGTGCTACCTATGAACCCGATACATGGGTATGGCATTCATGACGAATGCTGTGATTGGTTGCTTGAAGGTGATTTTAAAAGTTCTCCGGTCAAGTTATTGGTGATAATAGCTGATATAGTTTAACTCCTCCAGAAAAAGAAAAAAACTATGAGCAAGACACCAAACACAGAGTAATACGTTATACTTCATCTTTTTTTTCGTTTATAGGCGTTTTCAAGTGGTGATTTTCAGGGAATTCATTGATTTCAAGTTCTATCATGAACTTGGGAGTTTATCCATTTTACATGCTTGGACAGGAATAATTCAGATTTATAACTGATAATGCCAGCGCATAATAATAATCACATGTCTATCCTCTTTAAAACGATGAATATATGTATTTTGGGGGGGGAATTCAACAAAATATGGAACTTATTGAAAATTTGTAGGTCTTGAAGGCAAAAAATTCCTGCAATTTTTCATAGCATTAACTTCCAGTGTGTTTGTGGTGAAAAACTGATATTCTGATTTATAATCAATCCCCCTGATACTCATTTATCACACTATCAACAAAGCATAATAAACATCAATGCCAAAAAAGGTTGACTGATTACAAATGCCAACAACAAATCAATTTGACTGATTAAACGAATAACAAGAGATTAACAATCTGAAATCTCTAAATACAACGCGGTTGCACAAATATTGCTTACTGACTGACTGGTTTCAACATAAAACTTTACACCAATGTGCAGTAGTTCAAGTCGCCACACTCCATGTAGCACACAAAGCAAGAGAAATGAAAAATAGAGACAGTAGACAGGGATATGACACAAAAGGAATAGTAATAGCGAAGAACAATATAGTTTCATTGGAAATTATAAATCACCAGCTACTGAGAACGATTTTGAGCCATATCACCGATTGTCTCCAGCCCTCATTGGCTTTTACCATCCCGAGGACTTCAACCAGGAAGTCTACATCTTCCTATGTCGCCGGCTTAAAACTAACTTGTGGATTTCATTGACTAATGAAGCCATGTTTTGGTTTGACCACCCCTGGCTCTTTCCCAACCTGACCCTATATCAGCTAACATAGCTAACATAATACTGCTTACAAAACTCAGTGACTTGGAGCATAAGACACTAGCATTAGAAACGATGAATAACTAAGTGAAAGTTATTGAGAGAATGTCGAAGTTTACTCAGATGAATGTGTATGTGCGTTTGGCTGGTTAAGTGGAGAAAGCAACGAACCAGACTTTCTACATTTCAATAACAGCTGCGACTCAACATTATCATAGAAAAATTGACCAGTCAATGAAATCTACAAGTTAGTCTCAGGCAGCGACGTAGGAAGGTGTAGACTTCCTGACTGGTTGGAGTCCTCGGGACGGTAAAAACCAGTGGTTGGAAACAATTGGTAACATGGCTGAAAATCGTTCTCAATGGCTGGCGCAGATGCATCCACTCCTCGTGACTTATGATTTCCAATGGAACTGTTTTGTTCTTCGTTATTACTATTCCTTTGTCTCACACCTCTGTTTACTGTCTCTATTATGCATTTCTCCTACTTTCTTCTTTTCCTTTGTGTGCTACATGGATTGTGGTGACTTGAACTGCTGCACATATGTGCAAAGTTCTATGTCGAAAACAGACAGACAGTCACAGTTATATAGTTAACCTAGTAACATGACAAAGTGAAATTGTATAAACGGAGTAATAAATACTAACTAGAAGATAGAGTGCCAAATCCGATGTAGGGTCACAGTGGTTCAGGTTCTCTACTGAGAATCATTAGAAATCATTAAAATAAGACAAGGTGTTATGTCATTGTAGAATTCAACCTACTGATAATTTACTCAAATGTTAACACTCTTGAACTTCATAATTCATACACTCAGTAATAAATTGTGAATATGCTCCACTTATGCTACCGAAAGTCTCCAGTACTAGAGGTTATTCCAGAGAGCTAGTGCTTTTTACAGACTGATGCATACAGTAGTATGCCCAAACCATCTCCATTTCCTCCGACATATTTGTGGAGCAATCGGCTCTCTCCTATTGGTTTGTTTCCAGCCAGAGTTTCTTGTTGCTAATTCCTTCTGGCCCGCCGGCCTACCATTTAATCTTCAGTATAGAGCCAACGAAGAGTCTGGAAGAGTCTGTTGGAAATCTTTTCCGTGACACGCTGGCCAAGTTTCTGACCCGTATAGAAGCACCAACTGATTGACTGACTTCGCATTTGTGTTGAACAGAATCCGAATCTTGTTGTTTATGCTAGTTGGGTGAGTGTAGTGCAGAAGATTTCCAAACTGGATTCAGGTTGATGAAGACGTGTATCTTGCCTTTCGGATTCTGGCATGCCTTGAGAAATTCATCCGTAATATCCGCCTGTGGTTAAAAAGATGCTTCCTAGACAAAAGAAGGAGGTAACCTTTGTTAAATCTCTCCCGTTGATAGTGATTGATGCTGATTGTTGTTGCTATTGCTGTTGACTGGTTACCTTCAACACCTCCATCGTCTCTGTGTTCATCTGGAGTGTCGTCTTCGCCAGCTGCCTCCCCCAGCCAGTTTGTTGGTTTTCGTCTGTAAATCTTCGAGTTTGTGACATTAAACAATAAATCATCCACACGCGAAATCCAGATACTCTAGAGTCTTCTTATAGATTGTCTAGCGTGTTCCTACTTCCTCGCTCCCTGTGTACAGTCTGACGCATAACCCAGTCCACAACAATTAAGAATATCATCGGTGATAATAGACAGTCTTGTCCTACTCTCTGTTTGTTATAGTTCTTTCAATTCTTTCCCCACGTTTCTGGGCTAAATAAAGTGTCAGTAACTTGAAATGCGCTTCACTTTTGTGCAAAGTTCTACGTTGAAAACGCTCTCAGTCAGTTAGCCAGTCAGTCACGATTTCCTCATTCGGTAGATTCCATGTCATTAAATTCTTGCAATTCACTTTCATCACAATGAATCTTGAACTAAACTGTAAACAATCACTTTAACCTTTAGTGCTTATAACCGCATCATTGAATGATTCACTCCTCTGACAATGTTTTTGGCCAACCTTAGAGTGTCTTATTTAATAAAGTTCTATCATAAAATATTGGAATTAAGCCATGACGTGTACATATATATACTTACATGTGAATTTGAATGATATCTGTGTGTTACTTTGAAGCTGAAAATGCTACCAGTCGTTTGTCAAACAACAGACAGCAAAACAACCCTCTATTTAGACTACTACTTTTAACAATTATTTATGTAAAAAACATATTAGTCTTTGGCGAAATGACTAAATCAGACAGTTCCCATTAAATTCCTTCTTGTGAGACGATACATATTCCGTCAAAATACAAATTAATATAAACAGATGACGAGAAAAACACAGAAACTTCGCTTTAACCACATTTAGGAGAAAATGATTACACAATAATAATAATAATAACGACAGCATCGAATTTATTTATTCTCTTTCAATCAATCACACTGGATAAACAAGCTTTGCATGAATCCTGAAAGCCTATATTCACATGTATGCAAGCGCAAAATCAAAACATAACACTTAAATACATTCAAACACAGATACAAGGCTAAACAAATAGTTGAATTGGGTAAGAATCAGAATAAACTATGATGAGAAATTAGTATTAAAAATACCTATTAGTTTATTAAGTAAAACACGAAGCAGAAAGTGTTCAGAGGTACACTATTTGGTCGATACACAGGGGGTCATGACCTCAGAAATTGTAATCTGCTGTTAGGAAAAAAGAGGTTAAAAAGTTCTGGTATGATGAACGACTAGAGAATTACACCTGTTTATTCGAATAAAGAAACGACGAATACTTATCCCATGTCTTTCATACATCATTTGTTCCCTTTAATGAATTTGAATAAAGCAAGAACAACAGTTTTTGCAGAATAAAATGGTACCATCATTGTTTATTTCGTTGACTTCTTATCAGCTGCTTACAGGCCAAAGTCATTATTAAGTATATCTAAATTCATTGTACACCTTAAAATAAATTCATTCATGGAGTATACAGAAATGCTGTTGTTGTTTATGTAATCTAATCACATTTAAAATCCACTATCTCAATCAACGGTACATTAGTAAACAAGGAGGATACATCAAGAAATATACTTAATAATGACTTTGGCCTGTAAGCAGCTGATGAAAAGCCAATGAAATAAATGATAGCACCATTTTATTCTGCAAAAACTGTTGTTCTTGCTTTATTCACATCCCATCTTTGTTTAACATATTTCTCCTATGTATGCTCAGTGAATTATCTGTAATTTTAAGTATGTTCATTAACCATAGTTGTTATACAAAATTTGAAACTATTACCGGGTCAACTTCAACGCATGACGTGCTACTCTTTTAAGAAATATTTAAAAGAGGAGGACAAGAATGAAATCATACCACATTGGAGAAACATGCGTGTGAGAGAATAATTCAATGAAGGATAATCACATTCACAAATTCAACCATGATGAGAAGTAAATACGTCTGTGAAGTTGTAGATCACTTAACCCTATTACTAATTATCAGTAGTTAGCATCTCGAGGACCATGCAAACACCGAAACTTAAGATCAAAGAATTGAGGCTAATTACTTCAAAACTTATTCCATTGGTTCAGATATGTGTTCTTTTCTGCACAATTATAATGTGCATTCATTTATTCATCTTGGCACCTTATTAGGTTCAATAATATTATCCAAGGTCTCCACTTTGTCCTTCAGTCTCTATTTGCTGTGCATACCGGGTCTGACTAATATACAGTTGTAATAGGTTTTACACTTATGATGCATATTTGACATATACAGGACAAGCTGCATTAACATTTCGTGAACTGTGCCTATTGTATGACGACTGATGATGCTTGTAGGTTATCCAGTTCACAGTATATGAGTTTGGATTCAAACACAGGAGTTACTAATGGAAAGTCAAGCGCTTAGACCAGTTAGTTACATCGTCTACATAATACAGCTTACATAAATAAAGCAATGAAATAATGAAATAAACAATGGAGGCTAATGAAATTCACTTTTACTAATTGCCAGTAGTATAGAAAAATCAACTAGTCACAGGTGCAGAGTCAAACTACACTAATTTAGTGTGTACCGCTTAAAACGCTCAAATATTTGAAAACTGATATGCGTTTCAGGTTAAATTCATCTTAATTAGTCTCATGGTATCCGTTTGATATTGATATCAGCGCTATGGCTCACTAGTGGATTAGTCACTGAAATTAACATTTGGCTGGCTACAGGTCGGAATCACGCTTCATGGACAGAGATTCAAACGATGGACCTTCCTGCAAGGGTAATCCACTGACAGATACTTAAATATGGACATCGAACTTGACATTTGTTCATTGTACGAAATTACGCAAAAGTCATTACACGAGCATACAAGCAATACCTTAAAAGTTTAATTGAAATTTTCTTCAATAGAGGACATACATGGTTACCCTAAACGCTTCCTTTGAAGAGTACGTTCAAATGTTTGTCACCAGATCGATAGTCAATAGTTAAATACCTCCAGAACTTTGTAGGTAGTTATCATTTGGATACTGTTTGAGAAATTACCAGTTTATATTAGTAATATATAACGAAATGAATAACAGCTAATATACAACTCCAATGTTTTGAATTTATTTTATTTTTTTTAAATTTTTGATGACAGCTTGATTTCACACCGTATTTTCAGTACAAGAATGGAATTTTCAGCATGGATATCGGTAGCCCAAATTTTGCAGGCCGACCATAGATATCAGGTGTGCGTTGGCAGGGAATCGAACTCCGGACCATGTGCATGGTCGGCGAGAGTCCTAACCACTGTGCCACCAACGCACAGGGAACTTTATGAATATTCCCAACAGCACAATAGCACAGATGGACATCGATGCCTTTTAAAAAAATGAAACACGACGACGTATACCCAGATTCGGTAGTGTAAAAGCTTCAAGTAATCTAAACAACTGAATTTGCAACCAATGTGATATTGTTTTTTTTGTAAATGTATATTCGCAAAAGCCGCATTAAACTAATAAACACTTGTTTTTACAATAATTTGTGAGGGATGATCAAGTGTCGCTGGCTTCTTGGAGAACGACCAGGTAAATACTGTTGGACATCGATTTGCTCGATTCCAAACAACGTTTTACATAACCAGAGAAAATATTAAAAACACAAACCACAGATAGTGGGATTCTATAGTTTTTTTTAAACAAACAAAAAAACCAGCTGAACTAAGTTGTCAAATATTTACAGTTACCATAAATATACTATGCCTACATTTGTAACATTTTTGAACTTATTAACTTGCAGCTTTCATGAGAACGGGAGGTATATATTTTTCATCTCATCATTTGATAATTTGGTCACGAGATGAAAATACAACAGTGAAGCTTTAAATAAATTGAGTCGCGATAGTAGAAAAGTTTGCTGTTTGCCTTTATCTTTGAATGACTGTTCATAATTTTTACCCAAGTAGACGTACTATTTAAATTAGTGTTGAATTTGCAGTTATTGGTAATTTCCATATCTGAAAGTTTATTTTGGTATTTTTATCGCTTATACGTAAAACTACGAAAACTATAGCAAATATTTTTTTCCAGTGGGATACGAAAAAAGCCAATATACCTAAAGGCGAACCTCTAATGATTGAAAAGCCTTTGTATGCAGGATATAGTAATAATTAGGTAGGCGATGAGCGCCCTAAACACTTTAAAATACATCTACAAGCCAGTTGTGCCACGTTATGCAAACTTAACACACCATTTTTACACTTGGAAACCATGTAGCAAGATTAATGCATTGCTGTGACGCAGTAAGTGAAGTGAAATCAGGGACAATCAGGATGAAAAACTCCATGTAATTTTGTGCACTATGTGCACTAAATTATGCTAGTCTATCACCGGAACTATGACCAGATAAACAAGCGTCAAACCAATGGTGAGCAGTAAATAGGTAAGTAGATATTCACACCCCTGAAAGAAATGCTTGCCCACTAGTGGAAAATTACTCTAAGCCACTTATGATATAATATGTGCACATGTGGTTAAACTTGTTCGGTTTTCAAAACATCCCAGGTAAATGATAGACAAAGTTTTAAACGTAGAACTTTGCATAAAATTGCAGCAGTTCAGGTCAACACTTCATAAAACCACATATATATAGAGGCAGAAGAAATAAATGTTAAGGAACTATAATGAAGAGAAACGTGCGGAAGATAATTACAGCAAAACTAATGAGGATTGATAGGACCTGAAAAACTACAATAAGTGACTGCATCTTCACCACTGAGAACGATTTGAACCATATTACCAAGTCCCTAAACATTGAATTTGAGCGCGCCTAGCACCCGAGCCAGGCAAGCTACACATACGTAAGTGGTTCAAACCAGTAGTCAAAGACTTCAAGAAGTGATGTCATGTTTCGGTTTGGAAATCCCTAACTCTTTTTTTTAACCCAATCCTATATCAGCTAGTATTTCCCATCGAAAAAGGTGGTACTTAGACATGAACAACATGTTCTAGCCATCTCATTCGACACAGCTTGACAGGTTTATCGATCAGTTATCCACCTTACCTACTTCACCCCTGACCTGATTATTACTAACCACCTAAGACGAGAAAATGAGCGACAACACATTTGGTCAATGACGGCTAGCCTAATCATATCTTACACTTCAAAAGTTCATGACTCAACCGTAAAGGATGAAGCGAACTGCTGTTCATCAGACACCATCGATCGATGATAGGATATCACGTCTAGGCGAGAGATGGAGTAATTTGACAAATGTCACACGAGTTTCTCATATCCGTGCGAATATTTCATCAGCAATTAGTCCAATGAAGCTACAGCAAATTCTCAAATAAGTGAATTCGTTGACATGCTCCACCACCTGAGGTCGGTGCAGATCAGTTTTGCATCATCGTCTTGTATGTGATGGGGAGAATCAAATGTTAGACATAATACGATTTCCCCTCAAGATAATCATTTTGTTGTCATTTTCACTGAGGACTTTACCATTTGCGTGCTCTAGGTCGAAGGCACTTGGTGTCGAGTCAACATCTGGGACGGTAAAGTCGAACTAAATCACCACCACCTCAGTCACGCGTATAACTATTGAGTAAATGGAGGCTTCAATGATCGTTTTTACTTCAGATTATTCCCGAAAAGATACCAAACTTTAAGTCAGATTTTCAGATTCGGATTTATTGTTTGAGGATAGAAGGCTTGAATTCAATATTAATCCTTTTCTAGTAAATTGCTATGGTTTTCCAAACCCTTCTCGAATAGATCAGTTGAGGTTGCAGACGCCACTTCTCCTAGGAGTCGGTTCCAAGAGTTTGTGACTCGGTGTGAGAACCAGTACTCAACAGCAATCAGTTCACAGCTTTCATGCAGACGGAGGGAAACTGAAACTGTAGTGATATTTTGTCACCTTGATGAGCTTATTCAGTGCCTCCTCGGAAAGCTTACGAATTTGTTTTAAAATAACTATAGCTGCAAAACTTTGGAGCTGAGATAGTACAAGTATCTTGAACACACTTCAAATTTATCACTAAACTTCTTAAAACTGTCAACTGGATCATAGTGAGGGCATTAAACAATCTATACAGGGAGCAGATTGTCTAAATAGACTAAACATTGTACTCTATACAGCTATAGCTAAAGGTTATAACCTAGGAAACAAAAATGCTTTTCGAATAAATATAATGGCTTAAATAGTCGAATACTCACATAGTTGTTCAAAAACAGCAACACAGAACAAGATTGTCACTTTAATTTGCCTCATAACTGTACTAAAGGAGGAAGACTATCCGTGCGTCGGTGGCACAGTGGTTAGGACTCTCGCCGACCATGCACATGGTCCGGGGTTCGAACCCCTGCCGGCGCACACCCGATATCTATGGTATGCCTGAATTTGGGCAACCGATATCCATGCTGAAAGTTCCACACTTGTACTGAAAATACTGTGTGGAAATCAAGCTGTAAATCCAAAAAAAAAAAAAAAAAAAAAAAAAAAAAAGGAAAGTGACGCACATCTCCGCATTTAGCGCGTAAAGTTACACTTTAGCCTTTTTTCTTTAAATTCAGAATTTGACTATTATCTTTTTTGACGAGTTTATGGAAGGTTTGAACATTACTTTTTAGGAGTTAGATTCAATAGTTAACTACTTAGTGGAAGAACAAGTACTCTCTAGCGGTACATTTCATACTTCAGCTTTCGAACTCGCTCGTTACATCCTCTGACATGTTCCGCGACAATAATACGACTCGTGCTCTTGTATTTTTTGGCCGTTGGCTTGAGCGCTCTCGGCACCTTTCATGTTCGGTCAGCTAAATTCATTTGGCTCAACAGCCTGCATTATGCGAAAGCCATGCATGATTACGGGAAATGCTAAGGATATTGGTAGGATACTAAGCAAGGGCCACTGAGCTCCTTAAAATGCAAGGTGTTCTCGAACGATCAAGTATGTCTTCTGACTTGTTGCGTCAGTACTGAAAACATGTAAATTGGACAAGTATCGGGCATTTTGAAAGCAGGCTAATTAAACGTGGAGTGAGGATACAAGCTATCCAATACCGCTTTTACGATTTCTTTGTGCTCGCCTCTTGATTGTGAGGTAAAGGTTCATGATCTTCGGTAAACTTCTGCGTAGCTCGTCCCGCCACTTGACTGTCGTTGCTTTGGTTGACTCCAAAATGAGTAGTGCTGGGATTAATTATATGTGGTTTGTAGTATGACGTGTGTTAAGACTGTTACTACTGTGAATGGAGTTGATCCTTTCACCAGTTAGTCCCCCGGTATCGTCGTCAAAAGGAAAGAGATAATTATAATAATGGATATAATTAGTGAAGTTATTCAGACTAACAGACAGAAAAAGAATAAGAAAACGTAACAAAAGTCAGCTGATTAAATTTTAAGAATAATATGAATAATATATATATCCGTAATAATGACAATAATAGGCGTAGTTAAAGTTGTCAGGAGAGTAAGACGGGAGAGAATGTAAAGAAGTAAAGCGGCGAACTTAATTGTCCACCCCTGAATGGTGTATGGGATTTTAAGGGGATAGGCCATTTGGATGCAGTCCTTGTGCCGTTGCATGATTGTCCAGCCTTCGCTCAAAGGCGTCCACAGAAGGTGCCGTAGCTACATCTGCCTGTTAGGAAATACAGGGACGGCAAACCCGCAGTGAAAAGAAGTGGGAGAGCACCCACAGTATAGGTTATCGCGTTCATGCCTATGCAGGCGTTATAAACGTCTATTTTTGCGAAAATGAGGTATATTTAATTAGTTTCAGGCTTCTTCAGTCTAAAATAGTGATATTTTCGCGTAATATGTTCATATTAACGCGTAAAGGTGTCTTGATATCCCAGATGAATTATTACGAAGAAAGGCACTCAATTAAAGAAATTACTCAAAGAAATGACTTTTATTTTTGTCTGGGGGCCTAAAAGGTTTGATAATTGTGACTGGTTCTGGCTTTTCAGGTTATATATTTACTAAAGGTAATGGTTAATGTCATGGCAGTTATTCTATGAGATTCAGGCTTTTGATAGAGAATAAGCCCACAGACATAAGTTATACATCTTTTCTGAGGAGCTTAAGCTATTTTTTATCCGTGATGGATGAAATAATAATAATATATTCTCACTTTGGTACATGAGGGACATATGATGAATGAGACAAGCGGCTGAATTTCGCCGTGATTATGTCCACTTTGATGAAGTATATAGCTGAACTTGTCCAGCCAAAGATGTGGTACTAGTAGAATTTACATTGTCACGTGGAATTTGGGGAGACCATAACTGCTGGCTGCATTAAAACTGCATCAGCTAATCTTGATATCAGTGTGCACTGGGAAAAAAAGAATACTATGGATGGTCCTTCTAAAATAACACTGCTTACAATTTGTATTACCTCTCTTTCAAATAGTAGTTTCAGGTGCACAGTACTGAGTGGCTTTATTGCATATACCCGCTGTATTGTAGCGTCAATATCTGTCGCCACGTCGCTTAAGTGACAAGTTATTTTTTATATGCGTTTTAAATGAAATTTCGCATTTAAATCTTTTCTGACGTACATAAATCGGTGACATAATGTACTTGAACTGCGTTACGTTTGCTGCACAAGTATCAGGAAATGTCGCTTGATACTGTTATCTGCGCAATGTGATGGATTGAATAAGCTAGGAAGTTCAAAATTTAAAGCTACATTCGTCAGTTTTCATGAAATCATACCGGCATATTCGGCCTATTTATTGAAGCGCCATTGTCTCAATCGGTTTGGTGATTGTTGGAATTCATAGCTCAATTTCAACATTTATTTCAGTTTTCATGTACTCATAACAGTCAGCTTTTCATTTTAAGACAAAAAGCACCAGAACTATGGTCATAATATTTAGCATTGTTTTGAACTTGTGTTTCAATTCGCCTTTATTTCGAGGGAAGATCTGATTGCTACAATATTCCTATTTCATAAACATAACAGGCTCATTTGTGAAAGAAACTTATTACCTTAGTTGAGATAAGGATAGGTTTTTCGAAAGGTAAGGAAGACTTTATTTTTCACTTTATTAGTAAAAATACTATTGGGCATCTAGTTGTGCTGCAGTTCCACATGATACAAAGACAATGAATTCTTTGCCCCTCTCTGCTCCATAAGAAAGTTAAGAACATGGGAATTACTTCCCAAGACATTCCATATTAAGTTCAGCAAGGACAAACAGAAGTTTTTCCACCTCAGTGTTATGAGTTAATTCGGGAATTCTGTAGGTGCTTACTGTAATACATTTCGCATGGAAACTTCATAGTGAAGTCAAAAGTGCATAAGTTTAACCAATTCTTATGCACTTTCTGTACTGATGTGTTATTGTTCAGATGGTCACTCCACAATTGCTGAATGCTGCAATCGAGCTTAAATGATAACTCGCAATTCCGAGAATTGTTGTCATTTTCGCTGGCAAAAGTTCACAACTTATTGAGTTGGCACAGACACAACACCCATTTCTCACTTCACTGAGGAAACTTTAACTAGGTTCTTTGGGAAAATGGTACGTCGGTTTGTGAGTTTTACGAATTTTATGGGTTGCATTCTATTTACTCATTCATGTTGTGTCTTCAAGCAGTCTTTCAATACATCTACTTCCCACAAAGTTGTTGTTACAAGGCCTTGAGTTTGCTCACATTGGGCCGTAGTACAATTAGTATGTCCATATCACTGATGCATTGACATGCAAGACTTGTACATGTTGCTGTGAAGTTTGCCTGTAATAACACTCCCTACACAGTAAATACAATGCTTGTTGGAACAATTTGTCATTATCTTTTCATTGCGTTGATAGGTGCTTATATATTAGGAAAAGTTAACTTCGTCGTGTTAGCCCTCTGAAATGTTTTCATTAAGTGCCGATACTTCTGGCTAGTACGAAGTGCTACTCGTGGTTCATGAAATACTTGTTACTGCATTCGTAAATAACAATCAGAATATTATTATCTGGAGTGGTGAAATAGGAGGTGTATGAAATTTAGATATTAATGTTCATTTGCAGTTACTGACACATTTATGTACATGTTTAATTTCCAAACAAGAAAATTTTATAGGGTAATGTAGGGCTGAGCGCAGTGAGTTAATACTGTATTCATTACTGTATACATCTTTTATAAGTGAAATGCTTCTGTTCAATTGTCGACGAAGCTGCAGTATCTTCCTGCAGGGTTTCCCCACTGAACTTTCAAAGAGCACAATACATGGTATTGAGGAATCCAGCCAGGAGCATCTGCGACACAGTCGAATTACCTTTTCAACTAAAAGCGGTAATAGTGATATTGTTGAAAGTGGGATCCACCTGTAAACCGAGGAGTTTTAGTGTAATACGGCAGGGTATTCTTTGTGTTATAAAATTTATTGAAATAACCAACGTCTTAACAATGCCACCATCAATAGTACAAGTGGCAATAGTCAGAACTCGACCACCAACAACTCAAGGTATCCACAGTATGGCACACAAATAAATTTTGATCGGATATATGGTACAAGTCTGCTGGGAACTAACCCACAAAGCAGTAAACACGAAACCCATACAAGGACACAACTAGTACCTAACAATAGGTCGAATAATAAACCATGGTCTCCACAAGGTCCTAATCATTTTCTATCTCCTGCGTCCCTGTCAGCGTTGAAAAAACAGCTGGTAGGGATGTTAACACTCCTAAACCGGTAGTGTTGGCTGCCCCTTGCATGAATACAGGAACAGTGTAGTGCACCCGCATCCATTAAGCACACTTGATACATGCACAAGTTTAGGTCAAATAAAGATCCCTACCCACGTTTCTAGCTTAACTAGAAATAAAAATGCCTTAGCCTATAGCAGTACTCCAACGCTTAATTCTTCACCGAAAACAGCACACACCAACTCGATAGACATAGATGAGCATGATGTTGAAACTCCTCATAACATAGGGTCGTCATGCTAAACAGTACTACTGGGTGCTGAACCATATTCGGGGCTGATTAACGAACTTAAATACTTCAAATGCTACTTCAAATCTCATCTTTACTTGATCCTCATAAATGCTAGATCTGTTCTAAATAAACTGCCAATGCTCAGAGCACTCACAGTAATATACAAACCCCCTGTAATTGTCATCACTGAATCCTGGTGTAATTCGAACATACTGGATGAAGAGATAAGCTTAGATAACTACACACACTTTCGGTGTGACAGGGAAGGTGGTAAGGGAGGGGGTTGTCTCATGTACTTTTTGAATGCGCTTACTGTATCATAGCTAGAAAGTAGTACACTTAACATGCCTGAGACTTTATGGGTTAACTTACACTTAAATAGCGCAATAGTTTTAATTGGATGCACTCACAGAGCACCTGGTACCTTTAGTAATTACGAGACCAACTTATCAGTACTCTGGAACAATTATCCTCCCTACACTACGATCATAAAATCCTATGTGGAGACTTTAACTTACCAGAAATCAACTGGGATATACCCACAGGCCCAACTAAATTTGATAAGTTCTTAGGCACACTGGATATACTTGGCTGGAAACAGACTGTCACAACCCCAACAAGAGGTAATAGACTTAATCTTCTGCCACAATATCAGTCCCCTATCAACCCCGGTAAGTTCTGAGTTTCCAGGGAGTGACCACAAAACAGTGGTGTGTGCACTGCCACTTCCACCAAGTAGCAATGCAGCCCTTACCCCTACTTTACAACAAATAACATACAGGAACTACAGTAAGGCAGACTGGACTCTAGTGAAATCAGTGTTAAGATCCTCAGAATGGAGAGAGTACTTCTATACTGATAACCTCTCGAAAGCTCTAGACATCTTTTACTATAACTCGAACACATGCTTAGACTCTGTGATCCCATTGCAAACAGTAAAAGTCTCAAAATTCAAGAAGCAATTTATTCAACCAAAATATCGTTCAAAACTGAAAAGACTGTCAACAAATTACTTCAGACGACACGACTTTAGTACACTACGGTCAATACTTAGTGCTCTTAGCTCCATCTCGCAAGTTCATAACTTGTGTATGAGAAATGAAGAATGCACCGCACTAGCCAGAACCAGCGGAGTATGTGCTCTCACAGAAATCCTAAAGAAACGAATGAATCGCCAAAGCCATAAAATTTCTCTCCTTATGAACAGGGGTAAACTATACAGCAACCATGCAGACATGTGTGAACTGCTTAACGAGACGTTTGCAGCTAACTACCTTAAGCCCACAAGTCCACTTTTCGGTTTACAATCTACAATGGAACTCCCTTCTTCTTCAACGCTGAAACAAATCAGTACAGTTCATTTCACTTATTCTAATATTATTCAAGCCATTTAAACTCTCAAAAGCTCTAGTAGTGCCGGTATTGACGGCATACCATCGTATTTCTATAAACACGGCGGTCCTGACATTTCTTTTTTATTGCTTAAGATCTTTACAATGTCCCTAGAAAGCCAAACCTATCCAGATAAATGGAAAACCACATTTATAATACCCAAACACAAATGTGGATCGAAAACTGAAGTCAACGATTATAGGCCAATCAATATTACACCCATAGCATCTAGAATCATTGAAAGAATGGTTAAAGGTGATATTCTCAAACATATGCTCAGCTGCAATATTCTAAGTCCCAACCAACATGGATTCCTAAAATCCAGATCATGCATGACCTGTCACCTTGACTTCTTTAATTATATAACCAGTAGCCGAGACAAACAACAACTAGTACTAATCATCTACTTCGACATCTCCAAAGCCTTTGACCGCGTTGACCATTTGCTTCTAATAAATAAGCTGAACTCCTTGGGAATACGTAACCCATTACTAGGATGGATTGAATCATTTCTTAACAATAGGTCCCAAGTAGTTAGACTAGGTTCTGTAAACTCTAAACCTACTCCAGTCACTTCTGGAGTAGTTCAAGGTAGCGTCTTAGGCCCCCTCCTATTCACTCTATATGTCAACGACATATGCAGCTGTTTCTCACTTGCTAAACCACTCATCTTTGCAGATGATCTTAAAGTAGCTTACACATTCCACTGTGATGACTTAGGGTACTTTCAGAAAGCTGTTCAGGAAGAACTAGATCGAGTAACTGCATGGTCCTCCACATGGAACCTAAAATCCAACCTTAAAAAATGTGGTTGGATCTGCTTCGGTGCACCCTCAATAAATATTAAACTGGTACTTGAATCTCTCGACTTGCCTAAACTCCAAAGTGTTGCTGACCTAGGACTCAGGTACTCTAGTGACTTGACATTCTCTGAGCAAGTGGCAACACAGACGCGTAAATCGAGGATGCTCTTAGGATGCATACTCAGGAATTTCCACAGCTACGAAGCAAAACTATTATTATATAAAACCTGTGTCAGACCACTACTTGAATATTGTCCATTTATTCTCAGCAGCACTCGCGTAAGTGACAAACTTAAAATAGAAAGTGTCCAACGATACTTCACGTCTAAACTACTAGGATTTGACTGCGAAAAGGACTACACATCAAGGTGTATAACTCTAGGTATCGACCCACTCTGGATGAGACGACTGAGCATTAACCTAACATTCTTCTTTAAAATACTGCATAAAATATCATTC
Organism: Trichobilharzia szidati; assembly: GCA_944472155.2. NCBI lineage: Eukaryota > Metazoa > Platyhelminthes > Trematoda > Strigeidida > Schistosomatidae > Trichobilharzia > Trichobilharzia szidati. The sequence goes on from OX235271.1 coordinate 216,183,397, forward strand.
TCAGACAGCAAGGAGATACACTTCTCACCGGAAGGCTCTTACAACCTTCGTAACCAAACGTGCAAAGTATCTAGGAAAAACTGTAAGACAGCACTCCGTGCAAACTTCTTCATAGTCATGTACTCAAAGATCTGGAACAGTTTACCCCTAGAAATAAGGACCTGTCACTCTATTATAAGCTTTAAACACTTGCTATATAAGCTGTTTCATCCCAATGACTATGCCAATCAGACCGCACCACTTATTTCTAAAACGCACCAGTTATTAGAACACTATAACCCTTAGACTCATTAATATATATTATGACACTAAATAAACTCCAAGGTTTCGCAAAGATACATGAAAAGACAACTACAATATGGGTAATGTTTACTATACACTGTAATACAGTTGATATAAACATTTATATATGCATAAAACAATAATGTTCTTTTGATGTTCACACACTTTCTCCGTCTGGTATTCTGCTGTTGAGCCTACTCTTCTATTTACCTGCTGGTCGAGGTCGAACAATCCCACATTTAAAGTGAAATGAAGCTGGACTCCAGACCATTTAACTCATAATTACTCAAATTCCATGAAAGATCTGATGCTACCACTTGAAGACGCTGGCAAACATTCTGTACAAGGAGTATTCAAGATATGAAATGAAGAAGCAACTGGTTTTCAAACGGTTTTCAATGTATTACCCAACTTAAGTGTACAGTCTGTCATGCTGACAAAAATGACGCCAATGTATAGTTCTAGTATCGACTTCGGCCCCATTCTGTGCAGTAAAACAATCTAACATGACCTTATCTAGTTTTCGTATCCACGATCGAATTTATTTCCTATTATAAAATTGCGATTAGACTGCTGAAAAAATGGAATAAATACATCACTGACCTCAAAATAATACATCAATAAACTTTAACTCAAGGATGCTGTTCACAACAAATTTATATGGGAGAATTGACTTCAAGCTTTATTTTTCCCAGATATTTGCATTACATTCATCCGATGTCTGGGTTTTTTGGTTATTCGAAGACAATATTTCTATATCTCTTCATGTGTTACACAGACAGACTATTTAGCAGACTGTTCCGACTGACTCTAATGTCAGAAAGAACAAAAAACTGTAAATTCATCATGCATCGAAATATTTGTAATTTATATAATAACTTATTCATGCCTGTAAAATTGGTATGTTTCTGCATAAACAGGAATAAATATAAATTATTATTATTAAGTTAATACCCACTATGAACAAGTAGGCTATCCCTTTGAGGAGTACGGAATACATTTAGTAGTGATTTAACATAGAATACAAAATCAACGATACTGGAAACCATTTTCTTGAACAACGAACCCCACAAAGTAGCTGAAATTACCGAGTAGCTAAAAAAGGAAACAAGGGTTCACAGGATGTATACATGAACATCCATATTATTACATTAATTGACGAGTTAACGCAATAAGAGTTGCCAGAAGTTTACATTAGTATGCGATTGCGTCAGTCAACATTTTTGACAGAAGTTGATATGGCAACCGCTTCTAAACCTTACATCCATAGATTCATTAACCGTCGGACACTACATCTACATGACTCCAAGATAATCCTGCGAATTTTCGTTGTATAAACGCACATAATGTATCTTCACGATAATGGCAAAGAGCGGGATGTCTACGAAGGCAAGCTCAGTTATAGGATAAAATGGCGCACACCTCAGATGTCTTTACGTTCCTGATCACGACGGTGTTGAAGTTATTCATATCCAGTAAAGTACTAGAATATGTTGTAGTGTGTATTTAACTCAGTTAAAAATTTTGGCAGAAAACAGTTAATGTTGCAAATGTTAGTGGAACATAATGCAATTTCTGCGCATATATGAACACTGATCTTTGCTTGTAACCGTGGGTTCCGCTGACTATTAGCAATCAAAACACCGCAAAAGCGCAGAAGCACGAATTCGATATCAACCATATTCTTAGGTTCCTGCAACAGAAATAGGTATTGCACGACAGCCGATTGGAAAATTTACAGCCGTGTACAGGTTGCCAGCAAGCTACAAAGAAATTTTTCGAAAGCCACTCGCCGAAATGTACACGAAGCCTAATCGGCATACGAAATAATCATTGCAAGAAACATATATTTAAGTGTCCTGCCACACAAAAGCACGTCCATGATTAGGAACAATATAAAACGAAAATTTTCAAATAAATTCACCCAACAAGAGCCAAATGAGTATCGAAATCACGTCAACTGTAAATTGTTGATAAGAAACTTCCTCAAAGGAAATACTCTGAACAGATGGAAACAACTGCTACTCAAGTTTTCGTAATTACTTTCTTTTTGATGTGTGAACCATCTTTCAAAGTTCAGAATGACGCTAAAACACGAATTCATCATTTGCTTAATGCTGTATAATAATATATATTTTCCTATCAATGTAGGACACACCAGTTGTACAGGCATGGATAAGTATTATTTAAATTACATGAATTTGATTTATAGTGAAATTACATGGTTGCTCTTCTCTCTGACATCAGTTAGTGAGCACATTCTGATAGTTAGTCGTTCAATGGGGCACATAAAGAAATATAGAAATATTGTCTTTGCATTAACAAAAAAACCCAAGTATTTGTCGGATAAATTACAAATATTCGGGAAAAAAATAAAGCTTGAAGTCAATTCCTCCACATAACTTTGTTGTGTGCGGCATCGTATCTTGTTTTACGTTCAAATTGGGTATTAATTTAAAATGAGTGATTAATTTGTATGATTTTGACATCATTTTTATTGCGAGTAATACCAGATGTGAGTTCAACTGAATGTAGATTAATATTGGCCAATTTCAAGCAGATTTGTTTTACTGCACTCAAGTCACCCATAGCCCGCTATTTGTCACAGCATGGTTGCTCCGTACGAGTAAGTTGATAAACACGTAGAAAGCTATATGTAAGCCATTTTAGATCGTTGACAGTGGTTTTATAAGATGCTGTACAGCGTCTTGTTATGGTGACAGTGAATTTCATCAAGGATGCTGAGCCATTACTAGCCAAACCTTGAGGGATAATATATGAGTAAGTGACTTCAATTGTTTCTCAGCTTCAGTCGGAATGTAGATCAATGCAACTTGTACTACAAAGTAAATACAACAGAAATGTACCAGAGGACAAAGAAAAAGTATGTGGAGTCAAAAGTATTTGTTTATATTCGTTGTACATTGTAATTTGATGAACAAAAATTTGTTTCTACTATGTCTTTTTATGCATTTATGCTACTAGTTAATTTATAGTCTTTAGAGAAGTAAGGGTATTTAAGCTCGTTTAGGTACTGTAGTAGACTAATAGTTGATTCGTTCTAGGAGTAAATAATTAATTTATATAGTCGGTAGAGTGAAATAGTGTGCACAGAGAGCGTTTGAAACTTAAAACTGCATCGCAGTTCCTGACATCTAGGGGCAGATTGTTCCATATTTTAGAATACATGACTGTGAATAAGTTTTCGCGGAGTGTTGACTTAAAGGCTTTTATTGTCACTGTGCAATTTTGGTTACGCAGATCGTAAGAGCCTTCTTGTCGGAAATGTATGTTCTTACCGTCTGAGAATGATATTTTGTGTAGGACCTTATAGAAGAATACTAGGTTTATAATTAGTCGTCTTGTCCAGAGTGGGTCAAGTTGTAGAATCATGCACCGTGAGATGCAGTCTTTCTTACATTCGTAGCCAAGTAGTTTTGAGGTAAAATATCGTTGGATACTTTCTATTCTTAGCTTTTCACGTGTGTGGGTGCTGCTAATAATAAATGGACAGTATTCTAGTAGTGGCCTCACACAGGTTTTGTACAGAATGAGCTTTGCCTCATTGTCGTGAAAGTTCCTGAGTATGCATCCTAGGAGCATCCTTGACTTTTGAGTCTGTGATGCCACTTGCTCAGAAAATGTTAGGTTACTCGAGTACCTCAGACCTAGGTCAACGACACTTTGGAGTCTGGTTAGGTTGGCCGATTGAAGCGTTAATTTCATGTCGACTGAGGGTGCACCGAAGCAGATCCAGCCACATTTTTTAAGGTTAAATTGGAGGTTCCATAAAGACAACCAAGCAATCACTTTATCTAGTTCTTTTTGTACAACATTCTGGAAGTACCCTAGGTCATCAGATTGGAATGTATAAGCTACTTTGAGGTCATCTGCAAAGATGAATGGTTTCCCATGAGTAAAGCAAGCGCATATGTCGTTAATATATAGGGTAAATAGAAGGGGTCCAATGACACTACCTTGTACTACACCGGAGGTGACTGGGCTAGGTTTCGAAGTTATAGATCCGAGTTTAACTATTTGGGACCTATTGTTAAGGAATGATTTAAGCCATCCTAATAGTGGGTCACGTATTCCTAAGGATTTCAGCTTATGCATTAGTAGTAGATGGTCGACACGGTCAAATGCCTTTGAGATGTCAAAGTAGATGACAAGTACTAGTTGTCGTCTATCACGACTGCTGGTCACAAAGTTAAAGAAGTCTAAGTGGCATGTTAAACAAGATCTGGATATTAGGAATCCATGTTGGTTCGGACTTATAATGTTGCAACTAAGCATATGCTTCATTAGGTTTTCTTTAACTAGTCTCTCCATAATTCTAGAAGCTATAGGTGTGATATTAATTGGCCTGTAGTTACTGACGTCTGTTTTCGAGCCAGATTTGTGTTTAGGCATAATAAACGTTGTTTTCCACACATCAGGGTAATTTTGGGTTTCTAAGGACATTGTGAATATTTTAAGTAGTAGTAGGGGAATGTCAGGGCCACCATATTTATAAAAATAGGATGATATGCCGTCAGTACCGAAACCTTTTGAGCATTTTAGGGTTCTTATAGTTTGTTTAATGTTAGTATAGTTAAATCCAACAGTACTAATTAAGTTTGGTGTGTGTGGAGATGGAGTTTGTGCCATATTAGTAGCAGGGTGTATATTGAGTAACTAGACTGTGGGCTTAAGGTAGTTACCTGCAAAAGTTGAGTTAAATAATTCACACAAGTCTGCGGAATTAGTACATAGCCTACCCTTGTCTATGAGGAGGGAAATGCTGTGATTTTTGCGATTCATTCGCTTCTTTAAGATTTCCGTGAGTGCATATACTCTAGCAGGACTGGCTAATGCGATGCGTTCTTCGTTTCTCATACGGAAATTTCGAGCTTGTGAGATGGAACTAAGGGTGTTAAGTATTAAACCTAGTGCGCCAAAGTCGTGGTGTTTGAAGTAACTTGTTGAGAGACTCTTCAGTTTCATACGATCCTTTTGTTTTATGAATGACTTCTTATGTGGGGAAAGCTCAAGTGTTTGGAGTGGAATGACAGCATCTAAGCATGTGTTGGAGTTATGGTAGAAGATGCTCAGAGCTCGCGAGAGGTCACCAGTAGTGAAGTACTCTCTCCATTCTGAGGATCTTAACACTGATTTCACTAGAGTCCAGTCTGCCTTACTGTAGTTCCTGTATGTTATTTGTTGTAAAGTAGGGGTAAGGGCTGCATTGCTACTTGGTGGAAGTGGCAGTGCACACACCACTGTTTTGTGGTCACTCCCTGGAAACTCAGAACTTACCGGGGTTGATAGGGGACTGATATTGTGGCAGAAGATTAAGTCTATTACCTCTTGTTGGGGTTGTGACAGTCTGTTTCCAGCCAAGTATATCCAGTGTGCCTAAGAACTTATCAAATTTAGTTGGGCCTGTGGGTATATCCCAGTTGATTTCTGGTAAGTTAAAGTCTCCACATAGGATTTTATGATCGTAGTGTAGGGAGGATAATTGTTCCAGAGTACTGATAAGTTGGTCTCGTAATTACTAAAGGTACCAGGTGCTCTGTGAGTGCATCCAATTAAAACTATTGCGCTATTTAAGTGTAAGTTAACCCATAAAGTCTCAGGCATGTTAAGTGTACTACTTTCTAGCTATGATACAGTAAGCGCATTCAAAAAGTACATGAGACAACCCCCTCCCTTACCACCTTCCCTGTCACACCGAAAGTGTGTGTAGTTATCTAAGCTTATCTCTTCATCCAGTATGTTCGAATTACACCAGGATTCAGTGATGACAATTACAGGGGGTTTGTATATTACTGTGAGTGCTCTGAGCATTGGCAGTTTATTTAGAACAGATCTAGCATTTATGAGGATCAAGTAAAGATGAGATTTGAAGTAGCATTTGAAGTATTTAAGTTCGTTAATCAGCCCCGAATATGGTTCAGCACCCAGTAGTACTGTTTAGCATGACGACCCTATGTTATGAGGAGTTTCAACATCATGCTCATCTATGTCTATCGAGTTGGTGTGTGCTGTTTTCGGTGAAGAATTAAGCGTTGGAGTACTGCTATAGGCTAAGGCATTTTTATTTCTAGTTAAGCTAGAAACGTGGGTAGGGATCTTTATTTGACCTAAACTTGTGCATGTATCAAGTGTGCTTAATGGATGCGGGTGCACTACACTGTTCCTGTATTCATGCAAGGGGCAGCCAACACTACCGGTTTAGGAGTGTTAACATCCCTACCAGCTGTTTTTTCAACGCTGACAGGGACGCAGGAGATAGAAAATGATTAGGACCTTGTGGAGACCATGGTTTATTATTCGACCTATTGTTAGGTACTAGTTGTGTCCTTGTATGGGTTTCGTGTTTACTGCTTTGTGGGTTAGTTCCCAGCAGACTTGTACCATATATCCGATCAAAATTTATTTGTGTGCCATACTGTGGATACCTTGAGTTGTTGGTGGTCGAGTTCTGACTATTGCCACTTGTACTATTGATGGTGGCATTGTTGTGGCGTTCGTTATCAGTGTGGGCCATGGTGCTATTTCGCAAGTTTTGGGTGCCAATACTATTGACCGTGGGAGATGTGGGCTTATTTATACTGCCATTTTTGTTGTTGGCATGATTTGGGTTCATAATCTCTTTTTTTTTACCAATGGACTTATGGACAGGAGAGGACAGGGCCGACTTTCGGGGGATTTTGACCTTTTTTCCATGATTATTTGGTGACATGTCTATATCTACGGTGATAGGCGGTATAGTTTTATTGGCTATTTGATTACAATTTAGTAGCCTTGCGGTTGGTGTCTCTCTGTGAGAGGATAATTCCGTGTGGTTTGAGAGGGGTGGTGCGGGGGATTCAACGGTATCTCTCATAGGGTTGGGTATGATTGCTGCTTGCAATGTCCTATTGTTTATTCCACAGTTAGACTCAGTGTGATAATTATATACGCGCCTTTCTATGACTGTCTTGTCCACCGCAACCTTTACTAGTTTATAATTTCTGGCTTGCGGTGGGGTGTGTTGGGAGTGGATAAATTTTCTGGCCTCAGCAGGTGTTTCGAACTGAAAACGAATAGGACAACACTTTTCATGTTGACTCTTCTTCAGCCTGTAGCACTTAGTCTTGGAGTTGGGCATTTTCGCCTCACTAAGTAGGATGCGCTGTACCCTTTTTAGTGCCTCATTGTCCGGAACGTTGTAGACAATAGCATTTAGTTTAGCATCGAGTCGTTTTGTTACTTCTGTGGTAACAAAGTTAATGAGGTTATCCACCTTAGATATCGATTCATTGTCAAGTTTGTTAAGGTCTACAGTTTTCATGAGAATAGTTAAAGGTGTCAGTTCACAGACCTGCGATCTGATATCACTGATCTGATCTGATAAATTGGATATTTTGGTATTGGTATCAGAAATTCCAGGATCTACTGACTTATTGTTTTTTAAGTCCCTTAACTCGGCCTTAAGTTCTCCTATAGACAACTTTAGAAGTTCTATTTCTGAAGATAGTACTGAAACAGAGCTTGATGGCTGGAGTTTTTCGATAGGCGCATAAGGTGTAGGGAGGGTTTCTGTGTGAGCAGAGGGTACTGAATTTTTGGGAGTAGTGCTAATACTAGCTGTCAGTACAGTTCTGTACTCAGTTTCAGTTCGACGCTTACGACATACAAGTGAGTTTTGTGGCTCACTATAACCATTTGTAGGAAGTGTGTTGCTTGATGTAGCAATCAACGACTTAAAATAAGTCATCAGTTTTACAGGGGATTGAGTTCGCTGCTTTTTACTTTGGTTAGCCATAACTATTTGATATGAGAGTTAATAGTTATAGGTATGGAAGTAGTAGAGGACTTGTGCAAGGATTACAACAAGATAAATTTTATGTAACGAATCACGCAAAAATGTAACGCAAACGTTGGACGTACCGCCACAGTTAGTCTGAGCATTAATCTTTTTGAGTCCTAACTTGTCTTTGGATTTGTATAAAGTTTCTTTTTTCCTGCGAAGTTGTTTGAGATAAGGAGATGAGAAGCGGTCGAGGCGTTTGAATAGAGTTTGTTTGGGACAGCATATATCAAGGCAAAACTTAAGATAATCCGTTATACTGACAATTGTGTCATCTAATGAACTTTCATGGAATAAATCCCAGTTAGTATTTTGTAACATGCTCCTTAGATTGAGCAAGTTTTCGGATGAGTAGCATCTTTGTTGTGCTTTCATAGACAGATGCGAGAAGACTTTAATATGTGTTTTGGTGTAAATTTTTGGTAGAACACGAACAATAGAGTGATCAGAGTTGAGGATCGGTGCACGTTTACGTGCTTCGTAGATTCCTTCGTCATTTGTAAAAACTAAATCAAGTGTTTTGTCTAGTCGAGTGGGAAATTTGACAATGTTAGAGTGACCAAGTGCTTCAAGGAAGGAGCAATCTGACGAGTTGAAGTCCCCAGTAATAACAGATAGAGAGTTATCGAAGTTGGCAGCAGCAAACATGGTGAATTCATCAGCAAAATTTGAAAGATTAGATAGTGAGCAACTTGGAGAAATGTACATGTTTGTGATAAAGATGTGTTTATATTTGGGGAGATGTTTGGGACGACATTTGACGGTGATGCAGTCTATGAAGTCATTTGAGAATGAGAAGCAAACATTATTAGAAATAGACCATTTTGAGTTAATGAAAGTTGCTACTCCACCCCCATTTTTCTTATTACAACATTTTCGGTCTTGTCTAAATAGGATGAAGTCCTTTAGAGAGATGAGATTGTCATCGTAAAGTTCGTGTAACCATGTTTCTTGTAATGTGATTACCTCAGTATGGTGATAAGTGTCAGTGGACATCAAGGATTGTAGGTACATTATTTTGTTTGGCAGAGAGCGGCAGTTAGTGTTCATTATGACAGGGACCGTAGTTAAGTGTATTGGTGTACGTTTAAGAGCTCTTTGCCAGCCACTACGATGCTTCCCCCTTGATTTCTTGGGAATATGAAAGTTATTGGGTCGTAAATGAATGATAAAGTTGCGAGAGTAAATGATCCTTTTAGAATTCATATTTGGGTGATAAATAAATGGAGTAAATGGTAGGTTGGATGCAATATGTAGATTTTATGATAGCAGGCCCAAAAATTCAAACAGGCCGCCGAGGTCACTTAAGGTCAAGGTCACTTCTTAAAGAATGGGATGAACAGCGAAGTCAAACTGTGTGCATAGATGAGGTGCATACTGTTGACTCTGGAAAAAGCCACAGAGCTGAAAGGCAAGTTTGCATTTCTATCCATAACTTACGCCAAACCTAACACATCCCTTGTGATAGATTGATCACAAAAATCAATTGTCATATGATCCAGCAAAAAGAGGCAGATAAGTTACGACATTTGAACTGTACTCTAAAACTGTTAATTTAAATACGTTATATTAAGTTACAGTTACTTGCAATTAGGTTTAAGTCCAATCTCTACAGTTTAAGTTAAATACTGCAATGGTACAGCAAGTAGTTTGGCTTAGATGATACTTCAGTCAACTGCAGAAAATACGAAAGTGTGGTTGAACACTATTTGGATGACCATGTGACCGTTCCTGCCGATTCCAGAGTAAGCACCATGGAAATGGCATTCGCACATAAGCAGTTTCAGAGAGTAAGCAGAAACAGCAACTATGATGTGAGTTAGTGTTTTAAAGTAGGGAACATGTCTTAAAAAGATGTCAGTTTAAACAGAAACGTACAAAGTGTGGCATTTTTGTCAGTGGAAAAAGTCGGCACTTTGAGCTCTACATCCCAACCTACCTCTAACTTTGATTTAATTGTCTTCACATCCAATTTTAAATCATACACCTAAGCCATAAATCGTGTCTAGTGACCGTAATATATCTCAAGCTATCCCTAATCTTTCCCTAATTTGGTTAACGTTACCACAATATTTATTCAGTCTAGATCTAACCTCGATTTTTACATAACCTAAAACCAGCCAGATATCATGTTTATTATAATAACACTTCATTAGGCATTTTGTTTCGCTAACATAGTTTTACTCCATTTTCACTGAGTCGCTCTCACCTCTTCGTCCTTAAAGTTTAACTTCGTCGAATGAACCATCATAAAAGTTAACGGAGAAGGATAAACACCGTTTAGAAGATTTTCAATTATTAATATCACACAAACATTATTTAAAATGTTATTAATTCAGTCAACACTGCTGTCTCAGCTTGTTAAACTAAGGAATTTTATTCCACCACAGTAGACAAGTTCCACGCCTGAATTAATAAATTTGAAGACTTTCAACATCTAACAAAAGTGAATCTAGACATTGAACCCTGGCATGAGAAGCGGAATGTTAGACAGGTGCGCTACTTTGGTAAATGTAGGGTTGTCTCTTTTATTGTCTCACTTATTCGCGGTAGCAGAATTCTGTTCTATTTTGGCTTAATTAAGTTACGATGGAAGTAAAATGTAGCAGCCAACCTAGTTGCTGACCTACGAAATCAAACAAGAGTTACAAACTATATGCAGAAGAAAGTCCATAATATAATAAATATGCGAAATGAGTTGAATTTGTTAGATTTGTCTCCTGATTTCGCATCCTCTTTTTTACATTCCCTCGACGCTACCTCACTCTTAATATAGGTTTGTAAAGTTAAATCAAATTTACTCCTGAGAATTATCCATTAATTAAGTTCGTTACAATCTTGAGAGGACTCAAGCTTTTAAACACTATTTGCTGATCAGAATGTGTTACTTCACTTTATCGAATACCTTGTGAAAGAATTTTGAGCGCCCACCTCGGTGTCAATAAAACAATTAGAATTAGTTGATGACCACTGTCTTCGTGCTCAGCCATTACTTGTGATATTCGCCATTTGCATATCTTGTTCTGTAGATGCTCAGGTAATGAAAATTAGGCCTCCAACTTCATTTGGAAAGTTAGTACTGAACTGTTGACTAGGATCCTAATGTCTTAAGTTCATTAATGATGATACACTGAGGTGTAAAGAATCATATACTTCCCCATTTTCCATGTACTCTACACAATAACACACTCAAAATATGCGCTTATTCCGTAGTTACAGCCCACAATAGTTAATTAATCTCATGTGGACCCAGATTACTCCATTGCACACTAAAGCTATGTAGTTTCTCGAGAAGTTAAATGCAGCTATGAAGAATTAAATGGAATTTAAGCATTTACAGGGTTGTATTCATCTTTGTAAGACGTCAGTTTACAATAAGAACTTACCCATGCATGACAAAATAGACCTCCGGTCTCGTTTACTAGAATGTTCACGAATATCGCAGGTGTAACACTTCATAACTTTAGTGTAGGATAACTCAAATTATTTTTTCAGGTTATGAGGTGTATGTCTTCTCAGTTCATAGTATCTCAGTAGGTTTCATCACACTAAATCTTACATTCCATGACCATTTTTGTATATTCCAAACTATCCTCTTCACATTCACTAGTTTAACATTGAAACTTTGCACGATAGGGCGCAGAGTAATTCGACACACTTCAAAAAAACGCACAGGTTGAGGAAAGGATTGAAATGAAACCACAGTAGACGAAAATATGCAAGAGAAAGAACAGTTAAAAGATTAACGGTAAACACTTAGAACCCAGAGGATAAAACGTTGTGAATACGTCCCCACCGTTGTGGACTATTTTGATTCATATCTCCAGTAATCTATGGTCAATTAATTTTTGCTTGTCGGGGTCCCAGGCAAAATATTCATCGCGCTTTACTCATCTCTATAGTCAGTGATTTCATAAATTGACTGCACTTTTTGTCTGGTTATTTCTGTCTCCATACCGAGTATTATTTCAGTTACCATTGGTTGCCGAGAAAGTACGTTGTTCGGTATGCCCTGAAAATGTTCTAGCCACTTCCATTGGTGAAGCTTAATAATTTCGTTGGCCAACTTACGTTCCTTGTCCATTTCTGCAACTAACTACGTTATTACTCGACACATCACTCCGCACAAAACAGGTACATTTGCACATGATATGGTACAACATGTTTTTGATGTGGTTGTACAACATGTACTGTTAGATATGACTTTTTTGGCGTTGAAATCTTCGGGAGTTGATTTACTATTCGGAGAAAGGTTCGTGGACATTATAGTCCTTTTTCTTGAAGATCTTGACACAAATGCACTCATTTAAACTTCATGACCAAAACTGTGAATGTGAGGTGACTCTAGAGAACTGGTTTGTAATGACTTTTAGTTAAAGGATAAAGAGTGAAATGATAAAGTCTGATTACTTTGTTGATTAATATAATGGTATTTTTGATTTCTAGTACTTATCTCTACCAGCTAAAAGCGACAGCATTATAATTGTGTTTCTTTTATAGGACCTGAGTTGATTCGTCCGTCTTTCAGCTAGGAATTCACTTAAAACCAAGCAGTAACTGCTTCGTCCTGATCCGACTGAAGTCTCTTCTGAACTCACGTCCTCAACAAAAGTTGAACTCGGAACAGCTAATTTCCTAGCTGAATTCTCAATGAAATATATCTTATAGAAAATAATTCTGTTTCACTGTGTGATACATTCAATAAATGAACTAATATAAAGTTTATTCTTATATTTATGGAAAGAGATGATCTATGCAGAACCTAGTGATATTATTAAGTAATGGTATAAATTCCTTCATGTGTGTGAACATGCCATGACTCTTTCCTCATGTTCCTTCTTCATATACTAGAGTTCCAGCAAATCTAACCAATCAAATTAGACTTCACACTATTTGTTTGAGGTAGTTATTAGTATTAGTATTTTAACAACTTACAGATTTTCTCTAAGCTATCCTTTGCAGCAATAGTTCCGTGGTTGAAAATATAGGGAGATGTGCAAGTATTATTCAGACATATACCGTTCTTTATAATAGTTGTTAATTTAGGCGACTATTCTTCGTGTTCATTGTTATCGTAGATCCAAAAATAGCCTGTTTTCATAGAGTGCTTATGAATTAGTCATGGTGCTAGGACATAACGAATCTGTGCTAATGCAATAGTTTTAACACTCAATTGTCAAACTGATAATTTTGTTGTAATCCGATAATCAGTATAGAACTCTGTAAGTATATAAATTAGGTATTCGTTTTTCATCGTATTCATTTGGTTCACTTGTGTTGTTAATTAAAGTTGTGTGATCGTTGCAGTACATGTGCATTTACGTATTTTGTGAAGACAGACATGACATGTGTATTCTTAGAAATCATCAGCATATGTGTACGCCATAGCTCGTAGTCTACTTCAAGAATTTCCAGGTGCATTCTCAGTGTCATTTTTGAGAATATACTTTTACCTTTGCGTCGGTGGCACAGCGCTTAGGACGCTCGCCGACCATGCACATGGCCCGGGGTTCGATCCCGGACAAACGCACTCCTTTACCTCGCTAAGCCATTAATAAAGCTGGTAAAGAGGAAAAATTGGGCATGAGGCTAGCAACCCCATCCTGTAAAAGTAAACATTGCTACAGAAACTTCAAGCCACTAGCTTGAAGCCCTATGTTCCACTGGGAACGTGAATGAAGATTATATATATATATATACTTTTACCTAGTTCATTTGCATAAACACTACTTAAATATGTTAAAAGCGTGATTTACATAAATCTTGAAACATGCGCGATACTGAATACCATATTTTGTGACTTATGATAGTTTCTTGTATTTTCTGAGATAACAGTATCGTTTTGAGTCATAATTTCATGCTTGAAGCATTTGACTGCCAAATATCGAGTGGCAGATTGGACGTATTGAGGCTCTAGTTTAGTTGTGTAGCATTAATTACCTTCGAATAGTAATTTTAGCTACGTTATGTGGTTGGTAAGTCCCGTTTTCGTATCCTTCTTCGTAATTTTGGTGTGTTTCTATTTCGAATAGTGATCTGTAAGGCTTTATTTAAAATCTTATCTCGACCTGCTTATTATAATAAGTGATAAGAATTCACAAGATTTGATGGTTGTTCTGCAAAGTTTTATGTGCTTAAGTAGTCATTTGAGCAGTTTTAAGAATAAACACTGTCAATGTGCGTCGGTGGCACAGTGGTTAGGACTCTCGCCGACCATGCACATGGTCCGGGGTTCGATCCCCTGCCGGCACACACCCGATATCTATGGTCGACCTGAATTTGGGCTACCGATATCCATGCTGAAAATTCCACACTTGTACTGAAAATACGGTGTGGAATCAAGCTGTAAATCAAAATAATAAAATAAATAATTTAATTACACGTAAATTCGGGAGTGTTATGGTGGTCTCAAGCAAGTTGTGATTAATAAGTTTATTCGAACAACCAGAATTTTCAAATATCTCGCCTACCACTGCATAAAGAGCTTAGATTGGAAATATTATGCGTTCCACTTCGCAAGGCCTTTTATTGCATTTTTTAACTTCCAACAATCCATAAGTTTATGTCACTTGCCTCAAGCAGACATTGCTTTAGTTGTAGTTCCATTCAAAAACTTTGTTAAATTCTAACTGCTCTCCATAGGGGCAGTTTCCATTTCTCAACATTATAGAGTAAACTTTGAAGATTGTCTAAGTTTGTGTCTCCATCTTCTGTCGGTATCAAAGCTCCACATATATTGTTATTGTTTCCATTTCACTGAGGTGTCTTACATCTCATTAGCGTCAATTTTATTATCTTTCTTAATTGTTATATATGCTTGTATAAGATCAATGCATGTAGACAGACAGTTCAAAGTACCTTACTATTCTCTGTACTAATATTGCTTAATTTATTGTATTTGTTTCAGATTTTCTCTATTCGACATACAGTGGGTAATATATCTGATTATGGTCTGATGCTCACTATTGCTGCAATCATTGTAAATACCCAATAGTAGGATGTCAAGTGGTCTGTTACTAATCATATGAGTGATAATTTCCTTTCCTTTAGAAGACACTTGTCATAATTTATTTTTACAATACTATAAAGCTTGGGGTGGAACTGAAGATTACGAGTCAGACAATCTTGGATTTCCTGAATTTTTTCAACGTGTAAGTGTGTGTATATGTGTGTGAGGGTAAACTCTTGTTAACTGCATAACTAGGTACCACAAGATCATGAGATTTTACCAGCAAAATTACGAGAAGATGCAAGGTAATTGTTACTCTGTTAACTTTATCATGCTCAGGTCTGCTTTATTGGAGAGAAAAAGTATGGGATTATTGTCTAACAGTGAGCTACAAGTAAGGTAGTTTTAAAAGATATCTTATTTTTTTTTAAAAAAATAATAGGAATTCTGGTATCTGTTGGAACGATTTCACTCTCCGCCTACAGTAAATGGTGAGAAATTTATGAATTATGAGAATTTTCGTAAAGCTGCTAAAGAAGCATCTCCAAAAGCAAAGTAAGCTGATCCAGTAGTTTGATATGTATTTATGTATGTCTTTTTAAGTTGTAAATCAACCCATATTGTAATATTAAGCTATTTTTCTTAGTTTGCGTATGTGTGCCCAGCAGAGTGTATTACGAGAGTCAACATTTGAAGTAGAAAAAAATATAAATATCATCCGTTTTCAAAGAACAATATGCAGGCAAATTGAGTACTGCATCAGTTAGAATCGAAGTGTTAAACTCGTCTAGAGGAGCTTTCACAGATATATAGAGCAAACAGATTTAAACAAACTTGCTAAATATATATATCTGGAAGATGCGCCAACAAGAAATATATTCTTTCATATTAATTTGTTTATTAAACATAACACCCAGTGAAGAAACAGTATTATTTACTGGATGAGAAAGTTTCGGACACAATTTATTGTTCATAATCATATCAATTATAACTACACAACTCTGGAACTCTCGTT
Source organism: Trichobilharzia szidati (assembly GCA_944472155.2). Lineage (NCBI taxonomy): Eukaryota > Metazoa > Platyhelminthes > Trematoda > Strigeidida > Schistosomatidae > Trichobilharzia > Trichobilharzia szidati. Next base: position 216,199,483 of record OX235271.1, read on the forward strand.
TTGTAGTCTTCTTTATTCCTAGTAGGGTTTTCCAGATGTCCAGCTGGAGAGGTGTTGAATTATTTCTATTACACGTATTTTCAGTTGATTTGATAAATAAGGGCTTCCTCTCACCCTGTTACATTCTATCTTAAAATTATCATCTTTCCCATCCTATTGTGTATGGCTGTGTGTAAGTGCATGTAGTGCTATAGTGGAACTATTCTCCAGATTTCTTGTCTTATCAAAGTTAACTAATGTGAATTTTGCTAGGATTTCGTACTCCGCTAGGAATGAAGAAGACTGTAAAACGAGAGTTCCAGAGTTGTGTATTTATAACTGATATGATTATGAACAATAAGTTGTGTTCGAAACTTTGTCATCCAGTAAATAATACTGTTTCTTCACTGTGTGCCCAACTTCCACACACGCATATTAATCCAATCTTTCAATTTTTTTAATCCTCAAAAAGTCGAGTTCAGTCTACGGTCTCCTGAGTCACTGAAAACAATCCTTAAAATACATAGGTACCGAAACACAAAATATATTGACATGTTTTTTTGTATTCGTAGAGGGTCAGTCGTACTTCGTACTTAATGTATGTTTTACCGGGTTTGTTACTCTGGACCTTTACTTCATCTTCAGTGTCGTTTCGTTGTGAGGAGGTGGTTAACTAATTCTGACACATTAGTTGGGCACTACAAAGGTTCATTATAATCAAGGTTTTTTTGTATTTACCAATGCATGAGTGAAAAACAAAACGATATTACTGTTTTTACTGACGTTTCGCTATCTAATATTGCTAACAGCTTTATCAAAGTATTACTAAACCAGTATTTACTACAAACAACTTAATCATCATTCCTCAGCATGGGGTCATTTTTGCGTTGTCAAATTGGTCAATTGGTTAAGGTAACAGAACCAGGTGTAGACTGTTGGATTTGATAAGTGTGTAGAATTATAAAAGCAGCGTGCGTTTACAAAATGAAATTGCTCATCACATTCGTGTTGATTTTGCCACTTCATGGGGGAGGGGGATGTTGTAACCAGGTCAAATTCTGTTTTAGTCCATCATTCTTATTCAGACAATTTGGATTCCATTCAATGTGTGAAGTGCTTCCGATGACATCAGACGTTCTTTGTGATTTCTGAAATTTTTCTCGATGATGATTTCAATATTGTCAAAATCAATTTTGTGACCTGATTCTATAGTGTGTAGACCTATGACTGATGATTTTTCAAGCTTTTCTAATTCAGCTTGATTTCTCGGTGGTCGAACAGATCAGGCTCTACGGTGTTCATTTCTTCTGATTTCTCGCAATGTTTTGCCGATGCATATCGCATCACATGCCAAGCATTTTATTATATAGACACAATTCGATAGAGAATCTTTAGGGACAAGGTTGCTTCGCAGTGTGTCTGCTTTTATAATTCTACACACTTATCAAATCCAACAATCTACACCTGGTTCTGTTACCTTTACCAATTGGCCAATTTGACAACGTAAAAATGACCCCATGCTGATCAACAATCATTAAGCTGTTATATATAAGCTGAGATTTTGTAGTAAATTCTGGTTTAGTAATACTTTGATGAAACTATTAGCAGCATTAGACAGCGAAACGTCAGTAAAAACAGTAACATCGTTTTGTTTTTCATTTATGCATTGGGAAATACAGAAAAAACCTTGATTATTATGAATCTCAAATACCTGATGCCCAAATTTTTTTCAAACTGTTAAAAGTAAACTTCGTTTGGAGATGCACTACAAAGGTTGTGTATTAGTAAAGTCTTCATGTAACATTGTAATTCATTCACCGGTCAAGTGACGAAATATGACAAAGTTACTTCTAAAATACCATTTATGACAAAATAAGACAAATATATTAGAGTGAAAATCAACTTACACATAGGCATGACAATTTTCGTTGAAGTATTAACATTCATGCTATAAGACTTTCTTGGTTGACGTATTATCTCGTGATAGGCACTGTCAGGATATATTTCTCCCTTAGTAAAGTTCTGTGTGTTTATGTGTAAAGGGAGTACCTACACCTGTGGTTGTATGTTTTCAAAATAGCAGAGAAAATGTCAACTCTGATGTTGATACAAAGAATTATTCTTCCATGAATCAAGTAGTGATTTAATGTGGTTTTCACCTCAAGCTTTCCCGCCCTTATTAAGATATTTTTTCAGTATGAATAGTTCAGTAGTCAGTGGAAATGTAGCTGATTGACGTGAGCACTTACTTGACTTTCAGGAAATAAGTCCCTGGTTCTAATCTCGCCGCATTTATGTCAGTTTTGACAACTGGATAGGATTAGCAGCCCTCATACACAATGTGTTTGACTTACAGCTTGGTACCGGGCAACGGAGTTCTAATTAGCTAACTAATTAAACTCATCTAACACCAAGTGACTATTACTTTGTAATAGGAGTGCCTCCATAAACAACTTGGTATGGTTGAGGGTGGGAAAATTTAGGTCTCCCTCTATGTGTTTGTTCACTGCATTCTTGTGGCGAGGATGTTCCCCAAAAAGGTGGTGCTTACGACCGGACTGGTGGAAATGCCAGTCTACCTAGGGGGGAGGCTGGAAATCCCTTATCCCAAACCTATGATGTACATGGGCTCCAAAATTCTAAAAAAACGGGATGGCGTACAAACGTGTCTTGCTCGCCGCCAACCATGGGAATGTAGCTCCTGACTCTCTTCTCCACTGCATTGTGGATCCAAAGCCGAATCGACGACTTACTCGGGAAGTGACCCCTTAAGACAACCACGTGCTTCGGTTTGGGTGTCCGGGCAGTACTTTAGCTCTCGCACAAGTTTTGAGATTTTGTGTGACTTATCCTCTTGGTTCTCATAATGTACCAATTTTTTGTTTTGATAATGATAAATTACAATAATGATTTTTTTACATTTCATTTCTGTTATAAAGTTTACAGTATCATTCTTTTAAGTGAAAAATTATGTGCATTACTAAAAATTCTTCTTTAGGCAGTATTTCACAGCATCAACATTTGCTAAGTTGCTTCGAGAGGATGAAATGTTATCACGGATCAACATTTTGGCATTCTTCAATTATGTAATGAAGAAAGTATGGCTTCAGCAAACTCATGTTGGTATATCACTGTATGATGTTTGCGGTGAAGGATACTTACGTGAAGCAGATCTGGAAAATTACATGCTAGAGCTAATTCCCACTTTGTGTCAGGTAATTTATGCTTTGTATAATATATATATGTATATATATATATACCTACATATAACTACAGACCTTCATTAACAGTTGTCTTCGCTCAATACTCAAGATCGGATGGCCTGCCAGAAAAGATCAGCAACAGAGATCTCTGGGAGCTAACCAACCCAACAGGAACCGATTGTAAAACAAATAGGCATGAAGAAATGGAGATGGATTGGCTGGCCATACTCTGAGGAAACCATCAAGTGAGTGACATCACTAGACAAGCCCTTGAGTGGAACCCGAAAGGGAAGCGGTGAGTCGGTCGTCAGTGCAAGGGTGACTTGGAGGAGGTCATGTGAAGAGGAGATGAAAACGTGTGGGCAGACTTGGAGCCAGGTGAAAACTCTAGCAGGGAACCGAACGCAATGGAGACGCGTGGCTGAAGCCCTATGTTCCTGTAGGAATTAAAGGAAACAATAATAATAATATATACCTACACATAAAATTGACTGCATTAGTCGTCCTGAGCGGGAGCATGGTGTTACATTTAGTCTGTTGTAGAAACAGTAGTGAAGGCTTATTAATAGTCTAAAACCAAAGGTTAGTGGGTTCCACTGGATTTCTGTAGCTTCATCCAAACAGCTAGTTGAAAGGATACTGATATCGGCGCGCTCCGAATATTGTGAAGAGCCAGAGTTGCTCATACGTAGGCTGACTATAAATTGTCGCCACTGTCATGAATACTGATGAGTGACGAAAGCAAAGGCAATGAAAATAACATCAGCGTTAGGTCTGTCTGTCTGTTTTCGACATAGAACTTTGCACATATGTACGGCAGTTCAAGTCGCCACACTCCATGTAGTACACAAAGGAAGAGAAGAAAGTAGGAAAAATGCATATTACAGACAGTAAACGGAGGTGCGAGACAAAGGAATAGTAATAACGAAGAACAATATAGTTTCATTGAAAATTATAAGTCACAAGGAGTGGATGCCTCTGCGCTAGCCATTGAGAACGAGGATTTTGAGCCATGTCACCAATTGTTTCCAACCATTGGTTTTTACCGTCCCTAGGACCCCAACCAGTCAGGAAGTCTACACCTTCCTACATGGCTAGCTTAAACTAACTGTTGTGGATTTCATTGACTGGTGCCATGTTTTCGTTTGACCGCCGCTAGCTCTTTTCCAGCCTGACCCTATATCAGCTAACATTTTCCGTTGGTTGAGGAAGGCGATGACTAGGCATACGTACCACATGTCCTAGTCATCTCAGTCTATGTAACTTCACAGTCTATCGATTTCCCCTCTTTACCTAGTACTCGACCGACGCCTAACCTCAATATTGCTCACCTTATTATACCACTTCACACGGGAGATAGAACGCAGACACCTATGATCGAACACAGCTAATCTTTTCATGTCTTCCACTCTCAATGGCCAGGTCTCACAGCTATAAATGAGGATGGAGTAGACTGCTGAGCAGTACACACGCCCTTTGGCCGATATTCGGATATCACGTCTACTCCAGAGACGGCATAAACTGGCATATGCGAAACTAGCCCTCTGTATCCGTGCTGAGATTTTTCATCAGAGATCAACCCGTTGGGGCTGATGGTACTTCCCAAATAAGTGAAGCGACCAACGTGCTCTACCACTTCACTTCCTATTTCTAATCTAGGAGTCGGTGTAGTCCAATCGTGTAACATCGTCTTGCATTTGGCGGGAGCGAATCGCATGCAAAACATTCGTAGATTGCAGCTTAAGGTGTTCAGAAGACCCTGCATTTTGTCAGCGTCCTCGCCTAGAAGGACCATATCGTCCGCATATTCTAAGTCGACGAGATTATTCCCTGGTAGCAAGTCAATCCCTGAGTCGCTGAAGTGTGTTGGGGTTAAGTCCATTAGTACATCTATGATGAAGTTGAATAGAAATGGGGATAATGGGAATCCTTGCCGGACGCCACTAGTTGTCACCACTTCAGATGACAACTCGCCGTAAGCAATAGGTATTACCTGACAACTATGTAATCTCATTAAAGAAAAAGGTTGCGAAAAATCTATGTTAAGTGAAATTATTTATGAGAAGGATAGAAGTCTAATTGCTTCTTAGAAGAGACGACTGGAACTTTGGAGAACATTTTTAGGTGCCATTCAAATGGCCTAAAGCCACCCATCATCCAACTCCTTCGTGATTAAGATGTAGACATCGGTCTTCTAACTGTAGCTGAGGTTGTGAAAGCTGTTTCTAATGTGAAGCAAGAGGACTTGACGGTAGGACTCCAGGTGTTTTCTAAGGATGGTGGCAAAGAATAATTGATCAAGATAATGTATGGGATTCTGAGATAGTCTCTCCAGACCGATGCAGATCAATGATCATCCTATTTTATAAGAAAGGAGAAAAATCAGGGACAGCTTAAACAACATAGCATCCAGTATTCTCTGTTTTGGACGCGTTTCCGGGCTTAAGACTCTGACAAGACTGCCTTCACCCTCCTATGGGTTCTAAAGCATAGGCCTATTCTATCTGCTTGTGAAATCTTTCTTGACCTAAAGGCGACATTCGATTCTGTCGACTGAGAGACACTGTGAGGCAGTGTCTGGTTGTGAAAAGAGTTTTGACAAACTTTATATCTCACTAATCAGTGCAGTCTACTCGAACTCACGCATCTGTGTAATTGCTTATGGAGAGTTGTCCTCTGAAGTGCTGACAACTAGTGGTGTCTGCCAGGGATGCCCAATATCTCTATTTTTGTTTTATTTTATCATTAGATGTGCTAATTTATGCATGTGACCCCGATCGATTTCGGCTGTTGACTTGTTTGAAGATTCTCGTCGACTTAGAGTCATGTAACATCTCGCTATCCATCAAAGGATTTTTGTGTACTGAGCAGCAGTGAATCTACATCGTTCGAGATAGAATATATACTCGAATATATGAACAAATAAAAGGAACACCAATGGGATCGCCCATATCAGGATTAATAGCTGAAGCCGTTATGCAAAGATTAGAATTAATATCTCTACCTAAGCATAATTAAACCGAAAATCTGGATACGTTACGTTGATGATACATTTGTAATAATTAAGAGAAGTGATTTAGAATATATACTCATAAATTAATAAACAACATATTTGAAGACATCAAATTCACGAGAGAAGAAGAGTTAAATAACAAAATCCCATTTTTAGATGTCTTAATCAGGAGAACCAACACAGGAGATTTAGAAACACAAGTATATAGAAAATCAACACATACACAGACCAAATACTCAACTATACCAGCAATAATCCAGTTACTCACAAAAGAAACTGTGTGCAGACATTGTTTAAAAGAGTTCAAACACATTGTTGCACTCCAGAGTTGAAAAGAATGGAAGAAAAGTACCTACAAACGGTCTTCAAAAGGAATGGTTATCCACAAAATTTCATCAAAAAGTGTTTAAAGTCGAATCAAAACACCAACAAAGAACCATCATCAAAGACCACTAGAAAATTCATCCTACTATACATGAGGAATATCTCTAAAACAACAGCTAGAATACTGAAACCGTTTGATATAGATATAGCACACAAGCCAGTAAAATCGCTTAATTCGATATTGTGCAAACCGATAGATCCAACAAAAAAAAGGGGATAAAATTAATACCATTTACAAAATAAATTGTATGAACTGCAACAAGCATTACATAGGCCAAAGTGGGCGACCCCTTCGAATTAGAATCCAAGAACACAAATCAGCCGTGAAAAGACACGATATGTATTCTTTAGTATCAATGCATATAGACAATTATGGCCATCAATTTGATTGGGATCATGTCAAAATCTTAAACAGAGGAAACACGAAAAGTGCCAGAGAATTCCTAGAAGCTTGGTACTCAAACGAAAATGCAATTAACAAACACGTTAATATAGACGAAATATATCAACTATTATTATATTATTGTTACCTTGGGTTCCTAGTGGAACATAGGGCTTCAACTGCACGCCTCCACTTGCTTCTGTCTTCTGCTGTACTTTTCACTTGCATCCATGTTAGTCCATACTGTTTCAGTTCCTCTTCACACGATCTCCTCCATGTCACCCTTCGACGTCCCACTCGCCGCTCCCCTTTTGGGTTCCACTCGAGCTATGGCCTGACGCGCGATGTCACCCAGCGGCCTCCTCAGCTCAGCGAGTGTCCAATCCATCTCCACTTTCTCCTGCATATCTGTTGGGCGATTGATTCTTATTTTGTTTGTTCCCATAGTTTCTTGTTGGTGATTCTTTCCGACCATCTGATCTTCAGTATAGAACGACGAAGACAGTTGTTGATAAAGGTTTGCAACAGGCTGTTGGAAATATTCTTTGTGACACACTGGCCAAGTTTCTGATCCGTATAGAAGAACTGACTGACTTGATGTTTGTATTGAAAATCCGAATTTTGTTGTTGATGGTGAGTTGAGTGACGAAGATTTCCAGATTGGTTTCAGGTTGATGAATGTGTTTCTCGCCTTCCCGATTCTCGATTTGACATCTTCGTCCGTTCCTCCTGTAGTTGAGACAATGCTCCTTAGATAAGTAAATGAAGTAACTTCTCATTGACTTAGAGTATGTAAATTTTACTGTCATGTAACATCTCGCTATCCATCAAAGGATTTGTGTTTACTGAGCAGCAGTGAATCTGCATCGTTCGAGATATAACATGCATTACTCATTTCAAGTCATGGTAATGTGGATTTGTAGCGCTGTAGCTTATTTCCATGCTCAAAATAACTTTCAACCAGTGTTGAAAAATATTTTAGCCTTATTTCACTTATCAAACTTTTCATAATCAGGTTGTTTCACAGTTGTGACACAATAGATCTGACTTACCGGCTTACCATCTTATATTTGATTGTCGAATGATCTTATTGCTTCGATTTCACGTCTTTTTATCTTTATGAGTCTCAATTTTTCGGTTTTAGACTGTTTGAAACTGTTTCGAGAGTTGTGTGTTAATTCAAAAAAAGTGTCACACGGCTAAGTGATGTTCAGGTATAAATTTTCACAATCTCATCGACCAATTTTTCACTTTTATATATATTTATGGAACTATTCCGTTGTAATTGAGCAGTGTTCTACTGACACCCATCTCTCTTAATTCCTCTAGTCGATATTTCGTTTCTTTGTATTTATTCCTATTGCTTTTTAACCTCACTCCCCCACTTAAGCAAAATCCTTCTTGCATACTTTTATGACGTGAACGCTACCTTGACGTGGTGGTCGGGCTTGCATATCGCAATGACCCAACAAGTTACACTGGCTGGAACTATTGTTCCTGCAGGTCCTACCACGCCAGGAAGGTTGTTAAGATAGCGATTAGACTAAAAGCAGTTACCGGCATAGTGTAAGAATTTCTTTTACACTATACTGGGGGTCTGTGGGTAAAAACGTACTGCAGGGGAATAGGGATGTAACAGCCGCAGTAAGGTGTTTCCCTCAGATGACCAGCGTGCCAGCCACCTATGCTGTCTCTCCACTTTGAAAAAGTCGACCCCAAAAATTGTACATCCTGACTTACCCAGCCTACGCTAGTCCGTAACCGGCGGTAAGTTTACTAATACGGAAACAATCCAAGAAACCAGTTCAGACAGGCCATGTGTGACCGGCCTCAAGCAGTTGTCCCTTGGACTCTGCTCTTTCTGTTTCAGGTGCCCGAAGAATCAATCAACTTCCACGGTGTGGGCAGCGGGGAAGTAACAACTGCCCACACTTCCAAAGCACACGAAGCCTTCCTGAGCATCATTCTCCTTTACTCACATCACCCTCATCATCTTACTTCCCTACTACAGTCATGAAGTAAACATTTAATATTCGTACTTCATATCAACAACGCTTGTATTCTCTCTTTGTCGGTATATACACTAAAATAGGAACAACATACCGAAGATGAGCGCAGTCTCTGGACGAGGTTGACGCAAAAAATCGTGAAGCGTTCCCTACTTCTGTGTGTGTGTCAGTGTCCCGATGGTAGAATGTTCATCGATCGCGCACATGAATCAGGGTTCGAGTCCTTGCTGTGACGCACTCTTAAATCTTGCCTAATTTACCAGTCAACTCGAAAAGCGAGAAGTTTGGGTGGGTGTAAAGCCTCGCAACCCTATCCCATAAAAAAGTAGTACCACCCCGTCCCTACTGAAACTTCAAAGCTTGAAACTCTATATTTTATTCGGAACGAGAGAAATGAAAAGGAGAAAAAAAATCAATAATGTCGACCAATCATCATTTCTCATGTGTAGCTCAGCTAGTCCCGTTTTCTATCGTCAAAAATCATCTACTGTTGTTGTTGTTCTTTGTTTTTTTTGCTTCCAGCTATCTAAATTAGAGCCAACCTTTCAAACATTTTATATTTGTACAGCTGTAAGAAAATTCTTCTTCTTTCTTGATCCTCTACGATCTGGTCGTGTACGCATAACAGATATTTTAGCTAGTGGATTTTTAGACTCTATGCTAGAGTTACGTGAAACAACAACCTCTGATGCACAGTTGGCAGCTAATTGGTTTAGTCATCAATCAGCTTTTCGTGTATACGGTAGCTATTTACAATTGGATGATGATCGTAATGGATTGTTAACACGCAGTGAATTATCACGGTAAGATAAGTTATTATTCTTATTCTTATTATTATTGTTTTTTATTCCTTTACGTACCCAGTGGAACATAGGCAGGGCTTCAAGCTTCTTGGGCTTTGAAGTTTCGTTAGCAGTGGTGTTTATTTTTACGGGATAGGGCGTTGCTAGCCTCATGCCCAACCACCTTCTCTCTTTACCAGTCTTATTACTGGCTTAGCGAGGTGAGGTAAAGGAGAGTGCGTCGGTGGCCGGGGATCGAACCCCGGATCACATGAGGCGTGGTTGGTGAGCACTCTACCGCTGTGCCACCGACGCACAGGATAAATTATAATTATTATTGTTTCCTTTAATTCCTAAAGGAACATAGGGCTTCAGGCGTGCGTCTCCATTGCGTTCGGTTCTCTGCTAGAGTCTTCACCTGGCTTCAAGTCTGCCCACATGCTTTCATCTCCTCTTCACATGACTTCCTCCAAGTCACCCTTGCACTGACGGCCAACTCTCCGCTTCCCTTTTGGGTTCCACTCGAGCAATGGCTTGTCTAGTGATGTCACTTGATTGTTTCCTCAGAGTATGGCCAATCCATCTGCATTTCTTCCTTCTTATTTGTTGCACAATCGGTTCCTGGTTGGTTTGCTCCCAGAGTTCCTTTCCTGTTGCTGATCTTTTCTGGCTGGCCATCTTATCTTCAGTGAAGTATTGAGCGAAGACAACTGTTAATGTTGGTCTGTAGTTTGTTTGAGGTACTCTTTATGACGCACCAAGTCTCTGATCCGTATAGTAGGTAGCACTGACTTCACATTGGAGTTGAAAATTGGGATCTTATTTCTCATGCTGAGTAGTGCTGTTGACCTCTACACAGACTTGAGAGTAGTGAAAGCTTGTCTTGGTTTTCCGATTCTTGCTTTGATATCCTCGTTAGTTCCGTTGGCCTGTAGTTGAAACGAGGCTTCTTAGGTAGGTAAAAGAGCTTGTTTCTTTCAGGTTCCTTCAATTTTTGCTGATTGTTGTCTGTTGTTGATGTTAGTGGTGTTGCCCAGGAATCTTCATCACCTCTACTTCTGTTTTCTCTATGTTCACCTGAAGGAAGTCCTATCTTGTCTTGGATGCTTCTCCTGCCAACTTGTTGCTTTTCGCTTGCATATCTTCCAGTTTGTGGGAAATCAGACAAATATCATCGGCGAATTATAATTTAAAGTTATTCATTTCTACCAGTTATTTCATTCGGTAGTTAAGTAGTAATGTGTTCACCGTGACTTGAAAAGTTGCGTTCCTAGATTACCGTTTACTTACACTGCTTGTTTGCCTTAACTAGAAATAACATTCATGCCCGACTGTTGTGTAGTCGTCTATCCTTACTAGGCCTGCTCTTTCGCCACAGAACTGGTTGACCTCTTTAGTCTGGCCCACCTTAGCAGCCTGGTAACCGGGTTTCTTCTAACGTTGTCCCCATAAATGAAGGAAGAATAAAATAACCCTGCTTGAGGATGTGTTTAGGTGGATAGGATAGTAAGAAATTATAGGAGTTTACAACTGCTGCAAGCACTTTCAAACACTGATTGTTCGCGATGGTCTTCTTTGCCCTCCAGCAGTAGACACGACGGCGTTTCTCCTATTTGGTGTCATCACTATGCAAGTGATACACTAATTAAGCACAGAACACTTGTTAGTTGCTGTAGATCAGTTTATAAGGCTACAGGAATTCACTGGTGCAAGAATACTTTGATAGATGTGCTACGGATATTTAACCTTCGAATAATAACATAATACTTCACATAATAACAGGAATGATAACGTTTAGCTAGAGGAGTGCTCTTTATAAGTGTACTGTGATTCATTTGTGTGAGTACTTATCCTTTCGTCTATTAAAATTTAGGAATGTTATTGATCGCCACACACACAACACATGTGGCACATTTCTTTGTGCATAGATCTGAAGTTTCAATGAGATCCATGAGTCGTGTGTTCGAATCCCGACCTATTCATCTAGGTTCGGATAACCAGATAGCATTATCAGTATTATCACACACACAGTTGGTGTATATTGTCGCCTGGTTACTCTGTCGTGCTTGTAGTTGTTGAGCAGTATACACACTATGAAGTCTGTGAGTGTTTGTCTACAGTTTTGGTTGGAATCTGGGCGAAGTTCAACAATAGCGTCCCAGGAGTGCGAACGCTCCAATGACCTTGAACGCATGCCAGTCGTTGGCTAACGGCACCTGTTATCATGATTGCTGAAATATCAACGCTATTCACCAACTAACGGGGCAAATTTCACCCAGATCACGTTTTTAAGTACTGTTTGGACAATGTGTTAATATCTCGTTAGGTTTACGGTTAGGATAAGGGTTGTAATTAGTGTTAGGATTAAGGTTAAGCTTGTTGTTAAGTTTAGGGTTAGGGTCAAGATTAAAGTTAGGGTTACCATTATGAATAGATTTAGAGTTGATGACATTTATTTTAATTTGTTTTCTTATCCACATTTCCCTGGTAAGTAGTCGTCAATCCTCTTACTGGAAACCATAGTAATTCAACCGAGGGCTTTTCGGGAAGACTACGCAACTGCATGAGAGATAAACAATTCAGAAAAATAGGTCATCTTTAGTTACCTCGGTGAATACATGCACAGAAACTAGTCTAACTTAGCAATTGATACTCCTCATTATAACCGGGACGTATTTTTAAGTCATATCAGAGAAAGATACCCTGTGTTAATGTGTTTTCGAGCATTTTCTTGTCAATATGCATCATCTTTTGTGCAAAAATTCCTCAATTTTATGATTGGTCGGCTGAAGGTCACTCGAACATTCACACTCCTGGGACGCTATTGTTGAACTTTGCCGGAATCTGTGAGATAATAGTAATTAAGCATTAAGTATTGTGTGTATCTTATAAATTTAACTGTAGTTGTACAGATACACCTACGTATTATTTTCACGTAGATTGTGTATCTTTACTGTTTGTGATTATCCTTCTCTGTGCCACTAGTGAGAGATGTGGTTATTTCAGTGTGTTTCAATAGCTCAGCAACATTTTGCATATTCACAGCTTATTTTTGTTGAAAATTGTGATTTCTTACTGTTTTTTTTCTTCTTTACTGGGTCGCAATAATAGATCTTTGTCACCTACCGAGATGTGGGTACATCCAGCTGTGAGTCTGAAGTAGGGATGAAAGGCATAAACTCTGGACTTTACTGTTGGCTTCAATTACCTTAAATCTGTTATTCATCATTCGCTCTATTCCTAATTTAATGAAGTTGTTTTATTATTTTCGTGTGGTGCAATCTCTTGGGGTCAGATGAACAAATTAGTTTCTGAAATATAGTTCATCCTTTTGTCTAATAAATCACTCACATAAGTAAAAATTCATAGCGCACTGAATGGCCAGTGAGCTTGCCTCACAACCTGAAGGTCCTGAATTCGATCCTCCCTTATCCCCTTAAATTCATGGATGCGTATTAATGAAGGGTCCCGAACAAGGATGAAACAACTGTCCAGTACTATCCGGCAGTTTTCAGTAGTTCCTCCAACTGAAATCAGTCCGTGATCAAACTTGAAGTTATTCAAATCCCTGCAAACTGTCATTGACAGAGGGCTAGTTTCGCATATGCCAGTTTACGCCGTCTCTGGCGTAGACGTGATATCCGACTATCGACAAAAGGGCGTGTGTACTGCTCATCAGTCCGCTCCGTCCTCCTTTATGGCTGTGAGACCTGGCCATTGAGAGTGTGAGACCTCAAAAGATTGGCTGTATTCGATCATATGTGTCTGCGTTCTATCTCCCGTGTGAAGTGGTATAATAAGGTGAACAATATTGAAGTTAGGCTTCGTTTGAGTACTAGGTAAAGATGGGAAATCAATAGACGAGGCTTTGAAATTACATCGACTGAGATGGTTAGGACATGTGCTACGTACGCCTAGTCATCGCCTTCCTCGACGGGCAATGTTAGCTGACATAGAGTCAGGCTGGAAAAGAGCTAGCGACGGTCAAACGAAAACATGGCACCAGTCAATCCAATCTACAACAGTTAATGATATAAGTATAAAACTTGTGCACTGTGGTAGAGTGTAACTCCATTATGGATAAGGTTTTATTTTCATAAATCACACTGTTACACAGTAATATTAACTGATGGCGTTTCGAGCACAACAACACTTAGTCTAAGACACGTAGGAAGGTGTAGACTTCCTGGTTGAGGTCTTCGGGACAGTAAAAACCAATGGTCGGAAACAATTGGTGATATGGCTCAAAATCTTTCTCAATGGCTGGCGGAGATGCATCCACTTCTTGTGACTTGTGATTTCCAATGAAACTGTTTTGTTCTTCGTTATTACTATTCCTTTGTCTCACACCTCTGTTTACTGTCTCTGATATGCATTTCTCTTACTTCCTTCTCTTGCTTTGTGTGCTTCATGGAGTGTGGTGACTTGAACTGCCGCACATCGGTGCAAAGTTCTATGTCGAAAGCAGACAGACAGACATTGATTTTTATTGGATAGATAGAGAATATCTGTGAAACGTGTTTTGTGTTCTCTTAATCTCTAAATAACTTATACTCTTATTGGATTAACATTATGAATAATGCATTGTAGTAGGGATGTAGCTCATTGTCTCAATCATTCAGGTTTCATTTAATTTGTTTCAGGTCCGAGTCTCACATGACCAACCGAAATGCTCACCGTGTATGTAGGGCTCCAGAGCGTGGTACATGAAAAAGCTTCTATTGGTAATTGGGTTCTAACTATTTACCTAGCTATCGTTATTATTATTATTCCCTTAGGTACCAAGTGGAACATACGGCTTCAACATCACATTTCCATTGCATCCTGTTTCTTTTTTGTAGTTGTCTTTAACTGTCTCCAAGATTATCCACAGCTTCTCGTCTCACTTCTTCTCACATGGTCTCCCCCATCTCTCACTGTTGTACTCCGGCCATTCGGGTTCCACTCAAGCGATTGCTTGGAAAGTGATTTCATTCAACTCTATCTCTTCAGTATGTGTCCGATCCGTCTCCATCCGTCTTCGCTGGCATATTTATTGGACTAACTAACTGTTTAAGGGAATAAAAGTATCATTAGTGGATTGTCTAACCTTTCGTTGAGTTGTTTTCAAACAGTGTACTTATTGAAAATCAAAACAAATGATTCAGCGAAGAGACTCTTTTCAACGAATTTATCATCAAGCTGTACAATCGTATATATATGGTTTTTAAGAAGTTATATCCGGTGAGGGAATTGAAACATAGGTGTGAATGCATGAAATAATAATTATAATAATATGAAATGCAATTAAAACTAAAATGTTTGTGATTATAATCGTAGTTAAATGTCAAGGGGCAAAGCAAATTAATGTCATATATAGAATAATTGCATGGAGGATTTCATCATGAGCTGACATCAGTTAGAGAACCACTGGAAAACCTGGGAGTACTGGACGGCTGTTTCGTCCTAGTTTGGGACTCTTCATCAGTACGCGCCCACCGGGATTCGAACCCAGGACCTTCTGGTTACAAGGCGAGCTCGTAGACCATTGGGCCACTTGGACCCGATCCAATGGTCCTTGAATTCTAACTTCTGCCGATTCACGACATAGCGCGACCATTTCGCAATGTCTTCTTAGATGAGTTACTGTCTCATCTTCAACCTGCTGATGAAATCCTCCATGCAATTAAACAGAATCCCTACCAAACCAATACTTGAAAATATATAGAATAATTCATAGGATGGATAGAACTTGAAAAAGGTGTGCAATTATAAGATTAGTAGACAAATCGAAAAAATAAAAACGTCACGTAATATTGTGTGAAATTTAATAGCATAGAATTCAATGTTGCATAAAGGAATTGATTTAGAATGACAAGTGGAACAAGTGAAATAATACCGGGGACAATTAAAAGTGAGAGTAGTAGTAGTAACAATTGACTTAATAAGGAAGAGTATACAAATTGAATAGACAAAAAATGAAAAATTGGTAGAGCTAAAATATGATTGGGGATCACCATACTTTAGCATAGAGGGATTAAGACCATGAAAGTTGGAGGGGTTGAACGAACTTCTTCTGTACACAGAGATCTGGCTTTTCTGTTTCGATAGCCAAAGCTTCAGCAATAAAGATGAGTTGGGTACGTAGGGATTTGGGTAAATTACTCTTTGCCTTGTAGATGACTTCGAAGGCGGAGGCTATAGAGATAGGGTGATCATTACCGACCAGATGTTCAATGGTCGCGCTTCTTATTGCTCCACTACCACCTTTTCGTAACCATGCAGGACAGAACTCGTGTCGAACGACCGATATACCTAGCTCCACACGAGCAGGTGAATTGATAAACACACATAGAGTTGGTCAACAGCGGGATCTTGTCCTTCAGGTTATTGAACAATAATGGTCGACTGGAAAAGGCTATTCTCAGGGGTGCAGCAGTGTACTTATTGTCTTTATTAGTAGGCTTTATAACTTAATCTTCTCCAAATTATAAATTTACGTTACGTTGCATTACAGATTTGGCAATGGTACACTGACTGATGTATTTCTTGATCGTGTATTTCAAGAATGTTTAACATATGAAGGTGAAATGGTGAGTGTATCAATTGGATAACACTTTTGGTAGTTTATTGTACTTTATTGTTATGAAGAGGTGGGATGCAGATTTTTTAATTGGTGTTAAGTGATTGGATGAAAGCTTTGCGAAGTCCTGGATCTAGGTATGGCTCTCTGGAGTCATTCAAAACGGTAGGACCTGATGAAATTACTCCTGAAGGTGCCAACAAGAGTCATGCCTGGACCGAGTCTCATCACAGATACAAAATGCTTGTGTGTGTCATTTGCCAACCTACGTCGTCTCTGGCGTAGACGTGATATTCGACCGGCTATCGATTAAAAGATGTGTGTAGTGCTCACCAGTTGGCCATTAAAAATTGAAGACATGGAAAGGCTAGGTCCATTGTGGATAAAATTTTATTCTGATAAAATCACACAGTGTTATACAGTAATATTTACTGATGACGTTTTGAGCATATTGTGTGACTTTATCCGAATAAAATTTTACCCATAATGGAGTTATACTCTACCATAGTGTCCAAGTTTTATCATTATATCAAGAAAAGGCTAGGTGTCTTTTATCATGGGTGTCTTCGTACTTTCTCCCATGTTAGGTGGCATAATATTATTATTATTTCCTTTAATTCCTAGAGGAACGTTGCGTTTGGTTCTCTACTAGAGTTTTCACGTGGCTGCACATCTGCCCACATGCTTTCATCTCCTCTTCACATGACTTCCTCCAAATTACCCTTGGACGACCAACTCGCCGCTTCTCTTTCGGGTCCCACTCGAGGGCTTGTCTAGTGATGTCACTTGATGGTTTCCTCAGAGTATAGCTGGCCAATCAATCTCCATTTCTTCTAATTTCTAATTCTAATTTTTCTAATTTTTTTTAAAGCTTGATTCCACACAGTATTTTCGGTACAAGTATGAAATTTTCAGCATGCAATATCGGTAGCCCAAATTTAGCAAGCCGACCATAGATATCAGGTGTGCGTCGGCGGGGGATCGAACCTCGGACCATGTGCATGGTCGGCGAGAGTCCTAACCGCTGTGCCACCGACGCACGATCGGTTTCTGTTGGGTTGGTTCGCTCCCAGAGATCTCTGTTGCTGATCTTTTCTGGCCAGCCATCTGATCTTAAGCGAAGTATTGAGCGACGACAACTGTTAATGAAGGTCTGTAGTTTGTTTGAGATGCTCTTTATGACGCGCTGGCCAAGTCTCTGATCCGTATAGTGAGTAGCACTGACTTCACATTGGAGTTGAAAATCCGGATCTTATTTTTGATGCTGAGTGCTGTTGACCTCAACCTTGTGTTCCTTTTCCGATCCTCGTCAGTTCCGCCTGTAGTTGAAACGATGCTTCCTAGGTAGGTAAAAGAGGTTGTTTCTTTTAGGAATAATATGGTGAGTAATACTGAGGTTAAGCGTCGAGTATTAGGTAAGGACAGAAAGTCAGTTGATAAAGTTGTGAAGCTACATCGATTGAAATGACCAGGACATACATGTATTACGCATGTCTAGCCATCGTCTCCCGCGACGGGAATTAGACTGGGAAGAAGCTAGTGGTAGTCAAACGAAAATAAGGCATTAGTTCATGAGACCTTTAACAGTTGGTTTAAGCCAGCCACGTAGGGAGGTGGTTGGAGTCCTCGAGATGCTAAAAACCAATGGCGACTGGAGACACTTATTGATATGGCTCAAAATCGTTCTCAATGATGGCACAAGTACATTCACTCTCTGTAATCTGCCATATCCGAAAAACGCCATTGTTTCTCATGTTAATATTCTTTCTTCCTCATACTTCTGCTTATTATCGTTCCTCTGAATCTCTTTTTTTCTTTATGGAGTGTGGTAACTAGAACTACTGTACTTCTGTGCAGAGTTCTGTGTTGAAACCAGCTAGTCAGTCAATCTTGTTGGCACTTGTCAACGGGAAGTATGTGCAACTTCGGAGTTGCAAACTCCCGTCACCCAGTGCTGCAGTGAGAGACGTTATCACTGGGCTATTCGGGCTAACGATTGACCTCCTTTAGGACTGTCATGAATACATTGACTAGTCAGAGCTCACTCTGTCACAGGTTAATGCTTTCACGCATCTATAACAATAATTCATTTATTCATACTTCAAATGAATTGTTGAAACAGGTCAGTAGTCTTCTCCAGCCATTGGTTCGTATGTACCTGAGGACCCCGACCAAACTGTCTACACCTGATGTGGCTTAAACTAACTGTCAAGGCTTTATCAGACTGATTCCAAGCTTTAGTTTGATCACCACATTTGGTTCTGCACTCTGATTTACAATTCTCCTTTCAACTCTGTGTGAAAGACTATAGCTAATCGCTTTGTTTCAATTTATAAATGAGAAGTATATATAAGTTCTGAATGTACTTATATTACTGATTGTATCACATGTGGCCTCACTGGATTAGTGAACAATGCTTTGGTGTTTGAAATCGTTGGCTGTGAGATTGCGGTTTCATTGGGAAGACGATCATTAACTTGAGAGGCAGGTATATCTAGTCGACGAGTCCCAAATAGGACAAAACACGCGTTTTGTGTCCCACTGTTAGCCATTGTCGACTCATGCACCACGAGTGGTTTTGTGTTTTTTGACTCACAAACCGGTAGGTCAAAATTTAATATATGTGTAAAACTTGGGCACTGTGGTAGTAAGTAATTCCATATTAGTTTGTTTATTAGAAGGATATGTCACACAGTGAAACAGTATTATTTACTGGATCACAAAGTTTCGAACACAATCTGTTATTGTTCATAATCATATCGCCAATTATAATCACACGACTTCAAAACTTGAGTTTTATAGTTTTCTTTGTCTTTTCCTATTTGTCGTCTTTTGGGTAGTAGAATTTTCCAGATATCTGGGTGGACAGGTGTTGAATCATTCCTATAACACGTATTTGCAGTTGATTCGATAAACAAAGCTTCCGTTATCAATCTCTCCCTCCACCCAGCTGTTACATTAGATTTCAAAACTGTCATCTTATCCCATCCGTCCTGCTGCTGCTGGATTCAACATAGAACTTGGCACCGAAGTGCACCAGTTCGAGTTGCCACGTTCCAAATAGCACACAAAGGTAGACAGGAAAATGAGAGAAGAGAATCAATAGAGTTTTGACAAGTATAAGAGTGAAACAGAATGAGTAATGGTAGAAAGGAATATGAAAGATTACAGAGACTGAATACATCTGCGTAAGCCATTGACAACGATTTTGAGCCATGTCACCTATTGTCTCCAGCCATTGATTCTTAGAGTTCCGAGGGCGGGCCCCAACCCGGAAGTCTGCATCTCCCTACCTGACTCAGTTTAACTGTCAAGGATTTCATGGATTGATTGATGTCATGTTTTTGTTTGGCCACCACTTACTCTTTTCCAACCTGCACCTATATCAGCTAGTAATGCCCGTCAGTCGGGGGAGGCGATGGTTAGGCATGCGCAGCACGTGACCTAGCCATCTCAATTTATGTAACTTCATAGCCTCTTGGAGTGATTTTCCATCTTTGCCCAACACTCTACGCCTAACGTCAACATTACTTACCTTGTTATACCATCTAACGCGAGAAAGAGATCGTAAACATCTGTGGTCAAAAACAGACAATCTCTTCATGTCTTCCGCTCTCAGTGGCCACGTCTCACCGCCATAGAGAAGGACGGAGCGAACTGCTGAGCAGTACACACGTCCCTTGGTTGACAGCCGGATGTCACGCCTACGCCAGAGACGGTGTAAGTTAGCGAAAGCAGCCCGAGCTTCCTGGATCCGTGCTGTGATTTCGTCACCAATCAATCCATTGGTGCTGATACAACTTCCCATCCGTCCTATTGTATAGTTGCGTGTAATCACATGTAGTGAGTGGTATAGCTGAACTATTCTCTAAATTTCTTATCTTATTCTGGTCAACTAATCTAGATTTTGCTCGGCTAGTCTGACTGCCCCTGTTCTACTACTTTGACCTATGTATTTGACCTGACAATCATCGCAGGGAGGAGGGAGTGATTGATAACAGAAGCTTTGTTTATCGAATCAACTGCAAACACGTGCAATAGGAATGACTCAACACCTATCCACCCACCCGGACTTCTGGAAAATTTTACTACGCCTACGACGACAAATAAGTGAGAACAAAGAAAACTATAAAACTGAAGTTTCGAAGTCGTGTGATTTCACATGTTATGATTATGAACAATAAATTGTGTTCGAAACGTCATCCAGTAAATAATACTGTTTCACTGTGTGATACATCTAATAACTCAAAATTTAATTGGTTATTAATTTTTATTACATTAAAGGTCAAATAATGAATGAATTTTGCATATCTTTCTCGTGATTTATATTGCGACATACTAATTACCTCCTGCTTAATGATTTCTTCAAAATTTATTAGGATTATAAAACTTATTTAGATTTAGTACTGGCTATGGAGAATAAACACGAGCCACAAGCAATTGCCTTTCTCTTTCGTATTCTTGATGTCGGTGGTCAAGGCAAGTTGACCGCGCTGACACTGCGTTATTTCTATGATGGAATCGAGGAGAAACTACGTGTTTCAGATAATGATCCACCAAGTTTTGATAATGTGCTGAATGAAATCTTTGATATGGTACGACCAGCTAATCCAGAATATATTACATTAGATGATTTAATTAATTGGTAGGTTTGTTTTGTTTGTAGTGTTTTTTTTAAAAATTTTGATGGGTTTTATCTGTCATATAAATCATGGTGTATATGTTAAATCTTTCCTAAGATATTGTTAGTAGTATAGTTAGTTATATCAGTAGCCTGTTGAATTCAGATATGTAAGGGTTTAGAGAAAACGAGGTTGAGGTGTCGTCCCCAAAGCAGTTTTGACTAACTGGTCTCCTAGAGATTTTCACTTGTAAGTAATTGATGGCTTTAAATTTGATCACGGATTGATGTTACTCAGAGAATAATTGACAACCAGGGAGTACTGCTGTGGTGAGAGCTGGCTGTAAGCCGAAATTGTAGACAACAATTTACGTCAATGTACACGTCCCAAATCAGGGTCATAAGAAAAACGATAACGAAGCTTAACCTTGAGAAAATCACCAGCCAATCACAGCGGAGTTAACGTGTGGAAATATGATTCACAGATATATGGCTTGACTTTCGGAGAGACTGTCTCAAAGAGATAACAGAATAACCTTCAGCAAGTAAACAACCAATCGGAAGGCGTTGATTCTCCGCTAAGAATAATGTATATAAAAATCTATAAATACGTCTTGATTTTCTCAATAAACGATCTGTTTCCTGGCCCTTGTCTTCTGTCGTTACACTGAGATGTTTCGTCCTAGATTGGAACTCTTTATCAGTGCGCAGTAATGACCCCACCAATGACTTTCAGATCATAAAGCAATCCAAGATTCATGGGCCATTGGATTCCATCCCAGTGGCCGAATGGTCAACGAGTTCGCCTCATAACCTGGAGATCCTGGGTTCGATCCCTGACGGAGCTACAAGTTCACACTCATGAAGAGTCCCAAACTGCCTAGTACTCTATGATTTTCAGTGGTACTCTAATTAGTATCAATTTGCTATCAAACATGAAATCAACGAAGTCTCTACAAACTAACACTTTAAAATTGATTTCATTTACTTCTAAGGTACATAGCGTCGGTGGCATAGCGGTTAGGACGCTAGCCGACCATGCACATGGTCCGGGGTTCGATCCCCGGCCGGCGCATTCCTTTACGTCACTAAGCCAGTAACAAAGCTGATGAAGAGGAAAGGTTGGGCATGAGGCTAGCAACCCCATCCTGTAAAAATAAACATTGCTACAGGGACTTCAAGCTTGTAGGTTGAAGCCCCATGTTCCACTGGGAACGTGAAGGAATAAGAAAAAACTTATAAGATGCAAAGGTTGTTGTGGGCAGAAACTGTCAATTGGCCGCTATATTGAGCTATCACCTCTCCGGTTCAAAAGGATTTCTAGGAATGCAAGTTGGTTACAACTCTCTTCCTCACATGTCACACTTATATGAATTTATGCAGATTTGAGCCTATCTAATAGACGCGTTTCATCACTATGATTATTACATATCAAGATAATGTCATGAGTGTATCTCTCCTATAACCAGGTACTTCAGCAATCAAATCACCGGACAAATTTTCAGTGTTAGATGTATACTCATCAGCCAACAAAGGTCCTAATGGAGTATCTATTAGCTACACCATCCAAATGTTGAAAGTACTCACCATCAGATGTGTAATGATCATTGTCAATACAAAATAAAAATAATAAATCCTTTAAAATACGTTAAAGGAATAGGGAATGAAAGACAACTTGAAGATATATAATCACATAGAAGTGACATCAGAAGGAGTCTGTCTGTTTTCGACATAGAACTTTGTACTGATGTGCGGCAGTTCGAGTCGCCACACTCCCTCCTTGTAGCACACAAAGCAAGAGAAGAAAGTAAAAGAAATGCATAATAGAGACAGTAAGTTGAGGTGGGAGACAAAGGTATAGTAATAACGAAGAACAAAACAGTTTCATTGGAAATCATAAGTCACAAGGAGTGGATACATCTGCGCCAGCCATTGAGAACGATTTTGAGCCATATCACTGATTGTTTCCAACCATTGGTTTTTGCCGTCCCGGGGACCCCAACCAGGAAGTCTACTCGTTCCTACCTGGCTTAGACTAACTGTTGTAGATTTCATTGATTGGTGCCATGTTTTCGTTTGACGCCGCTAGATCTTTTCCAGCCTGACCCTATATCAGCTAACATTGCCCGTCGAGGAAGGCGATCAATGGCTAGGCATACGTAACACATGTCCTAACCATCTCACTCGATGCAATTTCACAGCCTCGTCGACTGATTTTCCCTCCTTACCTAGCACTCGGCGCCTAACCTCAATATTGCTCACCTTATTATACCACTTCACACGGGAGATGGAACGTAGGCACCTATGATTAAAGAGAGCCAGCCGACCTTATCATGTCTTCCACTTTCAATGGCCATGTCTCACTCACAGCCATGAAGGAGGACGGAGTGGACTGATGAGCAATACACCCGCCCTTTGGTCGATAGCCGGGTATCACGTCTACGCCAGAGACAGCGTAAACTGGCATATACGAAACTAGCCCTCTGTATCTGTGCTGAAATTTCGTCAGAGATCAACCCGTCGGGGCTGATGATACTTCCCAAATAAGTGAAGTGGTCAACGTGCTCTACCACTTCACTCCCTATGTCTAAACTAGGAGTCAGTATAATCCAGTCCAGTCCTGTAACATCATCTTATATTTGGCGGGAGCGAATCGCATGCCAAACATTCGTAGATTGCAGCTCAAGGTGTTCAGTAGACTCTGCATTTGTCAGAGTCCTCGCCTAGAAGGACTATATCGTCCGCGTATTCTAAGTCAACGAGATTCTTCCCTGGTACTAAGTCAATCCCTGAGTCTCTGAAGTGAGTTATGGTTAAGTCCATTAGTACATCTATGATGAAATTGAATAGGAATGGGGATAATGGGCATCCTTGATGGACGCCACTAGTTGTCACCACTTCAGATGACAACTCGCCATAGGCCCTCAACCTGGCTGCATGAGTTCGAGTAGAGTGCCTTAATCAGTGCAATGTATTTTCTCGGCATTCCCTTTATAGCCAAGCATCGCCAGAGTACCTCTCAGTCAAATGACGCCTTTAGGTCAAGAAATACAACAATTGTAACGAGTACCTTTTCGCATATCTTTTATATTCATGTCTACAAGATGGTCAACAGGTTCAAAGTTTATTTCTAATAACACTATCCAAATTTATTAAATAAAGGAGCTAATTGTTTTAAATGTTTGAAAACTTAACTCCTTCAATGTACTTTACTACACTGGAGATAAAATATGAAGTAATAATTAAACATCACCATGGTATATAGATAAATTAAATGTTAAGTTAGTACAATATAAAATACTGCTATACTCATATGTGTAATGTTTTCTCAAGAAAAACAAAAAAATAAGACGCAAGGGTATCAACAAGATATGGAAGTAGTTTAAGTGTGAAATTATGTAAGACATTAGAAAATTGTCAATACATAAATCAGATGTGAGGAGAACATTATGGATTCAACTCATTTAGTTAGATATCAGAAATATGAAGCATTCTGTTTAATAAGTCGTGATGTGTAACTAAGTGTGGGTGAAAACAAGTCAACATTTGCATTTAATAAAACATCATATTGTGGTGAGAGCTGTCTGCAAGACAACAATTGACGTCAATGTTTACGTCCCAAATCGAGGTGATGAGAAAAAACAAGAACAAAGCCTAGCCTTGATTAACTCAACAACCCATCACAGTAGACTTAACGTGGGTGGGTACGATTCGCAGATATATGACTTAACTTTTTAAGAAACGTTCACACGCACTACAGAATAACATTCAGCAAGAAAACAACCAATCAGAAGGCGTTGCTTCTCTGCTAACAATGACAAATAATAATGTACATAAAAATCTATAAATATCTCTTGATTCTACTCAATAAGCGATCTGTTGACTGGCCCTTGTCTTCTGTCATTACAGTATACCGTTATATGTATATGTAACTCTGAAATTTTCATAAGAACATTTAGATCTAAAAGTAAATTTCAATATTGTGTTTATATTATTCGCGGGTTGAATGAGTTCAAGTTTAGGCAAGTTCAAATTGCACTTAACCTCTAATTCGACTTCTATGACAGATTAGCATCAAATATCTGTAATGGCAGAACACAAGAGTATTCGGCAGCGGATTATTTATTGGCGAATTGATGTACACGCATCGGAAAAACACATAATTTGCAAATGTCATCTGTATTGTGCTTCTTTGTCTTCCTTTCATGTTTTCGCTGTTATTTCGCAAGCATAGTTCATTTTTCCTCTTCGCCATTAAATTATTATCTCAGCTATTTAATATTCTCGCCGATGATTCACTTATTTATATATGCATTTATATACTTGGTAGAGTATATTAAAAGTGGAAGACATCAAAAGGCTAGCTAGCTGTCTTTGATCATAGGTGCCTGCGTTCTACCTTACATGTGAAGTGGTATAATAAGGTGAGCAATATTGAGGTTAGGCTTCGGTTGAGTACTAGGTAAGGAGGGAGGAATCAATAGACCAGGCTGTGAAGTTACATCGACTGAGATGGTTAGGACATGTGTTACGCATGTCTGTCTAGCCATCGTCTTCCTCGACAACGGTAATGTCAGCTGATATAGGATCAGGTTGGAAAAGAGTCAATGATGGTCAAACCAAAATCAAAATGGCTTCATCAGTCAATGAAATCCACAACAGTTAGTTTAAGCCGGCCACATAGGAAGGTGTAGACTTCTCGGTTGGGCTCCTTGGGAGGGTAAAAACCAATGGAGGCTGGAGACAATTGGTGATATGGCTGAAAATCGTTTTCAATGGCTGGCGCAGCTGCATCCACTCTTTTTGACTTATAATATCCAATAAAATTATATGGTTCTTCGATATTACTATTTTTTGCCTCATATTTCTGTTTACTGTCTCCCTTTTGCATTTCTTTTTACTTTCTTCTCTTGCTTTGTGTACTACATGAAGTGTGGCGACTTGAACTACTGCAAATCTGTGCAAAGTTCTACGTTGAAAGCAGTCATTCAGCAACTATATACTACTTAAAAATCTTTTCAGTAGCACATCTCACAGGTTTATTAGTCATTAAAGCATTACTTTGTCTCTTTCCTTATCAATTTTGTTTCCATTAACAACCGGCTTTTAATGTAATCAGTTCATTTTTTAACAAGTTTAACAAACAGTGTAATTATTCGCATATGAAATCACTGTCGTTTAAGTTCAGTTGAGGCAATTAATTAAACTTTTACACTACTTAATTTCTTTATTGAATAAATTAAAGTAGAATTAAAAGTGAGATATGATACTTGATTGGGGGGATACAAGCATAAAACTTAGGCACTGTGGTAGAGTATAACTCCATAATGGATAAGATTTTATTTTAATAAATCACACAGTGTTGTACAGTTAATATAATTGATTGGGGGAGTTCTCTCAAGTTTGATCACGGACATTGATATCAGTTAGAGAAGTATTGAAAACCAGAAAGTACTGCACAGCTGTTTCATCCTTGTTCCGGACTCCTCAGCATTACACACCCATGAACCCACAGAAGATCGAGCCCAGAAATTTCATGTTGCGAGGTGAGCCTATTGACCATTCAGCCACTGAGAGGGAACTCAACATCCTATGAATTTTAACTGCTATGAGTTCGTAATGCCACTGCTAGCTGATATCGTCGGCTAATACTTGTCTTCACACCCAAACTGGTAGACCCCACTGGTCATGACTTCTTACTAAAAATTTAGACAACTTCATCCTTTATCCAGTCACTGGATTAATTTTCTAGTGTTAGTTTGTGCAGATTAGATTGGTTTCAAGTTCGATTATACATTGATATCAATACTCAAGTACTTTCTGGCTTTAAGTGGTTCTCTGACTGGTATCGATTCGTAGTCAAACCAGTTGAAATCGTATAAATATCATTTTGGTAATTAGTGGGTTGGTTGTAAACGCCTAGCTTTTAGTTACTCTTATTGATTAAAGACGGTTAGACGTATTGACAGTCACCTGACTAACTTTGTTTTGTATTTCTCACTTTGATAATTATTTAACATATTTGTTAAAATTAAACCTATCGACTGCTTTTCTTCATATTTTTGTGTTCTCTTAGCGAGCTCCCTGGTTTAATTGCTACGTTTCCATCATTGCTGATCGATTATTATATTACCTACCCTAGTTTGAATCAGTCCGACTAAAATACTAAACAAACTACATACCTTCATTAACAGTTGTCTTCGCTCAATACTCAAGATCAGATGGCCAGAAAAGATCAGCAACAGGGATCTCTGGGAGCGAACCAACCAGGAACCGATTGTGAAACAAATAGGTAGGAAGAAATGGAGATGGATTGGCCATACTCTGAGGAAACAATGCATCAAGTGACATCACTAAACAAGCCATTGCTCGAGTGGAACGCGAAAGGGAAGCGGCGAGTTGGTCGTCAGTGCGAGGGTGGGTGACTTGGAGGAGGTCATGTGAAGAGGATATGAAAACGTGTGGGCAGACATGGAGCCAGGTGAAGACTCTAGCAGAGAACCGAACGCAATGGAGACGCACGGCTGAAGCCCTATGTTCCTCTAGGAATTAAAGGAAACAATAATAATAATAATAAAATACGAGGAATGACAGTAGTAACATGTCTGATGAAATAAGTCACATATACTCTAACAGAAAATCACTAAAAATGCTAATGCATATGTTTAACTTTGGAACCTACTGCCTACTTTAAACCATCCATATGGCTTAGATATTAGTTATCAGGCAATATTTACTGCTAGAGAATTGCAAGAATTGTAACACAGTCCAAATGAATACCTCAAAATATATGTATATTTATATTTTCAAAAGAATGGATACTGAACAAAGAATACTCTTTTCGATAACCCCTTCATCATCAGGCTCTACAGTTATATATATACATTATAATGAATGAATGAATTAGTGTTATGAACGACATTAATGTTGTTTAAATAGCATCGAATCAATAATATTGATAGACTACAGCTCAATAGCATCAACATAACAATAAGCTGAATGTCAGAAAAATTAGGAAAGATAATATTACAAATTCATGAATTTGTAGTCTTCACTGAACACTGGGCAGGGCAGTAGTAGGGGCTGGCTGGACTTGCTTCTTTTGAACACAAAGTACACTGGTTGTTTGAGGCGAATTGCAATAGGCTCTGTTGTTTGGAGCATGCGGTGCTTAGATGATGATTTCGGCAATTTATTAGACACCCGGTAGATTATAGAGAAGGATTCTCCCACGCTGGCTGGCTTTGTGGTCGGTTTGCACCAGATGGTCCAATATCGAACTGTTGATGATGGTTTTCACTACACCTTTACTTGGCCATAGTGGGAGATGTTCTCGAGTGAGCACGAAAAATCAAGTTCCTACAGCAATGGCCAATGTAACTCGCTGCACAAGCGCAGTTGAATTGATAAATACAATTTGAAGTGGCCAGTCTAGGTACTTCATCTTTCAGTCGAGGTAGCACCATCAGTCGTGTAGAGAATAAGACGTGTAGTTCGCTGCCAGCACTAAAAGTTCTTTGAACTGATTTTCTTAATTTCTTCGTAATTAACTCGCTTGGTATATCTCCCATGAATTGTAGTCGTATATAAAGTGGCTTCTTGTTTACAGATAGTTAGTAGTCCTTTTCCGCTTTCTTTGTCATTTGTTTCTTGATAAATTTGTCGGCATAGCCATATATATATATATATATATATATATATATATATATACTTTTCAAATACACAGTTTATGTTACTTATGTCATTACGGTGACTATGGCAACGGCCTTATGCCGTTACAATCAGAGTCATTGTAAGGATGATCGATAAAGTCACTTTTCACATTCCTTCTGGATACATTGAAGTAAGTGTTGGAGATGTTGTCTAGGCGGACAGTGAAAGCTTCTTAATTAAACCACTCACTCAGCTCAGAAAACATGATAACGCCGAAAACATCTAATTCAGGTATAAATTTCCTTCATTATTACGAAACTTTATGATTATTAATGTTACTTTTAAGTTTTTATAAAACTTTATATGACGTTATATCACTCACTGTTATTTTACTGTTCATTCCTTTTTTTGCATACTGTTCTATTAATAATAAGTGAGAGCCTAGGCATATTAATCAATTTATTGATATTTTCAAGTATTGGTTTTGTAGGGATTTTGTTTGATTGGTTGGAGGATTTCATCATGAGCTGACATCAGTTAAAAAAAACCCGTTGGAAAACCACCTGGGAGTACTGGACAGTCGTTTCGTCCTAGTTCGGGACTCTTTAGCAGTACGCACCCACCGCCAGGGTTCGAACCCGGGAATTGGCAGAAGTAAGAATTCATGAGCCATTGAATCGGGTCCCAGTGGTTGAATGGTCTGCGAGCTCGCCTTGTAACCGTAAGGTCGTGAGTTCTAAATCCGGTCAGCGACTGCGTACTGCTGGAAAGTTTTAAACAGGGACAAAACAGGTGTCCAGTACTCCCTGGTGGTTTTCTAACTGATGTCAGCTGATGATGAAATCCTCCAACCAATTTAGTGATAGTTTGCAACACAGCATGTCATTGGTGAACCTGACGTCGAGATATGGAAAGCGTGAAGTGTCTAACTTTATCTATTTTGATAAAGTGTTTGCGAACGAGAACTACTCACTCTTTTTGTTAAGTATTGTGGCTTCTCCTTCTTCTATAACCCTAACGGGAGATCTTAATAGTTTGCTCAGCAAACATATTCGACTCATGAGGTTAATCAGTAAGTGTAAAGTAATTATCATTGATGTGTGAGGCCGTTTGAGTGAGCTATATACGAAGAAATTATTTTATTTATTATTTCTATGGGTGCCGAGTGGAGCGTAGGGCTTCAGCAGCACATCTCCATGTTTTCCACTTCTCTGCAATCCTCTTTAGCTGGCACCAGGTTTGCCTATAGAGGCTATCATGTCAACCTTGGGTAAATGACCAACTCGTCGACTCCCATTCGGGTTCCACTAGAGCGATGGCCTGACGTCCGATGTCACTTGATGGTGTCATCAGCGTATGTCTTATCCATTTCCATTTTTTTCTCGGAATATTTGTCAAACAGTTGGTTCTTGACTGGTTGGCTCCCGGAGTTCCTTATCGCTAATTCTTTCTGCCTGTCGGAACTTCAGTATAAGGCAAAGGCAGCTGTTCACTAGTCTTCAGTGGCCTGTTGGAAGTGCTTTTCATGACGTGGCAAATTTCTGAGCCATCATATAGAAGAACTGACTGACTTAACATCAGTGTTGAAGAAATATCTAAAGTTTTAAACAACGAATTACTAGATATATGTGTATCTCCACACAGGGTTGTACACTAGATAATGAGCTGAAAACTTGGCAACTAAAAGAGGTCTCGAGCCCATAACTGATTGGTTACGAAATTTAGTGCTTATACCAATGAATTACATCTTCACCTAGCCCCAACGTGTCGAGTTTACACTAACAGAGAGACGTGTCCTATGGATTAAACGCCTTGATTTTGTTTTCACAAAGTTTATTTCTGTCAATGGCGCATACACGGATTTCTTTTATATACATGCATAATATATTTGTCATTTTATTTTCCATTTGTTTAGTGGTAAAGGTGATACGGTAATCAGTATACTGATAGATCTACAAGGATTTTGGGCTTATGAAAATCGTGAAGCATTCACTTCTGAATTACCCGATGAAGCGGAACTTTAAATTAATTTTTTATTTTCTGTTCTTAACCTCTCTTTCTTGTTGTTGTTGTTTTGTTTAACTAGTTTTCAACGTTCAATGTTTCAATCTTCTTTTCAAACAAATAACCTTTTGCTTTTTTCAAAAAAATGATGTTTGATGTTTAGGTTTTTTTGAAATTGTACTATGATAGAATTTACGATTGTATTATTGTTATTTTTTTATTTTTGAGAAACACCAAGCAGGATATTTCCTCACTGTATGCAAGTTGTGAATACATTTTCGTTTTAATATATGGAGGTGTTGTTTTTTCTCAAATACAAACGGAATTTCAGTTTGTCTACCCAAATGCTTTTTATTGAATTTAGCGATTTCCAAGTTACACAGTTCCGGGGAGCGGTGTAATTTTACATCGTCATATGTGATCTGCTTGATTGCATGTCAGTCGAGAAAGCAAGCATTAATGCCTGATGGTAGAGACTATTGTTGATTGATATGAGCAAACAGTACTGGCTGACTTGGTTGGTATCCATCTAGTCAAATCAATTGATCATTGGTATATAGCATCATGGATTTATGCTTGCCTTCTTGATGATCATTTATGGTTTCGGGTAGATCACATATCGTGATGATCTGAATAATAATTTTGGTTTGTGGAGGAATCTAAGGTGAAGTTTTCCCTTGGACTGTGAAAACCGTAAATTGGATCCAGTGTGTATAAACGATTTGCCCAAATGGCCAGGTGGCATTGAGATGGTCTAAGCTGATTCAACCGCTTGGGCCGAGTCAAACCGACTTAGACTGCTCATGAACTCGTATCCAAACGGCTATTCGACGTTTCTGCCTGTCTATCTGCTTTCGACATAAAACTTTGCAACGATGTGCAGCAGTTCGAGTTGCCACACTCCATGTAGCACACAAAGCAAGAGAAGATAGTAAAAGAAATGCATAATAGAGACAGTAAGTTGAGGTGTGAGACAAGGGAGTAGTAATAACGAAGAACAATGTAGTTTCATTGGGTATTATATGTCACAAGGAGTGGATGCATCTGCGCCATTGAGAACGATTTTGAGCCTTATCATCAATTGTTTCCAACCATTGGTTTCTACGTGCATCGGTGGTATAGCGGTTAGGACGCTCGCCGACCATGCACATGGTCCGGCGCACTCCTTTACCTCGCTGAACCAGAAATAAAGCTGGTAAAGAGGAAAGGTTGGGCAAGAGGCCAGCAACCCCATCCTGTAAAATAAACACTGCTACGGGAACTTCAAGCCGCTAGCTTGAAGCCCTATGTTCACCTTTACCTCGCTATGCCACTAATAAAACTGGTGATGAGGGAAAGTTGGGTATGAAGCTAGCAACCTCATCGCGTAAAAATAAACACCACTGCTACCGAAACTTCAAACCTTTAGCTTGAAGCCCTATGTTCCACTGGGAGCGTAAAGGAATAAAAAAATTGGTTTTTACCGTCCCAAGGACCCTAACCTCCTACGTGGCCGGCTTAAACTAACTGTTGTAGATTTCATTGACTGGTGCCATGTTTTAGTTTGACCACCGCTAGCTCTTTTCCAGCCTGACCCTATGTCATCTAACATTGCCTGTCGGTTGAGGAAGGCGATGACTAGGCATACGTAAGACATTTCCTAATCATCATAGTCGATGTTATTTCACAGCCTCGTCTATTGATTTCCCTCTTTATCTAGCACTCGACGCCTAACCTCAATATTGCTCACCTTATTATACCACTTCACACGGGAGATAGAACGCAGGCACCTATGATCAATTACAGCAAATCTTTTCATGTCTTTCACTCTCAATGACCAGGTCTCACAGCCATTCGATGTTTAGATTGCTTTGATTGTGATAGCAAGCTCTAGCACTGTTGATGTGGACGGTATCCAGATTCTCATATCAATCAGGCAGTAATGTTTACTATTACGCATCAAGTGATTTATGTTTAGATATGAGGGAGAAAATTTGTAGCTCGGGTGGAGGATGATTTTGATGTAGTTGTGTTCAATGAGCTGGATGGTTTATTTTCGAAGCGTTAATTGTCCTACTAGGCAACATCTTCAGTGCATAATTCAATTCGATGAAGTGAGCTTTCTAGATTTCTCCACGAGTTTATTAGTCATCTCTCTTGGTAGCCTTAAACGTGATCGGTTGTTTTTGTGTATTTTCACACCCTCTAGGCTACTTACATTGGTACTGATTATTTTCTTGATCTGAACTTTGAACATTTGTGTGAGATTTGCTTCGTATCGATTGGTAAATTTCGTCTATATCGATGTGTCTAATGACTGACGATTCACTGGAATACCAGGCGGGCTTCTAAAAATTATATAGCATTCTTGGTGTTTTCTCTGTCTAATATTTGAACACTGGTTGTTTCAGTCGAATTGATGTCCGTGGTTGTCTGTGTGCAGCGATATGAGGGAGTGGATGTCATGCCTTTTAACGGCTTATATTTATAATGTTAGTTTTAGTGAAGTGAAAACAAGCTGATTCCTATCTGATAGTTTGGGCTGAAATGTACATGTGACGTCACATGTAAACAAACGGAATCAGTGGTACACTAGAGTTTCTACAAAAAGCTACTGCACTAACATTTTATGAATAACAAGTAGAAGGTTGCTTACAGTTAAATGAATGAAAGTCTGAAATAGGCAGTAAAATAGCAGACCACAAGTTTTTGATGTGGTTGGGACTGCCTGAGGCCTTTATGCTGTCATGAGTTCTTGTCTGAATCTCAAACATCGTTCTTTCTTCACAGGGACTGAATCGTGGTAGTTGTCTACAACTTTAGGCAAAAATGCCATCAGTGTAGTATCTAATATAAAACTTATGAATATCGAAGTAGATTTATGATCAGTTATGTCTACTTTGTGTGTAAATTTGTAACTTTAGTTAAGAGCGATGGGCAATCCTGAAATCAATGTGCTAAAGTTAGTCTAGGCGAGTCGTGTGTTAAGCTCATGAATATTTGTTGTCTGGGTTAGTTAATCCCGTGCGTTGCTCATGTATGTATCCATGAGTAATCGATTCTAGAGTGGAAATGTTTTAGAGAAAGCCTAAGATTTGTCAGAGCAAATTATGAACTGTTCATTGTCTGGCTGATATTCTTGACATATAAAAAAATCAGTAGTCTAGAGGCTTCTAAGCATATCATAAAAAATCTATCACAATGGCGCATGTGCATTACGTTTTTATTACCATGATAACTTGGGCGTTTTCACTAATCTTTGTTTTAGTTATGTTTCCTCTCACATCCTCATCGTCAACAGTTTCATGGATAGTATGTGTATGTTGCTTGCCACTCTGACATCTTCGGACTTATCTTTAACCTTTGTAAAGGTGTAATGCAGCCTACTTGACTGTAACCAAATACGCCTACAGACATTTTATATGTATCCACGTGAAAGTTCATTGTAATAGGCTTTATCCGTTCGGAGTGTACTATATCGTCGCAACCTTTCTCATTTTAAGCCCTACGTGTTCTGTTCACAGCTTCACTGTCGTATGCTGTTCTTGCTTAATGGTTTTGGTAGTCTCAGACAGGAAGTCCATGTTTCAGAATAGAAAAAACTTACACCCTCTCATGGACCCTAACTTTATTTAGGGGTTATTATAAGTGCACATCATTGCGCGCAAACAAAGAAAATACGGCAGACAAAACAGTAACTGTTCTACGCTGTCGAAGGCTTTTGTTTTGATGTCCAATGTCACAGCATTCCATCGGTTCCAGCGAGCTGGTATCCTCTACCCAAACTCACTAGGCTCAATAACTTTTTACTGACTACTGCGCGGACTCATTTTGAACACGTGATTGCCTGATTTATACAATTTGGGGGCTATCATGATCCTGTAGTTTAAGATTCATTATTATTGCATATACAATTCCTTCACTACATAAAGGGCCGCTAACAGTAATATTCTATAAGCTATGTATTCTTATTCTGCATACTGGCTGAGCGCTTTTGTTGACACTGTTGAATAATGGGTGCTATACACTAAAGTTTTGACGGATGTTCTTGCCTTATATATTTATTTTTGAAAGCTATGTGGTTAGAAAACGTTACAGAGGTGTCTGGGGGCCTTCCGTACATGCTAAGAAATGTTTCGAAAACTCGATTAAGGTCTCAGTTTTGTCTAATGGGGAGGAGGGTTATCAGGCAGACAAAGCATCCGTAATTCGAAATTTTCTTTTATACGTTGCCGATGCTCAGAGAACTTGTAAGAATCTTCCTAGTCTGCTCATTCAAAAGAGGCTTATGCTACCATTCATATCCTTGGCTCATATTAATGTAATTGATAGGTGGAGACATCCTTTTATGGATATTTCCTCTCGCGCATCTATCGTCGGATGTGTATATATATATATTACTTTTCCCCTTTGTAGACATACTGATACTGAAATATAATTTCCGTCTCCCGTTGTTGGTTTTCCTCACTTAAGTAAAGCGGGTTAGGGAAATCAGGTAGCTGTTGCAAACGATAATGCGGTTGCCTAGCGATACTCAACATCCACGCATCTGTGTCCAGCTTGGCCTCCCCAACCAATTCAGCTTAACGCTTTTCGCATAATAGGAGACTGGCGTCAGGGTTGTTGTAGTCCTCAAAGTTGAATAAATTTCTCGAACAACTGGTTGAGTCTAATATGGATGCTAGGGTCCACCTGAAATCAATAAAGTTCGCAGATCTTTCAAACCCCTGAATCAACTTGTGGGCACACAGCTCCTTATCGTACCTTGAACATACTTTGTCCCAGTTATTCACCCAATACCAGTCGACGTCCAAAGGTGAAACCTTCATCTCCGATTTCTAGCGATTTCGGTTATTCTGAAATCAGCAGTGTTAAGAGACTGAACACAGAATACGCTCTAGGACAGAAAAAAAGTGTCATGACTAAATGGTGCTTTGCCATCACAACATTCTAAAAGCTGCAATTTTATGCATTCAAATTTCGCTGCTGCATAAACTGATTTACCGTTCATGATTAAATCGCTCAAAATTCATTCGCCAAGCTATGCAGGTCTTCGCACAGCAGTGGTAACTATCTTGTGCTGCGAAAGAGCGAGATTTTGTGATTGAATTTTACATGCTCATGTTCTTGGAAATACAAGCAACAGCATGATTACGCAAATAGGATATAGAATGGTTCCACGACTACTCAACGAAGGTCTTCACACGACCACTGGGAGCGTTCCTAAGTCTTATACTGGAGGACGCAGAGTTGGAATGTTGGGCATCCTCAATAAGGCTTACTTGAGCCTTGATCTGTATATATTTCGTATATTGTATTCGAATGATATCAGACCTCACCTGAGTTACGGAACTTCGACTGGAACAGCATGGATTCAGGATATACAAGTCATGCATCGATCATATCGATACAGTATGTAACATCATAGAGCAGAACTTAGAATGGCAGTCACCTCTCTATCTCAACTTCATTGACTTTGAAAAAGTCTTCGACAGCGTCGATCGAGAAGTGATTTAGGAACTACTTTGCCACTAGGGGATGCCGCCAACAATTATACATCTCGTCCAATATTTGCACGACAATGTTGCATGCCTAGTAATCCACAACGGGTAACTCGCGGAATCCTTCGAAGTGTAGACGGGAGTAAGTGAAGGCTGCCTACTATTGCCAATGACTTTCCTGATTGCAGTAGATTGAATAATGCGACAAACAGTGGGCAATGAGGAAACAGGCATAAAATGGGCTCACACAAAAAGACTTGGGGGATCTGGACTTCGCTGATCATATATGTCTGATTTCCCACAAACTGGAAGATATGCAAGTGAAAAGCAACAAGTTGGCAGAAGAAGCATCAAAGATAGGACTTCCTTCAGGTGAACATAGGGAAAACAGACGTGATGAAGATTCCTGGGCAACACCACCAACAGCAACGACAACAACACACAACGATCAGCATAAATGGGAGGAAAGTGAAGGAAACAACCTCTTTTACCTACCTGGGAAGCATCGTTTCAACTACAGGCGAATGGAACTGACGAGGATATCAAAGCAAGGATCGGGAAAGCAAGAAAAGCTTTCATTACTCTCAAGTTTGTGCGGAGATCAAAAGCACTACTCAACACGAAAAATAAGATCCGGATTTTCAACTCCAGTGTGAAGTCAGTGCGACTATAAGGATCAGAGACTCGGTGCCACTTCACGAAGGACACTTCGAACAAACTACAGACCTTCATCAACAGCTGGCTTCGCTGAATACTCCGCTCAAGATCAGATGGGAGCGAACCAACCCGGCAGGAACCAATTGTGCAACAAATCCGCGGGAAGAAATATAGGTGGATTGGCCATACTCCTAGAAAACCGTGAAGTGAGTGACATCCCACGCCAGGCCATCCCTCGATTGGAAGCCGAATGGGAAGCGGCCAGTCGGTCATCACTGCGAGGGTGACGTTGAGGTCATGAGAAGAGGATATGAAAGCATGTGCGCAAGCGTGGAGGCAGGTGTATATGTTGGAGGAGAACCGAACGCAGTGGAGTTGTGCGGCGGAAGCCCTATGTTCCTCCAGGAATTAAAGGAAAGAATAATAATACAATAGAGTGGTCTCACAATTAGTATTGGAATCAAACGCACACATAGAGAGGTCTGGTAAATTCCTTTTATTGGCATTGTTGGCTGAGAGATAACTTCATATTGTCATTTTCTAGCTTAGGTAGTCATTTTAATAATAATCCATTCGATTTTCTTAATCTGCCACAAACAAAATGGGAGGACTTCGGTTTAAGTTTAAAAGCCACAGTCCAATATATCCAATATCGTTTTTACGAGCTAGTACAAACCAATTTGATTTCTTTGTCCTCGCCTCTTGATTGTGAGGTAGAGGTTCCTGATCTTCAGTCGATTCCTGTTGGGCTGGAGTTACTTTTCCATTTTACGTTATAAACAAGCAGAGTTCTCTGACAGATCTCTTTGTTTCAGATTGACGGAAGGTAATACTGAATGTCCAGTTTACGGCAAATCGAAAGGAATAAATCTGGCTCAAAGCATGCCTTCTGCAATAATGTAACTTATTTGATTTTGGCGTGAATATCTCTTGGCTTCATTCTGTTATTTTGAGGAGGAGGAACTTGCTTCTAACGTAACCCGTGAAAAGGGAGTGAATTTTACACGCTCTTGTGTAATTTCGGCTTTTGTTGTGTTATACGCTACAAAAGTCTATAGATTAACTTTAAATCAGTTTGTTCTGATCGAAGTTAGTTTATTTTTCAGTTTTGAGTCTATTTAAATATAGAAAGTGTGTTCTTATAACTTTGTAGCTATTTAAATCCATTTCTGAACACTCATTCGGTTTTTATCACTGATTTAGATAAAGATCACATATACAAGGTCATGTATGATTCTTTTTCTCCGAGTTCACTCTAAAAAGTACGCCTATCATAAGGAAATGCTGCGGAAGAGTTATGTGACAATACCCAATCCAAGAAGGAATTCAGCGTGATAGCTGCAAGAGATGCTTTCATAGCATGTGCACAAACCTAACTCCCGGAGCATACAAGAGCTGCTGAAAACCTCTGGCGAACTGGCTGTGCAATCACTGCTGCAATATGACTAAGTTTCGTACCATGGAAGCCACCGCCACTCTGAGTGGGGCTCTAAAGCTCATGGACTGCAAGGGTCTTCCACCAATGCTTAGACACCGGTGAAGTGACTAGCACCATCGACGGAAAAATATACGTTCCTGATGCGTCTCTGTCAGAGTCAGTGCCCTTCAGCACAGAGGAGCACTAACCACATTTGGACACCCATGCTGCCATACGATACCGGATAGGCCCTCCACTGAAAGTAATGGAAAGACTGGCACGAGGAAAAGGCGTACCAGGTATCGAAAACCTGCAGCTCGAAACGCCCAGGGACTTGTAGATTAAACCTCATCCACACCGGTGGAAAGCAGGCAGACACAATCGTCCTCAGATGGCGAGCAGGGTGCCAGTGAATGTCTTAACGTAGTCTCCTACAAAAGCGATAGAAGGATATCATAATGATCGCGCTGTCAATGAAGGATGGAAAGACACAACACAGAGCAAGAAAACCACGGCAAGCAAACCGACAGGTTGCCTATTCTCCACAAAGTGCAAGAATCACCGGCTCCCGATCCCGAGATCAGATTCGAGCATTGCCTTAGCTTGGTCAAGCCCTTCTTAGATAGGCTACTGCCAGTAACAGTATCATGTGTAACCACACACAGCTTTTAAGAAATCGGCCAAAAGCCTGACTCTACAGTAAGTCAGCCAGTGCGCATTCCCGAAGTTGTACTTAACTCCATAGAAGAGATGGATGTCATTCTAAGCAACTCCCAGCCTCTTAAAGGATCAGACATATACATCTATGCTGACTCATGCCTAGCAGACCGCGTCAAGAGACGGTCTGCAGCCGTAAGCTGACGACCCCAAAAGGGCGAAAAGAACCTTAAGATTACGGTTTTTTGGGTTGTCAAAGTTAGAAGTTTGATCCTCCTGAAATCTCTTTTGGCAGACCGGGGAAGCACCAGACTGAATTGACAATTCGCTACACAAATGCTCACAGCCTCTTGAACAAACGGACTGGGGTGGTTAATATGATAGACTCCGGAAATCCGGATGTAATTAGCATCACAGAGACATGGCCCACACCCGATGTCACTGATGACGA
The DNA here is from genome assembly GCA_944472155.2 of Trichobilharzia szidati. Taxonomy (NCBI): domain Eukaryota; kingdom Metazoa; phylum Platyhelminthes; class Trematoda; order Strigeidida; family Schistosomatidae; genus Trichobilharzia; species Trichobilharzia szidati. The sequence continues at coordinate 216,238,737 of OX235271.1, forward strand.
AGTCAACCTACCAAATTTCAAAGTGCATAGGGTGGACCGTCTAATCCGTAGAGGGGGCTGCGTAGTCCTCTAACTCAAGAGTCTTGCGAACTTCTACGCTGCATACTTGAGTGCACAGGCCAAGATATTGACCTCAGTGCTATATACCACAGTCTTGACTTCGCTGCGAACGACTTCCTAATAGAGAAGCTAGGCTACTGGACATCAAAATGTCAAAATCTCGTAGTCGGCGACTTCAGCGCCTCAACAGTTGACTGAACAAGCCTTATAAAACCATCTTCAGAGAACTCCTTTGATCATAAACTGCCGGAATCTAGCAATTCGCTAGCCCTAGTCCAATATGTTGTGAGTCCCACGCGCTATGACTCACAGCACTCCTCTTCGACTCCGGAGCTAGTATTCCCCCATCTTAAGGGTGTACATCTCATTCATCGTCTTCCTCCCACAAGAAGAAGTGATAATGATGTGCTCACTTTCAAGTTCACAGCAACAGTATCATGGGCCAAAATCCCACCTCGACCAAAATTTTGGAAATGTGATATAAATGCGACGGTCTCAGCAGCCAACCCAGTGGACTGGTGCATCAACCTAGAGTCCCAAATGGAAGCCACATGGAACCAGTTGGAACAACTTTACGCCCAAGTAACTGAACTTTTCATTCCTTGGTCAGTCCCAAAGGGTCGGAAACGCTGCCCCTTTTGGATAAACCGAGTGATTCGTAAGTTACTCAGACGTAAGCACAAATGTTGGAACCCGTTTGCCACACTTGAGACTCCTGAGACCAGGAAATTATTTAACACTGACAGGAATAAAGCCAATAAAGAAATCCGCCAATCAAGGATGAAGTTCGAAGCACAACCTAAGAAAATTTTCTCTTACGTGGATTTCAGGAATAAAACATCCAATGGTGTCCCAAACTTGACTACTGACAATGACACAATAGAAGAAGATCAAGAAAAAGCATAATCAACGGCAGACTATTTCTCCCAAGTCTTTACACAGGAGTTGTCACTGCCCACAGGATCGGCTCTGGCTACATCAGAGTAACACAGGGTAGATTCCGTCAATGTCAACCAAGACATTGTGCTCGACTGCCTAGTGAAACTGGATGCAGGGAAATCAGTGGGTCCTGATAATCTTTATCCAAGACTTCTCAAGGAGCTACCAGCTCACTAATCAGGCCCACTGACCACGATCTTCAGGCTGTCTCTCCTAAATGGAGTGTTACCGCGTGACTGGAAAGACGCCACAGTAACCCTCATCCACAAAGGAGGATCAAGACAAAGCCCTTCAAACTGCAGGTCTGTTAGTCTCACCAGCGATTTAATCAAGACACTAGAAAGAATCATCAAGAAAAGTATTACGCCATATCTGGAAAACAACAATTTGTTATCCAGAGCACAGTCTGGCTTCCAAATTTCACTGCTAGAGAAAGATGGGTAAAATCATGGGACAACAGAAGACTCGCTGACGTCACCTTCAAAGACTTCAGCAAAGCCTTTGATAAAGTTCCTCACAAGAGACTACTCATGAATTTGAAAAATCGTGGTATAAAGGGCAGCTTAATAAACTGTAACCGGTACGTTTAATGTTTGCGCTACAGTTTAGCTTGATTTGCTATATATTTCCTTTCTTGAGAGACTCGCACAAGTGTTTCTCCAGTTCCATAATTGTAACCAATAACCCTTTCACTAATTACTTATAGTTAATCATATAAAAAGCCACGAACTCAGTCACTTGTTAACCTGATAGCTGATAGCGCGTATATGCTTGAAACAACGAGCAGTACAACTCACACGAAGTATGGAAGTGAGACGCACAGCTTGCCACTACGTCGCAAGCATTGAGCTTCCATATCACTACCATCTACTGTGGCTGGAACTGATGGCAAAAATATGCTGACAACCAGTAGTAGCATCGCCTCTACAAACTCAGCACCGGGTCCTGAAGTGGACCTCTTCACTACATTTTATATACATGTCACAATACTCCAGATACCAGGCTCAGCTTCAACACTTATTCCATAAACAGAACGACTAAAGCTGTCTGTAAAAACGCTGAAGACTGAAATGTGGAATATAAGGCTATGAATGCAGGATGTCCAGAAAATTTGGCCAGCATGTCTGAACTATCAACAGAGATTAGTGATAGAAAATCACAGGTCTGAGAACTTGCACCTCTGAACATCCTGACATGGAACATAAGCCCTGGCGAACTTGAAACAGAATCAGTAATTAAGGTAGACACCTTGATAAACTTCATCACAACTGGGGTTACCAAAAGACTAGATACTAAACTAAGTGTGATAGTCCATAAAATGTTGGATAATGAGGGGTTGGAAAAGGTCCAAGCATCTTACTTAGGGCTGCGAAAATGTCTAACTCCAGAACAAAATGTCACAGATTGAAGAAGAGTCAGCTCGACCAGTGCTGTCCTATACGCCTTCAGTTTGAAACTCAGACAGAGCCTAAGAAATTCACCAATATATAACGTATACTATTACAGGACAAGAGCTACACACAAATAAAAGTGTTAGCGGATAAGAGAGTGACTGAAAGGCGTGCTTACAACTACCTTACTAAATCTAATGGTAAGAAGAGCAGAACACCGCAAATTACCAAATAGCTAAACCCACGAACAACATGGTAGAACTCATAGCCCCTCCCCGTTCAAATCTCACAAAAGTAGCTCCACAGAACACGACGCGGACTGAAATATGTCTCTGAATAGAAATCGATCCCACTTGTAAGTCGACAACATCCTCTCCTAGCCATAACGTGAGAATTCAAATGGAATTCAGTAACAAAGCATGCTGAGATGCACCACCTTTTACGAAAAATCCCTAACATTTTCAAACTCCGAAGAAGAATCCTTGCTGTAAGGTAAATAATATACGAAGCTCTGCTAATAGCCACATAAAAAACAGAAATAAGGTCATACTGTCCACGGACAATAATGACATAACATGCTCGCATACTATACCCAGTCACACTAAAGCCCACAGTAACACCTGGTGCAGCGACACCATCACGCAAAATGGTACAACTCGCATAACTCAGAGCTCAGCTCCTAACCACTTTGGGTCTTAAAAGTATGACACACAAACAAACGTTGACAGAATATATGGCACAAGTCCTCTGGGAATCAAACCACAATGCAGCAATGCATATAATGAAACCGATGTAAGGACACTTAGAATGTCTCTAACAATTAATAAGTCATGAGGAGCACAGGGTACCAATGATCTTTCATCCGCCACATTCCTGTCAGCACTGATCAAACAACTGGTGGGGATGTTAATTCTTCTGAACCCGTTCTACTTATGTCGGCTTCCTATCGGAAAGAAAACAGACGCAGTCCAGCGCACACGCAATTATCAATCAAACCCAATGCTTGTACAAACAAAGGTCAAATAATAACTTCTACTCAAGTCTCCGACAAGCCAAAGCCTAGAACTACCTCATCCTACAGTGAAACCAATAGTAAAACTCACTCTTCACCAAAAGAAGTAGATAGTAACTCGGCAGACATAGGTGAACATAGTACTCATCCTAATTGTAACATAGGGTTGTTATGCCATGTGGATCAGTGGGTGACGAACCACACTTGAGCCTGACTAACTGGCTTAAATACATCAGACATTACTTCAGCTGCCCACTTTACGTAATCCTAATTAATGCTAGGTCTATCCTAAACAAACTACCGATGCTCAGGGCACACACTCTGGTCTATAAACCACCAGTAATTATTATTATTGAGTCTTGGTGTCACTCCAATATACCAGACGAAGAGATAAGCATCGATAAATGAACATACTTTTGATGTGAAAGGAACAGTGGTAAGGGAGGGGGCTACCTGATGCACTTCCTGAACACACTGTTTTACAGCTAGTAGACTGTGAACTCAACGATATGCACGACATCTTATGGGTCAAAGTACACTTCAAAACTGCTGCACTACTAATAGGATGTATCTACATGGCACGTGGCACCTTTTTATGATTACGTGACTCAACTCATTAATGCACTGGAGCAAGTATCCACTCTTCCATACGCGCATAAGATCATATGTGGAGACTTCAAACTACCCGAAATCAACTGGGATTTATTCACAGGCCCAATTAAAGGGAATTCCTCCCAGATAGGAGACATAGGGTTAAGATCAACTCGAAACTCACCCCGCGGACAACAGTGCCTAGGTACGCTACTGGGACCTCTCCTATTTATTATTTATATCAGTGAGTTATTTCTGCTCACCGATTCCCCTATGGTTCTATATACAGATGACTTAAAATTCTGTAGAGAGTTAAAGGGTGACAGTGATACGCTCACGTTGCAGAAAGACTTCAACAAATTGTCAGAGTCGTCCAGAGAATGGATGCTCCCTATCAATGTAGCGAATTGTGCAACCATGCGCATCGGACAAGCAGGCATCAGCTCCCACAAACTAGAGGGAATAACACTCCCATCAGTCCAGGATCATTTAGATTTAGATATCATATTAAATGACGTTTTAAAAACTACAGCACACTGTCGCGTGGTGACTGCACGTAGCTTCATATCCTTATGAGCAATTAGCAGAGCCTTTATTAGAATGACCAGAGATAAGTTCACTTCCCTAAACACATCTCTGGTGAGGTCATGACTGAAAATATATCCAGGCAGTCAGTCCTTGTCTTAAAGGGACTAACATATTCTAGAAAGGGTCCAAAGGAGGGCAACATGCATGGTTCTCGTCATGACTGACTTATCATAGGAGGAAAGACTAGACAGTTCAAATCTCTTCTCCCTATCATACCGTAGTCAGAGAGGAGATTTAATCACGATGTTTAAAATTTTAATTAATGACTGTGGACCTGATCTATTCTCTATCTTCCTCCCCAGCAGGTAGGAACACCTTATAGGGCATAGTAGGAAAGTTCAAAATTAGCGAAGAAACCATTTCGGTGTTGAGTACTGGTCCTCACACCGAATCATAAACCCCTAAGACCGACTCCCAGAAGAAGCGATGTGTGCAACCCCAACTGATTCATTCAAGAAATTAACTAGAAAAGGTTTTACGTAGGCTGAAAGCCTTCTATTTTTCAACCAGTAAATCTGAATCTGAAATCTGATACTGAATGTTGAACATTTAGTGACCTGGAGGTCGTGCACTTTTTGAATATTGGCTTCACGTGTAAGGGTTTTTTGATCATTGGTGATATTCTATTAACTACCATTATTTTTATAATAAAACTTGACTGGCTCATTTAATTCAACGATACGCATAATGTTTTCAGAGCAGAGTATCTTATATCAGTTCTTATCATACAGTTAGTAAAGAACATTTGTGTTCATGCGAATCTACAAGAAAATTGACTCATTGCGACTGAAAAAAGTAATGGTGATGAAAGTATTTGACAATCTCTGCGTATATTTTGTGTTATTTCACGCATAGGCGTAGGATGAATTTCAGCAGTTATCTCGGTGCGTGGCCGTTGACAGTCATTTCTAGTTACGGATATTATAGCCAAATTAAATTAGGCTTCAGTTTTGAATTTGCTCCACAACGTCTATGGAGATTGAGTGTTTGGTTATTGTGTTAATAATGGATCTATTGGGGTTACCGAAACATGCATATATTCGGGGACAACTGGTCTTTTTTTGGGGGTGGGATACGGATTTGGGGTGAAATAAAGAATAAATGTAAAAATGTGTGCATCTGACAATATCAATGACTATTGTCATCTTTTTAACAATTTTGCCGCCTTTTTGGCTGCTTAATTTTATGAAGTAAGTTGGGCTTTATACCTTGTGAAAAGCTGGGAAGCAGCTCGTGAGCGTTTTTCCTCTATTGCAGACAAAAGTAGTATCTGATTCAGATTCAGATTCATTTGATAAGGATAGAAGGCTCTTGTGGCCTTGCAAGGATTAACACAGGCCACAAGAGCCTTCTATCCTTATCAACTGAATCTGAATCTGAATCAGATACTACTTTTGTCTGCAATAGAGGAAAAACGCTCACGAGCTGCTTCCCAGCTCCACATGGTTATCTATTTATCTTAGCTCCAGGATTAGGTTACACGATTGTGAATAGCCAACGTTGTTGCTTAAAATGACATGTCCTAATTTTAAATAAGTCAGGGTTACGTCAGATAACAATCATTGTTCAATCACCTTTGCATGCACTTTAACTTTACCTATCAGGAATTATTTTTTTAGAAGAAATATCATACCAACCTTATTTAGATGATCATTCATGAGAAGGAAAATACTTTTGTCATTCCAGAGCGGGTTACACCTAACATTGTTAGAAAATATGATGAATTATTTAATTCCCTTATTATTGGAATAAAATCTGACTTCTTCTTTACTCCTTTTTAGCAATTTTTGTTCAGACACCGATTTTCTGTTCTGAACAAGTTCTAAGCATTCAAGACAAGGCTTGGAATATCAAGCCATACCTCTCAAATTTAGATTAAAATGAGTGATCAGGCGCTATCCTTGATGTAAGTCTATAAGAAAAGAAACTTTAATTTCATTTAATCTAGCCTCTGCTGCAAATGCGGTGTCCAAATACATTCGAATACTGCAAATATGTGCTTCACATGCTTATCCGGTGACGCAGATATCGCTGCTCACATTGATCGCCAAAATACTATAACATTTTGCCCAAAATGCGAACGGTAAATTGCGTTATTATTCTTGTCATTTAACGGTTGCAGTTATTTGAGTCCTCCATCCAACTGGATATGTGCTGAACCAGAGTCTCCGGAGTTACTTGCATTATGTATCAAAAGGATTCGTGGGTTGAAGAAAGGTTTGGATGTTCGGAGTGCTAGATTCATCTGGACGGAGCCTCATAGCAGAAGAATATCCATAGAGGTATTATTCTGTTTACTGCAGCTCTTGGTTTTTTTGTTGCTTTATGCACTTAGTAATTTTGCATTGACTGGAACTGTTTAACTCGTCTTAAAGTGCATATGATCGTCGTATCGAATCGCATTTTTTGCCGTAAGTGTATAGAAGAAGGACAATCTAGTGAACTGTAGTAAGTTCTATAAACATTGGAGTCATCAGCCTGACACAAAACTACCTACCTATACCTGTAGATTTCTACCTGATTGTATCAAAACAGAAGCCGTATACTCTGAGGATAATAAGTGAACCTGATAAATAGAATGCTTATGATAATTTTTCAACAGAAAGTTAATTGAACAATTTTATCATCATTATTTAAAGATGCTTCATTTGTTTAGTATTTGATAGTTGTCAGACGGACAGAAAATACCAACATGCCACCTAGCATTACTGTGTAGCAGTCTAAGCTGTACTTCCGGATACATTTTCTATTAATGAGTGACACTATCTATACCTTTATGAAGTCCAAGTATGATGAAAATATGAATCTTCAAATTTAGTTCTGAATGCGTTTAAAGATGGTTACACTCCTAGAGGTATTTATATTAGATTTTATATGGTGTGCCTCTTATAGGTTTTCCATTATGGTACTGCTGACTTCAAAGTGAAATATCTAGCTTTTACTACTGAAAAGTGCTTTGAATCATTTATTGTTAACAACCTAGTCATCCTTCCAGGTTCCATGTCAATACATCAGGGCGTGTGTACTGCTCAGCAGTCCGCTCCGTCCTCCTTCATGACTGAGTGAGACATGGCCATTGAAAGTGGAAGACATAAAAAGGTCGCCTGGCTCTCTTTGATCATAGGTGCCTACGTTCTATCTCCCATGTGAAGTGGTATAATAGGGTGAGCGATATTAAGGTTAGGCTTCGAGTGCTAGATAAGGAAGGGAAATCAATAGACGAAGCTGTGAAGCTACATCGACTGAGATGGTTAGGACATGTGTGACGTATGCCTAGCCATTGATTGCCTTTCTCGACAACCGGGAATGTTAACTGACATAGAGTCAGGTTGGAAAAGAGCCAGTGTTGGTCAAACCGAAACCAACATGGCTTTATCAGTCAATGAAATCGACAACAGTTAGTTTAAGCCGGCCACGTAGGAAGGTGTAGGCTTCGTGGTTGGGGTCATCGGGACGGTAAAAACCGATGGCTGGGAACAATTGGTGATATGGCTAAAAATCGTTGTCAATGGCTGGCATAGATGCATCCACTCCTTGTGACTTATAATATCTAATAAAATTATATGGTTCTTCAATATTACTATTCTTTTTGCCTCATATCTCTGTTTACTGTCTCTGTTTTGAATCTCTTTTTACTTTCTTCTCTTGCTTTGTGTGCTGAGTGGTGTGGCGACTTGAACTGCTGCACATCTATGGGAAGTTCTATGTTGAAACCAGTCAGTCGGTCAATCCATCATATCTCAAAGTTGACCACGATTAATAATTTGCATTCATCAGATTGTCTAGAATGCATTGTCATGTTACATAGACAGTCAAGTGTCATACTGTTTCTATACTATCGAAAATAAGTGCATCACTATCAACATTTTTTAGGTACATAATGATTACAATATTATTGAATGGTTAGTAGATATCTGATGCATAGTTCAAAGATATTTAATTCACACGACACATTCCTTCCTGACGAAATCTCAGCACGGATCCAAAAAGCTCGGGCTGCTTTCGTTAACTTACACCGTCTCTGGCGTAGGCGTGACATCCGGCTACCAACCAAGGGACGTGTGTACTGCTCAGAAGTTCGCTCCATCCTTCTCTATGGCTCTGAAACATGGCCAATACGAGTTGAAGACATGAAAAGGTTGACTGTTTTTGATCATAGATGTCTACGATTTCTTTCTCACGTTAGGTAGTATAATAAGGTAAGTAATGTTGACGTTAGGCTAGAGTGTTGGGCAAAGAGGGAAAACCAATCAAAGAGGCTATAAAGTTACATAGATTGAGATGGCTAGGTCACGTGCTGCGCATGCCTAACCATCGCCTCCCCCACCCCGACGGGCATTACTAGCTGATATAGGTGTTGTGGGTTGGAAAAGAGTAAGTGGTGGCCAAACAAAAACATGACATCAATCAATCCATGAAATCCTTGACAATTAAACTGAGTCAGGTAGGGAGATGCAGACTTCCGGGTTGGGGTCCTCGGGACTCTAAGAATCAATGGCTGGAGACAATAGGTGACATGGCTCAAAATCGTTGTCAATGGCTTACGCAGATGTATTCAGTCTCTGTAATCTTTCATATTCCTTTCTACCATTACTTACTCTGTTTCACTCTTATACTTATCAAAACTCTATTGATTTTCACTCATTTTCTTGTCTACGTTTGTGTGCTATTTGGAACGTGGCAACTGGAACTGGTGCACTTCGGTGCCAAGTTCTATGTTGAATCCAGCCAGCCAGCCTTCCTTCTATTGCTTTCTTCTTGATGCTCGGATACTAAGCCTGTCGACACAGTGATCCTATACGTACCATGTCTGACTGACTGGCTGAAGTAGAAGGAGCCATGACGTTGCAGTTGCATTATTATTTTTTCTCTAAGGGAAACACCCCCGTCTAAAGGTTTTGGAAGTTTTTCTGCTGTTCTTCACGGCTATTAACTTGAAAATATTATTTCAAGTCCACAATAAAACGCTCATGAAATATGCCAGGATAATATTTAAAAATGGCTTTGCTGATGGAGCCATTGGCTTTTTGAAATACCACTGTCTGATTATACGGTTAGAAACTTGTTTCTTCATAGTATTTTATCCACTGTAAATAGAAGTATACTTTAATATCTCATCATTAATCAGGTTATGATTTCCAGTCCTAATGATTCGTTATCTTCGTTTAGCTACATACAATTTTAAATATTATGTCACTATCGTCTGAAATCTTTTTTGTTTTTGTTGAATCATTGATTAGGTAACTGTACATGGTGCATTGCAAACTGGTGATCTTGTTGAGCAACGAATTCCTATTGATTTTACAGTTCACTCACAACAGTGTACTGCATGTACTCGTAACGCTGCCAAGGATTATTGGAATGCTTGTGTTCAAGTTCGTCAGAAGGTAAATTCTCTTCGTGTGTATATGCTTTGTTTCAATAATAATAATAATATTTTTATTCTGGATAGTATTTATAAAATGTACAGAATTTTCAGAGGGGTTTATTGCTTGAAATTTTCCCTTCATACAATATCCTCAAGTAAAATATCAATAAATTGACAGTATTATATGCTGCGACACAAAGGTCTCTGAGCTGAAGCACAAACCATTCCATCATAATATTTCTGCTTTGTCTTTGCTTCACGAAATCCACGATGGTGGCACAGTGGTTAGGACTCTCGCCGACCATGCACATGGCCCGGGGTTCGATCCCCTGCCGACGCACACCCGATATCTATGGTCGGCCTACAAAATTTGGGCTACCGATATCCATGCTGAAAATGTCATACTTGTACTGAAAATACGGTGTGGCATCAAGCTGCTATCGAAAAAAAATCTAAAAAAAAATCGATTGAGTTGTAAACCAATTGTTAAGATGTTCAGAAGCACATTTTGAGACCAGTGGACATAAGTGAAGAACAGTCATCTCATATACTGGAACACGTTGCCATCCACAATTAGGCCATTCCTCAAGTTTAGTAGGAACTTGCGAATCAGACAGGAGCTTGTAAACATTTTACATACACACAAGAGTAGTTAATACCATTAGAGGTCGTGATAGTTGAATCGATTAAGACAAATCGAATGAGGAAAAATATACGCAATAGAGAGATGGAAGTTTTTGGTAGCCCAAGTTTATTGTATAGTTTTCAGTGAAAATAAATCAGTTCCAGTTGCTGTGATTGTTAGACAACCTATTGTTCATATTTTTAATAAGTTACTGGCTAAAAACAAAGTATTTTTATAGTTGTAGTTGTGTACCTGCGGTTTTTATTGGTGGGATAATTTAAAAATGTTTTGCAAGCTTTCGTTCTGAACATCACTGTAATTGTTGTGTGTTGTCATCAGACAACTCAACTGTTAAAAAAACTTACGAACGTTCACTGTGTTTAATATTTTTGCGCCTTGGACAGTCTTATCTCATACGATCTCTTGTCCTTTATTGTCTCACCGGAAGCACTGATGGTGCACTTATGTGTCTTGTTTTCATCGTTTGGTGTATACTCTTTGTAGTGTCTCTCAATTCTATATTCAATTTAAGTATATATTTATGAGTATCTTTACCGCTTAGAATAATAATTTATACGTTATTTAGGTGCATATGTATCGGTGGTTCGGCGGTAGAACGCTCGCCAACCGCACCACACGTGGTCAAGGGTTCGATCCTCGGCCGATGCATTCCTTCACCTCACTAAGCCGGTAAAGAGAGAAGGTTGGGCGTGAGGCTAGCAATCCAACCCTGTAAAAGTAAAACCACTGCTACCTAAACTTCAAAGCTGAAGCTTGAAGCACCCCGACGTTCCACTGGGAACGTAAAGGAATAAAATAAATAAAAATAAAATTTAAGTGCATGCCATTTGTCTTTTTTCCCAGCAGCAGCGAAAGCACCTCACTTCTTTACCTAGTTTTTCCTATTTAGTTTCTTTCACCAACATATGTAATTACAATTCAATAGAGTGTTCTGTCAAATCGAGAAACCAACGCGTTTCTTCTTGTACTGTGATTGGAGGTGCGATCGGCACAGTCCCCGAGCTTATATTGATTTTACCGGGCCAGCCAGTTGTTTTTAAAAATCAATTACCTGAAATAGGATTTTCGTATGAGGGCCTGAAGATGCTACTCCGTTGGAGAGGTAGAGGTAGGGTGGATCGACTGATTAAAAGTCGATTGCTTAAGCCACTGAGCCACACTAACCAGTGCTATGTCTTAAAATGATTTTACTTAAGAAATTTCACACTTCACACAATTCCTGTCTACCGTTAAAACATTATGTTTCGCCTGAAATCCGTGAAAGTATTAAGTATCACCTTATAATATTTGCATTACTAAAACAAAATCAATCACATTCCGACATGATTGTACCATTCAAGTCTCACTGGTTTTCAACACTTTTAGAAAAGTCTGTTTAAGCAGTTTTATTTATGTATCTTGCATTTTATTGTTGTCTTTTTAAATGAATAACCACGTACTAAAATGACATTGGGGTGGTGGTGGGGTGGCCACACACACAACTCGTGATATAGTTAAAATTATGGAGCGGCTGATATTGGACTTGTTTTTAGACTTTGTTATGCCTGAAGTCATGATTTAAGAGGAATGGGGAGTTTAGTCAACTTGTCAACCAGGCTTTCAAATGCCATTCTATCGGCTTTAATCTGTGCATCCAAGCAGTACCACCGATTCATACACGAGAAGTTAAACTTATAGGATTTATTTGTTTATGTTTTGTTTCAAGTTACTGTGCACTAAAGTTCATATTTTTTGATTAATATTTTGTAGGTGGATCATAAAAAGACATTACTACACCTGGAACAAGTTATCCTTCGATCTGGTGTACACAAAACTTGTTCCAATATTAAACAAGTTTCAGGTAGGTATCAGCAGTGAGTGTTTGTGTGTCTAACTTCAGTGAATTCCAATCGTTAGTAGGAAGATAAGGCCTTTCTTTTCTCGTAGTTAGTAGTTCCCAGTTTCCCTATCTGTCTTCCTAAGTTTTTATGATTAATCTATTAAGCTTTCTTGACTAATTAGTTTTAAGTGACTTGCGTATTGATGTAAAGACTTGACTGTCACTTCACTGTCACTGTCACACAAAATCTAAAAATTTGTGCGAGGCTGGGATACATATTCCCAGGGGGCCCAGATTGAAGCAAGTGGATGTTTTAAGGGACCACGCTAGACGAGCCCCAGGGACTTCAGACCTGATCCACAAAAGAGTGGAGCAGAGTCAGGAGCTACGTTCTCATCGTTGCCAGTGGCTGAAACAGGTTCGTACGCCATTCGATCATTTCAGACTTTGGAGCCCACGTACACCTTAGTTGTGTAATCAGAGTTTTCCAGCTTCCCTAGGTAGACAAGCTTGTCAATCATTTCGGTTGTAAGCGCCAGACATTCTAATTCGCTTTTTCACTTTTGTGTGGAACACCCCTGCCGCATGAAGACAGTGGATAGGACTCTCATGGTAGAGGCTATGAACGTGTGGCCACATGAGAGCATTTCAAGTGAACCATGGAAGTCTACGCACGCTTGGTTGTATCAGAACGTATATGGAAGCCCTTTTTGAACGTATACTTCCGAATAGTCAGACACTAGTAGTAGTGTTGAGTGTGGAGATGTGACCGATTGGCTTAAACACACGGCTTCCAGCCAACCAATTCCGGGTTCGAATCCCTCTTCGTTTACTTCAGTTTGGACACCTCGGTAGTATCTTCAGCCTCTCACAGCAGTAATCTTTTTCGCATAACTGAGTTCTCACCAGGTTTCCAAGTGGCACACTTTATATCTGTACGTCAAGAAGCAGATATTAAAAACGAAGCAAGTAAGCGGAAGTAATAAATCGGATTGCTATTTGTTCGATGAAGAAAACATAAAGCAAGTAAAGGAATACGATATTTACATCAAGAGAAGGATAAGGTCTGAATGTAACTCGGCTGCTGGATTTGATTCTAATTCAGCTAACCGTTAACCATAAGATTTCATGGTCATGTAGACGGAAACAAGGCGGTTTACACATGATACAGACCAATAGTCAGTGAATTGACCGGTTGTTGATCCCCTTCGCCTTCTAACTTGATCCTACTTTCGCTTTCGCTTAAGTAGACAGTAAGTCAGCATGGGTAATATGTGTTCTAGCCGCCTTAGAAGATGACTACTCACTTAGTTTTTGACATCTAAAGTTTACATTAGTCACGTGTATATTCTAGCTTATAAACTTGCATCTCTTGTTGTGGTTTGTATTTTAGTGTGTGATTATCTATTCACCGTCTGTGTTTGTGTATTTCTTGTTCTCCGTTTCCATACCTTAGGAGACTGAAACAGTTTAGTGTGGTTATCTTTGTTAGTGGTTAATTCTTCTTCATCTGAGAGTAAAAAATTCATCTGGGATATCGTATTTTTCATGTTAAGCAATGTCTTTTCATATTCCTGCAACTTGATAAAAGTAATATTTACTAATTCAAAACTACCATGCATATTTTATAAGCCACTCTATGAGCAATTTACATGGACAAATATTCTAGGGCTACATATCTTCCTTTTATGTGTACTGCGAACAGTACGACGTGTGATTGGCTGGACGTATTTAAATAGTTAGTGTCTGCATACTTCATTGAGAGAACTGTAGTAAGATTATTTAACCAGGACTAGACTTCTTACCAGAGTAATTAGTGATATTAACTTGAATTCATCCATACTCATCTATATTGCATTGGCTTAACAATCGGTTTCATTGTGTTGGTGGGTTCGAGTCCCGAAATCCATCTACTTCGTCTTTGGCGGCTGCATAGTATTATCAACCCTTATGCCCCAAGTGATGTTAAACATCTATTTTTCCATTAGTTTCCAACTATGTAACAGTGCACATTCATCACGCTATGTGATATTCAGCCCAATGACTTTTGGCTCATGGTAAACAAGACACTTACTAACCAGTTAATAGTTCAATCTTCGATAGCTTATTTCTTCAAACTTTTCTTATTTTTTTAAATTTTTAAATTTATTTAAAACACAAGAGATGCGCCACACAACAATAATAAAACCCCAATATATAGAGAAAGTAGTTAGAAAATGAATGACGGATTTCATCCAAACAGGCAAGCAAATTGTCGAGGTTATAAAGCACTCATCACTTCATGTTGCTTTGAGAAGGGGAAGAAAGAAGGAAATTTCAACGTGTTCTCCGTTGATTGTGACTCTTGGCCATATATGATAATGTTTCGAGCTATCGATTCGAATTATCTCTGTGATCCCAACCGCGAATTACTGATATACCTTCCAATACTAACCTAACACAAATATCCCTCATCCCACGGCGCTACTTTGTCAACTTATCACCTTGCCGCCTTTTCCATCCAGTCTTAGGGCTAGCAAACAGGAGCCAGTACGGAAGCCTCTGGGATGATATTCATGGCACCTGTGTCCAAGCCGCCGAGGATAGTCAATGAACAGTGACCTCCACTGTGTCAAGCACATGCTGCTGGACCTCAGGACTACTCACAGTATGACGGCATTGAACGTAAGCAGTTCTGCAGAGATAGCGATGGTCGAATACACAGAGTCGTTGCACATTCTCAGTTCGGAGTGGCCAGCTTTTACAGAGCAAGACTGCATGCACCAAAGCATTGTAAAAGTCCTACGCAGCCTGAGCGTCATATATACATAATATCAGGTCGTGTTTGAGTTTTTTTCACTTATGCCAACTAAATGAAATTTAGTTTTCTCATTAAATTCTAATTTTAATGGGGTCATAGTTGCTGACAGTATATTATTTGTTTCTTCTAACTTTTAGGTGGTATTGACTTCTTTTTCAGTACACGTTCACAGGCTGCTACTTTTGTCAATTTTCTTTCCAAACGTTCACCTTGTCGGTAAGTATAGACACTAATGTTTTCAACTGTTTGTGTAAATTTTGTTTCAGTTGTCTCCATTGTTTTGTTTCATCGGTAGAAAAATAAGTTTGTCTTACATGATTTCATGTTTTGTGTCTTCTTATCCCTCTATGATAAGCTACTGCATGTATTGTATAATCGCGTCTGTTCACTGCACTTTTCCTTATGAAAGTGTAGCTAATTGGCTTAATCACTCAGTTTTTAGCCAAGGGGCCCTAGGTTCCATTTCCACTCCGTCTGTTTCAATCTCCTCATCCTGGTACAATAAAGATCTGTGCCAAACAGCTAACGAGCTATGCTTTTCAGTCTATGGAGTTGATGATTTCGTTAACGTTTGATTCTACAATGGTATTTTCGCTGTATCGAATTCATGCTTCCCTCCCGGAGCTTTTTCTCTCATTAATATAGAGTCATATGGCAGTCACATTAGGGTTACATAGTTGATTTTATTTATTCAGTTTTGAGACTTATAATTATTAAAAAGACGGTTGCAGCGAAGAAAATTTTCTTTCCGACGAAGTCATTCAACTAGGCTGTCCATTTGTGTATTTATAGCAGATGAGTGAGAACTATTTCCGGTCAAGGAGCGAATTAACAAAATTACAAAGTATAATAAAGACGAGCCATGTCGAATCGACTATATTGGCCATACCCATGCGTCTGCTTGTAAAATGTGCTCGGGGACACCATCCAGTATGATTAACAAAGGGAGGAGGCAAGGGTGTATACTGTCCAGTAACAGAACATCTGGTGAATTCAGGACATTCAGCTCCATTTGAGAAGTCTTTCAAAGTAGCATACAAGATCCGATCTAACCTCTCAAAAGGAGTAAAATCAAGACATCTAGGACTAGCTTAGGCACTAGCTACGCGAAAGTTCAAGCCCACGTTATATATTCAAAAGAAACAACTCCAACCGTTATCCTTTTCATGACCATCATATAAAAGTCACTCCTCTCATTAATGACCATCCCTCTAGATTTCTCATCTAATCTTGTAACGACAGAAGGCAAGAGTCAGGCAACAGATCATTTATTAAGGAAATCAACGCATATTTATATATGTTTTCATGTATATTACTATGGATACGTAAACAAACAAACACAGTCTTCCGATTGGTTGTTTCTCACGACAAATCTTGGGAACGTAAATATTGACGTAAATTACTGTCTACCAATTTGGCTAGTAGACAGCTCTCACCACAATCTTCCTGTTTATTTCTGTAGTTTTTACGTTTTTTTGAAACTCCTATCTGCATCACTATATTTTTTTATCCGAACTTTCTGACTACTTTGTTATCACTACGTCTTTAATCCCTAATTGTCCAAAAAAGTAAAATGTCTCAGTAATTACTGTTTTTTTTTTATCCGATCTTCGTGTTTATTACACTTTGTGATTTTGTTAATCTGACCCTTGACTGGAAATAGTTCTGGAGCTTTCTCACCCATTTACTCTATAAATACACAAATGTCTTGCCTAGTTGGATGACTTCATCGAAAAGAAAATTCTCTTCTCTGCAACCGTCGTTTTAATAATTCTTATGATCTAATGTGTACATTCTAAGACTTGTAATTTTCATAAATATGTTGAAAAGATTTTAGTGAGTTCTGCTCGTTAGTCAAATCTAGTAGTCGTGAATACTCTATAAGATGCTTAGTCGATCAAACAATGTATGTTGTGATCTGTGTTCTCATTACTACTATTATTATTGTTTCCTTTAATTCCTAGAGCAACATAGGACTTCAGCTGCACGTCTCCGTTGCATTCGGTTTTCTGCCAATGTTTTCACCCCGCTCTATGTCTACTCACATGCTTTCATCTCCTCTTCACATCACCTCCTCCATGTCACCCTCGCAGTGACAACCAATTCACCGTTTCCCGTTGGGGTTCCACTCGAGCAATGGCCTGTAGTGTGTTGCCACTTGATGGCTTGTTTTCTCCGAGTATGGCCAATCCATCTCCATTTCTTCCCGCATATTTCTCGCGCAATTGGTTCCTGCTGGGTTGGTTTGCTCATTGCCAGATATCCCTCACTATTGCTGATCTTTTCTGACCGGCCATCTGATCTTGAGGACAGTTGTTGATGAAGGTGTGTAGTTTTTTCGAAGTGTCTTTCGTGACGTGGCTCCAAGTCTCTGATCCTAATAGTCGCACTGACTTCACATTGGAGTTGAAAATCGGGATCTTATTTTTCATGCTGAGTAGTGCTGTTGATCTCCACACAGACTTGAAAGCTTGCATTGCCTTCCCGATCCTCGCTTTCATATCCTCATCATACTACTACTTCAGTTTTTGTTTCAACACTAGTAACACTGGTCGTTTTGTTTACAATCAGAGTGAATTTCGCTCAGAGACTGTTGTTCGCCTCATCCCCTCATCTAACATACTATAGTTGATTTCTGTACCAGGTAGTGTAAATATTTCTGCGAGAGAATATAAGTTAGACACATAGTAACTATGGCACTCTGTCTTTTCCCATATCATTCACAAAAAGCTTGATGACAAACAGTCCACTCTTAAATGTCGAAAGCCTGGAGAAAATACTGACAATTTGGATCCTGACAATCAGCCAACCAAACATCTTTTCCATTATTTCTTAATATACGTGCGTGTGTTACTCTGTAGTTTTATACATCCAGATGTTTGTGTGTGTATGTTTTTGCTTTTAATAGGTTTATCTAACATTATCTTTTATGAATTCGCTTTTAGGTGTCAAACTGCACAACATTTAAAATCTCATGATGTACATAACAATACATACAATTACAAGTATACATTTTCTGTGGAGATTGCACCGGTTTGCAAAGTGAGTATGCGGTGTTGGTAATTATTATTATTATTATTATTATTATTATCATTATTATTATTATTGTCACTATTACTTGTATAACAAGGGTAAAGTGCTGTCGAAAGTAGAGGACAGTTCAGCGGAGAAATGTATTTACTAAGTGTCGGTCCGCAGGGATTTGATCGACTACAGGTTTGGCCATGAGCCGATATCAGGTAGAAAACCGTTAGAAGACCAAGGAGTAGTGGACAGCCGTCTTCCGGTTATAAGGCGAGCGTGTTGACTATTCAGCCGCTGGTACCCCGACCCAGTGGCTCATGGATTCCAACTTCTGGGAATTTGCGATATATACATGGCGTAACCACCAGGCAGTGTCGTAGACGAGTAACTGTTCTCTTATCTGACTTGGTGGAACCCGTTGGCGACTACGACTTCTCACTAGAACTCTAGGTAACTTCCTGTATTAGAGCCAGTCGTAAGTGTGCATCAGATTAATTATCAAGTATTGATTTTTTCAGGGATTTGACTGACTACAGGTTTGATCACGAGATGACATCATTTGGAGAAATTCTTTTTACCGACGATCTCATCTTTGAAGGTTGTACAATCGTATTTATACTTACTAAAATTTATAGCAATCTATTATTGAGTATTAGGGTGTCTGTGTGTGACATAAACGGGTTGATCTCTGACGAAATCTCAGTATGAATACAGAGGGCTAGTTTCGCATATGCCAGTTTACGCCGTCTCTGGCGTAGACGTGATATCCGACTATCGACCAAAGGGCGTGTGTACTGCTCAGCAGTCCGCTCCGTCCTCCTTTATGGCTAGCTGTGAGACCTGGCCATTGAGAGTGGAAGACATGAAAAGATTAGCTAGCTGTCTTCGATCATAGGTGTCTGCGTTCTATCTCCCGTGTGAAGTGGTATAATAAGGTGAGCAATATTGAGGTTGGGCTTCGGTCGAGTACTAGGTAAAGAGGGGAAATCAATAGACGAGACTGTGAAATTACATTGACTGAGATGGTTAGGACATGTGCTACGTATGCCTAGTCATCGCCTTCCTCGACAACGGGCAATGTTAGCTGACATAGGGTCAGGCTGGAAAAGAGCTAGCGGCGGTCAAACCAAAACATAGCACCAGTCAATAAAATCCACAACAGTTAGTTTAAGCCACGTAGAAAGGTGTAGACTGGCTTCCTGGTTGGGGCCCTCGGGACGGTAAAAACCAATGGTTGGAAACAATTGGTGACATGGCTCAAAATCATTCTCAGTGGGTGGTGCAGATGCATGCAGTCCTTGTGACTTATGATTTCCACTGAAACTGTTTTATTCTTCGTTATTACTATACCTTTGTCTCACACCTTTGTTTACTGTTTATATTATGCATTTCTCCTACATTCTTCTCTTGCTTTGTGTGCTACATGGAGTGTGGCGACTTGAACTGCCGCACATATGTGCAAAGTTCTATGTCGAAAACCGACCGACCGACATAAACGATATAGTTATTCAAAAGTGGTTTATAAAAGTGAAAAACGTTAACGTGTAATACACAGAGACGACAACAGTTGAAGCATGGGCTTGAAATTGGATAAGGTAAAAAGTGTGTTTTGATTGGACACTAGTAACTAGTGTGATGTGTCTAGTCCTCTTTTTGGTGCAGGCTGAATTCTATCAGTCAGTCAGGTTTGTAATGTGGCCACCATTCTAGGTAGCTCGCCATCATGGTGCACATTGATTTGATGATATTAGATGATGGTTGGAGGCAATCGGCCACAGGAAGCTTTGCTTGACCTAGGTTTCGTGCTAGTTGGCACTCACCAGTCAGCAAGGCGTATATCTGCAACCCCTTTGAAGGAACTCATGTCCCTTCTGAGATTCGAACCTGCGTCACCCAGTGAAGGCTGCAGTCAGAGACGTTACCACTGAGCTATTCGGACTCGCAATTGACCTCCTGTAGGACCGTAGTGGATACTTTGATTGGACTGGCTAGTTAAATGTACAAAAGCAACATTTAAGAGTGATAACAGTGGATCGTTTAATAAAAATATAAGTCCAACAAGTACATGGGAGTTCAAGATCATGATAAAATATGAGACGGAACAATCATTTTCTATACTTAGAGATTGTTTTTGAGTTGATGAATTGCAAGTGTCGAAGACTAACATCATTTGCCGATAATTTTAAAAGAGGACTCTCGGTGGGGGGGGGGGGGTGACTGCGTTATCTAAATTCACCAAATGCTTGAGAATCGAGCCAAATATTGTACTGTGATGCGTTTGAAAAGTGTGCGCTGTGTATACAGCAAGTATAACTCACTCCACAGGCGTAAGTGAATTGGTAGATACATATTGAACTGGCACAAACGACTTCTTAATACTTTACGTTCCCTGTGGAACATAGGGCTTCAAGCTACAGGCTTGAAGTTTTGGTAGCAGTGGTATTTATTTTTACGGGACGGGGGGTTGGTAGTCTCATGCCCAACCTTCCCTCTTTACCAGTCTTATTACCATTATAAACTATGACGAGAGAGTAAGAACTATAACATGTAAAGCATGAGGGTTTAATGCATACGGGAAATCACTGAGAGTGAATGAATCTTCAGCATTAACAATATTTTTGAGCCATATCACAAAGAATCTCCAACCATTGGTTCTTGGTATTCCGAGGACTCCAAACAAGCAGTCTAAATCTCCTTGAATGGCTTAAACCAGCTGTCAAAGACCTCATGAACTGTTGCCAAGGGACAGTAAAAGTGGATGAAGAGAATCCTTGTCAAGAATTAATCAATTTTAGAATAAGTTGGTACTTTCTTTATGGAGATGTGGCTGTTTAACTTTCGTACTTGGTGAGTTCAAATTCCGCGTAACCTACTTCAACGTGGATGACTAGTTAGTTTCATTAGCTAACATACACACGGTAGGTATGGCTCATTTTTTAAAATTATCTTACTTTATTCCTTTGCGTTCTCAGTGGAACATGGAGCTTTGAAGTTTCGGTAGCAGTGGCTTTACTTTTACAGGGTGGGATTGCTAGTCACATGCCTAACCTTCCCTCTTTGCCTGGCTTATTATCAACGAAGTGAGGTATCGAACCCTAGACCACTTGAGTAGCTGGCGAGCATTATACCTCCGTACCACCGACGCACAGTATGGCTTATAGAGTGGTAAATAAAAAATCGACTGACTACAGGCAACTAGGTTCTAACTAACTGAGATGTAATGAATGAAATACCATTCAACACTCATCAGCATTTCCATGCAGTGGGCAAATAGCTAAACCTACCCAAACCTTGTTATTTGGAGCCAGAGTTCGAACCCCGTGTTCAAGTGATTTGTTGGCAAGTGCCTACATCAATGAACTCCTATCTGACCATATTGTCTTTGCCTTGTAAATTACTTTGGCGAACGAAGTTGAAGTATCATAGCCAAATTCAAGGTATTTCAAAAGTTAACCCATCAAGAACCGATTAGACACAGGAAATGC
Organism: Trichobilharzia szidati; assembly: GCA_944472155.2. NCBI lineage: Eukaryota > Metazoa > Platyhelminthes > Trematoda > Strigeidida > Schistosomatidae > Trichobilharzia > Trichobilharzia szidati. Next base: position 216,260,460 of record OX235271.1, read on the forward strand.
TATGAAATATGACCCACGGAGTGGTTTCAACGTAGAACTTTGAACCGATGTGCAGCAGTCCGAGTCGCCACACTTCATTGAGCCCACAAAGGTGACAAATAAGAGGAAATGCAAAACAGAGACAATAAACAGAGATATGAGGGGAAAAGAATGGTAATATGGTGGAACCATATAGTTTTATAGGATATTATAAGTCAAAAGTTTATAAAATATCATCCCAAATCAAGTCATGCCTGCCTTTTTTAACTTGGAGAGGATAGATATAGTATTCTGCTTATTTACTGTTTGGTAGGGTTGTGGTTTTTAAGATTAATGTTTAGGATCTAGTGTTACGGTTAGGATTAGGGTTAAATTTAGGATCGGAGGTTAGGATTATGGTTAGAGTTAGAAGTAGGTTGGAGAATAGTGTCAGAAATATCAATGGATCTCAAAGTACCATGATATATACAGTTGTGGTGAGAGCTGTCTACTAGCCAAATTGGTAGACAGTAATTTACGTCAATGTTTACGTTCTCAAGATTTGTCGTGAGAAAATATGAACAAAGATTGATTCAAAACTGACCACAGCATACTGTGCGGAGGCGGATATAGTTAACATATAGATGATCTGTTGCCTGGCCCTTGTCTTTTGATGAATGGGTATATCGTGCATGGTACAATTTCTCTATAAACCATCTGTGTATTGACTAGGAGACATTCTTACAACACATAAATTATAACCATACATTGTAATATCAGGTTTACAGTATTTTTTTTTGAAATGTATTTTCCATCGATTATCCGATTATTTTGCATCTGAGTTCTGATTGGTCGTTCAAGGCCACATTGACCTTGCCTATGATAGCTTAACTTTGCCATTACTTTGTTTAACTGGGTCTTTTTTGTTGTTGTTACTGTTGATTTCTCAGAATGATGTAGTCTGTTTATCACGAGCACAATCCCAAAAACTTGGTGGAATCGGTCAGCTATGCATCGTTACAAAGGTCTCTGAGTCAATTCACTTAATTGATCCGTTAACTTGTCAAGGTTAGTTAACCAGTCAGTCATACACACACTTTTCTGTTCTCATTTATGAATTAATAAAATGACAATGGTATTTGTTTGTGTGATATTGTTAGATGGTATATGATTGTTTCTGATGTAGTGTAATCACTATGAACTACTATTTATACTTCAGTCGGATAGGCTATTTGCTCCAACTACCGTTAAGGTATGTGATTAGTTGAAAAACAGTCACGTCGAACAGTTACTAGCTAACCATATCAAATTCGTTTAATCACTGGAATGCCGTTTCCCATGCTTAGGAACGAAGCTCATTAGTAGTGAACTCGGATCGACTCAAGCCAGAGAGGTGAATTCTGTTTGGCTATTTGAAAAACTGGTAATACATCTAATTGCTTCAACTGTATTAGGGAAAAGAAAAGGTTTGTAAAAATTGTAGGGAACTTCATTTCTTTGATCGATATTTAATTGTTCGAAAGTGGTTGTGCTGTTTGTGCATATAAACTGTTGTTTACACAGTGTGATACCAAACTGTCATGTGTTTCGAATATTGTGCCGTGGAAGGTCAGGTATTCAAGTGGTGATGGATCTGAAATCCATCGGTGATTCAGCAGTAGAACGTTCGTCAACCACACATGTGGTCCAGGGTTTGATCTCTGACCGATTCACTTTTACACCTCTCTTAACCGATTGTAAACCCAGTAAGGGTGAAAGGTTGGGTGTGAAGCTAACAACCTTATCTTGTAAAGAAAGAACAACATCAATGCCACTGAAACTTCAAAGCTCTAGCTTGATGTACTATGCTCCACTTGGAACGTAAAGGAATACCTTTGCATTGTTGTTACCAGCTATTACCTGGCACGTTTGGTCAATTTACTGTAGTGTTTATACCATCCCTATGGTTCCCCGTGTCGAACGCCTGATTACGGTACAGCCGTAGAAAGGGCAATGAAAATAAATGACTAGTGGTTACTATGGGATGGGGAGTGAAGTGGTAGAACATGTTGACCACTTCATCTATTTGGGAAGTTGTATCAGCACCAACGGATTGATTGGAGACGAAATCTCACAACGGATCCAAAATGCTCGGGCTGCTTTCGCTAACTTACACCGTCTCTGGCGTAGGCGTGACATCCGGCTTTCAACCAAGGGACGTGTATACTGCTCATCAGTTCGCTCCGGCCTTCTCTGTGGCTCTGAAACATGGCCAATACGAGTTGAAGACATGAAAAGGTTGTCTGTTTTTGACCACAGATGTTTACGATCTCTTTCTCGCGTTAGGTGGTATAACAAGGTAAGTAATGTTGACGTTAGGCGTAGAGTGTTGGGCAAAGAGGGAAAATCAATCGAAGAGGCTATAAAGTTACGTAGGTTGAGGTGGCTAGGTCACGTGCTGCGCATGCCAAACCATCGCCTCCCCGGACGGGCATTGCTAGCTGATATAGGTGCAGGTTGGAAAAGAGTAAGTGGTGGCCAAACAAAAACATGGCATCAATCCATGAAATCCTAAATAGTTAAACTGAGTCAGGTAGGGAGATGCAGACTTCCGGGTTGGGGCCCTCGGGACTCTAAGAATCAATGGCTGGAGACAATAGGTGACATGGCTCAAAATCGTTGTCAATGGCTTACGCAGATGTATTCAGTCTCTTGTGTAATCTTTCATATTCCTTTCTACCATTACTCATTCTGCTTCATTCTTATACTTAGCAAAACTCTATTGATTCTCTTCACTCATTTTCTTGTCTACCTTTGTGTGGTATTTGGAACGTGGCAACTCGAACTGCTGCACTTCGGTGCCAAGTTCTATATTGAATCCAGACAGACAGAACAAGTTTTCTGCGCTTAATTAGTGTATCACTCACATAGTGACTATACCGAACAGGAGCAACGCCGTCGTTTCTACTGCTGGAGGGCAAAGAAGACCATCGCGAACAATCAGTGTTTGAAAGTGCTTGCAGCAGTTGTAAACTCCTATAATTTCTTACTATCCTATCCACCTAAACACATCCTCAAGCAGGGTTATTTTATTCTTCCTTCATTTATGGGGATAACGTTAGAAGAAACCCGGTTACCAGGCTGCTAAGGTGGGCCAGACTAATGAGGTCAACCAGTTCTGTGGCGAAAGAGCAGGCCCAGTAAGGATAGACGACTACACAACAGTCGGGCATGAATGTTATTTCTAGTTAAGGTCAACAAGCAGTGTAAGTAAATGGCCATCTAGGAGCGTAACGTTTCACGTCACGGTGAACACATTACTACTTAACTGGCAAATAAAGTAACTGGTAGAAATGAATAACTTTAAATTATAATTCGCCGATGATATATGTCTGATTTCCCACAAACTGGAAGATATGCAAGTGAAAAGCAACAAGTTGGCAGAAGAAGCATCCACAGAAGATAGGACTTCCTTCAGGTGAACATAAAGAAAACAAAGGTAATGAAGATTCCTGGACAAAAACAACAACAACAGACAGCGATCAGCATAAATGGGAGGAACCTGAAAGAAACAAACTCCTTCACCTACCGACCTGGAAGCATCGTCTCAACTACAGGCGGAACTGACGAGGATATCAAAGCAAGAATCGGAAAAGCAAGACAAGCTTTCACTACTCTCAAGTCTGTGTGTAGGTCAACAACACTCAGCATCAAAAATAAGATCCGGATTTTCAACTCCAATGTGAAATCAGTCAGTGCTACTATACGGATCAGAGACTTGCACAGCGCGTCATAAACAGCATCTCAAGCAAACTACAGACCTTCATTAACAGTTGTCTTCGCTCAATACACAAGATCAGATGGCCGGCCAGAAAAGATCACCAACAGAGATCTCTGGCAATCAGCGAACCAACCCAGCAGGAACCGATTGTGAAACAAATAGGCAGGAAGAAATGGAGATGGATTGATTGGCCATACTCGGAGGAAACAAACCATCAAGTGACATCACTAGACAAGCCATTGCTCGAGTGGAACCCAAAAGGGAAGCGGCGAGTTGGTCGTCACTGCAAGGGTGACTTAGTGGAGGTCATGTGAAGGGGAGATGAAAGCATGTGGACAGGCTTGGAGCCAGGTGAAGACTCTAGCAGAGAACCGAACGCAATGGAGACGCACGGCTGAAGCCCTATGTTCCTCTAGGAATTAAAGGAAACAATAATAATTATAAATTATAATTATCTGGTGCGTCGGTGGCACAGCGGTAGAGTGCTCACCAACCACGCCTCATGTGATCCGGAGTTCGTTCCCACCGATGCACCCCTTTACCTCACCTCGCGCTAAGCCAGTAATAACACTGGTAAAGAGAGAGAGAAGGTTGGGCATGAGGCTAGCAACTCCCATCCCGTAAAAATAAACACCACTGCTAACGAAACTTCAAAGCCCAAGAAGCTTGAAGCCCTCGCTATGTTCCACTGGGAACGTAAAGGAATAAAAAACAATAATAATAATAATAACAAATTATCTTACCGTGATAATTCACTACGTGTTAACAATCCATTACGATCATCATCCAATTGTAAATAACTGCCGTATACACGAAAAGCTGATTGATGACTAAACCAATTAGCTGCCAACTGGACTTCCGAGGTTGTTGTTTCACGTAACTCTAGCATAGAGTCTAAAAATCCACTAGCTAAAATATCTGTTATGCGTACACGACCAGATCGTAGAGGATCAAGAAAGAAGAAGAATTTTCTTACAGCTGTACAAATATAAAATGTTTGAAAGGTTGGCTCTAATTTAGATAGCTGGAAGCAAAAAAACAAAGAACAGCAACAGCAACAACAACAGTAGGTGATTTTTTCACGATAGAAAACAGGATTAGGTGAGCATCACATGAGAAATGATGATTGGTCGACATTATTGATTATTTTTTTTTCCTTTTCATTTCTCTCGTTCCGAAAATAAAACATAGAGTTTCAAGCTTTGAAGTTTCAGTAGGGGGGTGGGGAGGGTGGTACTACTTTTTTATGGGATAGGGTTGCGAGGCTTTACACCCACCCAAACTTCTCGCTTTTCGAGTTGACTGGTAAATTAGGCAAGATCTAAGAGTGCGTCACAGCAAGGACTCGAACCCTGATTCAACACAACAGCTTCTGCACTATAAACCATAAGCGGGGATTAGTAAGGACACTGTACAACAGGGCCAGGAAGTTATGTTCGCCTAACAAGGTAGAAGAAGAATTAAACTTTGTTGAAAAATGCCTTAGGGAAAACGGGTATTCAAAAGGATTTATGCTTAAGTACAGCAAAGAAAGTGATGAGAAAGAGAAATATCCAACAGTTAAAAAGAAGAAAGTGTTCATTTGTCTCCCATACAAAGGAGAATCAGTATCACAAAAGATTGATAAGAGGATGAGAAGAGCAATAAAGAGATGCTTCCCTGTAACCAAGCTGGTGACACCACACAGCACTACATGCTCTATAAGCCAATCGAAACTGGATAAGTACTCTGCTGATGTTACCTCCACCTGCAGCAACAAGTGCATTGGAAGAACAGAAAAAAGGGCTTCTATCCGGTTTTCAGAGCATATTCCAAGAAATTTATACTTAAAAAGAAGCAGATATTTACAAAGTGCACTTACCAGACACCTTGTGGATACGGGTCATTTTGTCAAAATTTCCAAATCCTTCAAAATATTAAACATACAAAGGACAGCGAATCTACTACGATTTGCTGAAGCGATTACAATCAAACGTCTCAGACCAAACTTATGCACACAGAAAGAGAGTGTAGTCAATCTCTCACTCCCTTGGTAACCGTATCACTCTGATTACACTGGTCAGTCATACACACTAGTGAGCTCAGCTCACTAAGCAAGTGTTCAATTTGATGAACTTTAATCTTCTTCAGTTGCCACTTTGACGTACAAGTTAAAACTGTTTATTAGATTTCTCTGTTTTCTGTCGTCTCTCACCCTCTAACCCCATTTTTTCATAGTTTGATTGCATATAAATTGATGGTAACTTAAACTAGAAATTGTAATACTTATATTCCGGATGCGTTCATCTTATAAAGTTTTCTTTATTACCTTTTAAACATTGAAGTATGAAATGTTATTATTTATAACCAATGTAATTTCAGGAAGTTTGCAGTTGGTGAGAACCTGTGAAATAGAATGATGGCAAAGTTAAACTTTAAGCACCACTAACTACCAATCAGCGAATGACCTCGAACGCACCAGTCACAGGACGGAGGAATTTTTGTGTATGGAATACATAAATTTATGGAAAAATTGCATAAAAACTGAATAAAAGTGTTACAGAGGATACCTTCCTCTCGCATGTGATAAAAATAGCTTTGTTTTAGTTTTCAGTATCAACAGAGTATAATTCCATTGTGGGTAAAATTTATTTTGATAAAGTCTCATAGTGTAACCCAGTAATATTTCCTGAGCAATAAATTGTGATCAGAACGTCATCAGTAAGTGTTAGTGTATAACACCCTGAGAATAAATTTTACTCACAATGGAAGTAAACCCTACTACAGTGCACAACTTCTATTCTTATATCAACAGAGAAATCTAACCACATTCTTTGCATGTTATTATTTACGTCTTCTAACCCTAATCTTTCCTAAGCCTAGACCTGAAGTGAAAATATCCGCAAAACCAACTGTTATCTAACTCGGAACAAACCTACTGTTACCTCGGTTTAGGTTAATATAACTTGTCCTTGGCTTAAAGAGTAACTTAATCTTTCCCAAAAAACCTAAGCTGAAACTTGCATGACATCCCATTTAATAACATAACACTTCGATTAGCGTATTTTATTGGTGATGACAACATTATTGGCCGGATTTCACTAACTTGCTCAGTGAACGTTTCAGGGTCACTGGTGCGGTCGTACTCCATTGGTAGTTAGTGGTGCTTGAAGTTTAACTTCGCCAGAATGGTGATGCATCATTTTATACTGCAAATCTTGTCTTTCCTTCTCTATCGAAATTTATCAAGGGAACCAAATGTATGGAATTAGAGATTTTTTGTAGAAAGATATATTTGAAAGTCATTTTCCCTAGTGTCTTTTATTTTGTTGTTTATCATTATTCCTGTTCAATATATATATATACTCTTATCTCTTTTCAGTTTGTCATGTTGACAGTAAAGCCTATTTCTCATCCCCTTTCACATCGATAACAACACAAAAACATTTATCTCCATTTATTGTCCTTGAAATTGAAGAGGGGGAAGATGAAAGACGTCAATCGAACTCTTCAAAAAAATCCTTCACTACATCAACAACCTCATATCCAGTCGGTGCAAAATTGTCGAAAAAACATTCACCAATATCTGTTTGGGTAATGAGAGATCCAACTGATGGTGGTGTAGACTTGGTTCAGTTGAATAATGAGTGTGATGAAGGTATGATTCATGCTAGATCACATCTTGGTCGTATTTTACATTCTGGAGATAAAGTTCTTGGGTAAGCAGACTATGTTTGTTTGTGTGTGTGTTTGTGTGATTCGCTTAACGTGTTATCATGATGTTTGTTTTCTTCTAATAATATTATTATCAAGTTGACAACTCGATACATTATTGGCACTAAGAGGAGCGCCCGGCATACCACTCGGATGTGGCCGCTGACAAAATGCAGAGTCTTCTGAACACCTTGAGCGGCAATCTACGAATGTTTGGCATGCGATACGCTCCCGCCAAATGCAAGATAATGTTACAGGATTGGACTACATCGACTACTAGATTAGAAATAGGAAGTGAAGTGGTAGAGCACGTTGACCGCTTCACTTACTTGGGAAGTACCATCAGCCAGCCCAAACGGGTTGATCTCTGACGTAATCGCAGCACGAATACAGAGGGCTAGTTTCGCATATGCCAGTTTACGCCGTCTCTGGATTAGACGTGATATCCGACTATTGACCAAAGGGCATGTGTACTGCTCAGCAGTCCGCCCCGTCCTCCTTTATGACTGTGAGACCTGGCCAAAGAGAGTGGAAGACATAAAAAGATTAGCTGTCTTTGATCATAGGTGTCTCCCGTGTCAGGTGGTATAATAGGGTGAGCAATATTGAGGTTAGGCGTCGAGTGCTAGGTAAGGAGGGAGGGGAAATTAATAGACGAAGCTGTGAAATTACTTCGACTGAGATGGTTAGGACATGTGTTACGTATGCCTACTGATCGCCTTCCTCGACAATGGGCAATGTTAGCTGACATAGGATCAGGCTGGAAAAGAGCTAGTGGCGGTCAAACTAAAACACGGCACTAGTCAATGAAATCCACAACAGTTAGTCTAAGCCACGTAGGAAGGTGTAGACTTCCTGGTTGGGGTCCTCGGGACGGTAAAAACCAGTGGTTGGAAACAATTGGTGACATGGCTCAAAATCGTTGTCAATGGCTGGTGCAGATGCATCCACTCCATGTGACTTATGATTTCCAATGGAACTGTTTTGTTCTTCGTTATTACTATTCGTTTGTCTCACACCTCTGTTTACCGTCTCTAATATGCATTTCTCCTACATTCTTCTCTTGCTTTGTGTGCTACAAGAAGGGAGTGTGGCGACTTGAACTGTTGCACATATGTGCAAAGTTCTATGTGGAAAGTAGACAGACAGATAGATTGCTCAAATACCCAGATCAAAGCAGGTGATTGTCTTACGCAGTTGCCCTCCGAGCCTTTGACTTAAAATAGTCCGACCTAGAAGGGAGGGAGTGGAGCAGAATCACAAGAGTTACATTCCCATGGTCGGCAGTGACTAATATAGGTTCATACGCCATTTGATCGATTTGGATTCATTCTGGATCCCATGTAAATCATAGGTTTGAAATGAGGGTTTCTCATCACCTATGGATATCCACCATTCCGGTTATTAGTTCCAGACGTCCTCCTTCGCCTTTTCAATTCTGTGTGAAGCTCCCCTGCCAAGTGAAATCAGTGTATAGAACTTACCCGACAGAAGCTGTGTATGCATGGCGACTTGGGAGGATATCGAGAAGAAGATTAAAGTCTACCCACCCTCTGTCGTATCAGGGTTGTTTATAGGGGCTTTCTTTTGGTGTAATTCTAGAGAACCTGATCTGTTTTATTTCTCTGAAAACTGTTATCCTTTAAAATGTTTACGTTGATAATTAGTCGCTAATGTGTAAGCCATGTGCGTCGGTGGCATAGCGGTTAGAACGCTCGCCGACCATGCACATGGTCAGAGGTCCGATCACCGACCGACGCACTCCTTTACCTCGCTGAGCCAGAAATAATGCTGGTAAGGAGGAAAGGTTGGGCATGAGGCTAGCAACCCCATCCTGTAAAATAAACGCTGCTACCGGAACTTCAAGCCACTACCTTGAAGCCCTATGTTCCAAACATCGCAGGCAGGGTATGAGATAAACTAAATTGTTTTGTTTTACACATATATCATAATATTTCTGTTTATCTTGTTCGTGAAAATATGTATTTAAAAATTTCGTAAGTCATTTAACCCTTTTTCTTTCATATGCACATCTCTATAGGCTGGATTTGCGAAATTGTAATATTAATCATCCAGAATTTGAAAAATTACCAGAGGATAAAGTACCTGATGTCATTTTAGTATTACGACCTAGTCAACCGAAATTGACAAATGTTGATGAGAAGGAGAAGGCTAACGATGGTGGTCCGACTAAACGGAAACGTATTCGAAAGCATTCATTCGGCATAACAGACTCTGAAATGGATACTGCTTCACAAGCAATGCATACAGAATGCTCATTATCATCATCCGACGACGATGATGAATATGCTTCGTTTGATGATGAAAAAGATGAACATACAGAGGTAGAAAATGATGGTGGTGCGAAATTCAAAGATTTGGACATGGATGTTAATTGGGAAGGTGAGTAGTGTCCTTTACAATTTGTTACTTCTTTTTCCACTGATTTATATAATTTATGGTTTGTACTACTGATAAGATTTATCAGTAGTATATCGATGCAGATTGATAGGAAGCAGTAATGTTTACTGATGACGTTTCGAGCACAATTTATTGCTCATAATCATATCAAGGTAATCACACGACTTCCTAAATTTATTTATATAGTTCCATTGTTTTTCACTTGATTTGATTGGTAGTAATATTTTCCAAATTTCAGGTATGAGTGATGAATCATTTCTATTGCATGTGTTGGGTGTAGATTCGACGAACCAGGCAGGATTCAGTAATCAACCTCTCTGTCCACCTACCTAGATTACTTTTTAGAATTTTAACCCTCTCCCACCATGCTATTGTGTGGTTGTGTGTTAATGCATGCATTGCAATTGCCGAGCTTTTTTCTAAATTACTTATCTTCTCTGGGTCAACCATTCTTACCTTAGCTAAATTTTTATGTTCTGACAATCTGACTACCCCTGAATCACTAGTTTGACCAATGTAGTTGACCTCACAGTCATTGCAGGGTATTTTGTAAATTATATTATTTTGTCTAATTGGGTCCACTGGGTCCTTTAACCTACAGAGCTTGTCCCTGAGTGGGTTTGTAGGTTTAAATGCCACCCTAATTCCTGCTTTATTTAGAATCCTACGTAGGGTCTCAGATGTCCCCTCTTTATATGGTATAACTGTAGATGACTTATATTCTCTCTTATTTATATTATTATTACTAGTTTCACAATTCTTTTTATTTTTCTTTTGGCGTTTTTCAATCTTCCTAATGAATTTTAGAGGATAGTTATCTAGAACCAACGCCTCTTCTATCTGTTTTATTTCATCATTTAGGTCTTTTTTTGTGCTACTTAGTGCCATTGCTCGGTTTGTTAAACACTTAACTAAGCCTGCCTTAACAGTTAAAGGATGAGATGAATTAAAGTCTAAATATCTATTAGCAGAATGCGTTGGTTTTCTATAAACACTAGTGTGTAGTTTGCCTTCTTCTATTCGTTTTATTTTACAATCTAACATAGCTAGTTCTCCTTGCTCATTTTCGGCTTCAAATGTGAATTTTATTCCCTCCACTAGTGAGTTTATGTGTGTCAGGAAGCTAGAGATATGTTCTGTTTTTAACACTGTGAAAGTGTCATCCACATATATCTCCACTATATTTTTGGAGTAATATTAAACGTATTAAGAGCCATATTTTCCCAGCTATCCATAAATCTATGAAGTGAAACACAATGGAACTATATAAATGAATTTAGGAAGTCGTGTGATTACCTTGATATGATTATGAGCAATAAATTGTGCTCGAAACGTCATCAGTAAACATTACTGTATAACACTGTGAGACTCTATCAAAATAAAATTTACCCATAATGGAATTACACTCTACCACAGTGCACAAGTTTTATTCTTATATCAATGATAGGAAGCAGTTGAAATTGAAAACGACATTTTAAGTATTCAATGGCTACAGAAGTAGGAGCATTTATTTCTCATGTCTGGATCTATCTTACGTTGTGGTCAGGAAATAATCTCAAGGTTTAACCTTCAGGAAATCGGCAACCAATCAGATTCGCTTCAACCTTCAAAAGTCAACAACCAATCAGAACAGTTTATTATCCATTATTGACCCAGTTAACCCCGAATGTGGCTAAAAATGTATAAATATGATGTGTGTTTCCTCAGTAGAGAAGTTCGTTACCAAGTGTCTTGTCTTCTGCCGTTACATCTTTTTCGTGGCTAAGTGAAGACTGAAGTCCTACCTATCCGGAAGACACTTTTGTGCTATCGAAATGGGGGAGATATATGACTATTAGGTCAAACAGTGTCTCTCCTTGTGTTTGAAGTTAGTGCTTACAAGAAACAAATAATTATCTGAACAGAACTGTAGGAGACGGTCACCGTTGTCTGTTCGCTGGCACGGAATTCCGCATGTGCCACCGACATTCTTCTCAGATTGACACAATTTCCCTACTTGAGCATTAAAGTCACCAGCTAGAACGACTATATCTGAGCGTTTAGCCTTTCGCAGCAAACTAGACAGCTTTTGGTAGAACTCATCCTTCGTTTCATCCGAACTGCAGTCAGTGGGGGCGTAGGCGGAGATTACGAAAAGGCATCGGCGAGTAGTGCAGTCCTTTCTCCTTTTCACTGATCCGTTCAGACTGACAGCACACATTCGGCTATCTACCGGGATCCAGTCAAGTAATGTCTTTTCTGCTCTAGTACTTAAAGCTATCCCAACACCAGCTAATCCTCGTGAGCTAGCCGTCGCATCTCCTGACACCCTCAAGGTGAATTTTGCAGATTCATCCTGTTGGCCAGGTGGGGTTAGGTGAATAACCACACTTGGGTCTTGTATGAGTGTTTCTGAAACACAACATACATCAATGGCTCGGGATGCCAGAGTCTTGGCTAGTGATGCTTGTTGTCCTATTTGGCAAAGTGTCCTAACATTAAATGCTCCTATATGAAGTTGGTGGCGTGGCTTTAGGAGACTATCGATGGTGGTTTTTGGCTTCCATCGTTATCAGTGCATACAGAGTGAAGAGCCATCAAGTAGAGGAGTTGCATTGGTAGAAGGAAGGCAAGATAATAGAGATGAAGATGGATACAAAGATGAGTGAGGATTAGAGAGACTTCGCGTGCATTTCGGATTGTGAGGGCGATTGTTACTTCCCGGCTGCCCACACCGTGGAAGATATGACTATCCAAAGTTAATATGACTATTAACTTTGAATTTGACTCTACGTTAGATCAGTTTCGTTGTGTTAGGTTACAGCAGTGATACATTGTAAGTTGAGATATAATTGTATACACACTCCCCTGGTTGAGTTTGGTATATCGTGATTTTATTATTTATTGAAACACAAAGCTTGGTACATTGTGAGCGCCAAGAAATGCAGCGCACTCAATTTCTTAGTTTGTGCGACGGTTGAGAGATACTGATTAGACGCACAGACCAAAGCGAGTGGTTGTCATAAAAGTGCACTAAAGTAGGTTCATACGCCATTTTATGGTTTCGTATTGTGGAGCCCAAAGGTTTGCGACAAGGGCTTTCTAGCTCTCCTAGGTAGACGTGTGGATGTTCACCAGTCGAGTTGTAAGCTCTAGACGTTCGCATTTTTGCCCTTTTACTTTTGTTAGCAAAACCCTCGTCGTGTGGAGACGGTGAATAGAAATTACCTGGCATCGCCTATGAACGCGTGGCCACATGGAAAGATTTCGAGAGGATAATGGATGTCTACTCACCACCTCTGTCTGCACCAGGTGGTTTCTGGTGGCATTGAAAGTGAGCAGTGATTGATGGTGAGGTTATAATTGTTCTTCAATTGCATCTTGTTTCTCATTGGGCGGGAACTAAAGGGGGAAGGAAGTCTACAGACACCAATTAGCAAAACTCCTGAATATTTAGAAGTTACAAGCTTCTATAAACTAAACACAATTGGTATAAAGTTGTTTTCATCAACAACCGAAGTCAGCTGTGGTGTTGCCTAGATGCTGACCCGAAATCACCCTGTAGCCTTAAAATAACCATATTTTGAAGTTATTACGCATTCACGGGCATTTAGAGCATCTTATATCTTCAGCATCTTTGTCAAGTGTTCTGACTGTTGTTTAGGAGAGTTAAAGCTGTCTTGTTAACGGTTCCTCTTCTTTACTTCTTTTCGCGTACCGATGGTTTCTTTTGTTGTTGTTGTTATGATGGTGGTTGACGTTGTGGTTGGTGATTGGCGTGGTTCGCATTAACACCTTAGAGGTTCCTGTTGCTCACAGTCAACAAGGTCATGTCATAGGTCATCATTATTTTTGATTATTGTTCCTTTGGATTCCAAGTGGAACGTCTCCACTTTGTCCTATTTTCTGCAGTCCTCTTTAGATGGTCTCGCTATTGTCCATACTCTCTGATCTCCTCACGCGATCTCCTTCGTGTCATCCTACCCGTTGTTTCTCACTCGGTTTCCGCTCAAGGGCGTGGCGTGCGATGTTACCCGACGATCTCCACAGTGTGTGTCCAGTCCGTCTTCACTTTCTTCCACAAATTCGGGGAGCAACAAGTGCTTGTTTGGTTTGTTCCTGGAGTTTCTTCTTGCCAGTTGTTACTGGCCATCTTATCTTCAATTTGGAGCCAGAGAAGGTGGCAGTTGTTGATAAAAGTCTTCAGTAGCCTGTTGCAGTTGCCTTTCGTGACGCGCGTGTCAAGTTTCTGAACCATCATATGGAAAAACTGACTGACTTAATTAACTTTTGTATTGAAGTACCGAATCTCGTTCATTATGTTGTGTGCAATAGATATCCAAACTGTTTTCACAGTGATGCATGTCTATTTTGCCTTCCTTATTTTGGTTTTGATATTGTCATCCATTCCGTCACCTGCAGTTGGAACGATGTTGCCTGGCAGAATAACTGAAGGAAGTGACCCCCCAGTAGGTTATATCACTGATGAATGATTACATTTTTGTTTCATCCTAGTTTTATGACCCCTCAGTGATACTGTTTATCCACAGTTTCTTGCGAGATAGAGATGAAGACTATCAGAGCACATATGACTGCGGGATTCTGATCCAAAGAGCTCATGAGTTGAAAGTTCCTTTGTATCAATCGAAATTTGAACTGTCAGGAAATATTGTTAGCTCTCGAAAACTATGCATCATTGACTATCACGTTGATTTGTATTCACCGTTGTTATCATTATTATTATTATTATATTATCGTAATTGTAGATATGTACAGACAGTCATTCTGTTCTTCTCATTTTCTTTGCACATTTATATCCACAGATGCTTGTGAGGAACCGAATCATCCTTGAACTAAGGCCTTCAGCTGATGAGAGTAAATGGCTTTTTACCTCTCTCTGTCTCTCTTGTGTGACTTGTTTTGTATTTTATATCTTGGATTCGCCTTGCCTTTGCTTTGCTTCGTATTCACTACCCCCTCCCCTTTCTTGTTATTGTTTTGAGATGATTTTTTATCAGTCTTTCATCTCAAATATCACTTTACTCTGTAAATGATTATTATCGCCGTTATCATCATTTGAAGACAGTAAATATATCGATCAGTTTTCTTTTGGATAACTCAAGCGTTTTACTCACTTTTCCTGTTTTACAGCGTTCTGATTTGTTAGAATGTGTACCACTTATGCATCAGTGTCTGTGCAAGATTTGCAGGAGCCAGTAGTTGCACTTACCATCGTGGATAAACTGTTTGAAGTAGTTGGTAGGTTCGTGTATCCAGGTAGTTGTGGGAATAATGGCGACATGCATCAATCTGAGCCACCCTCTGGCGTCGTCAACACCGTTAGCTTGGTCGTAAAATGTTGCATTCACAATGCTTCCTTGCTCTCAGGCTTGTTTTGCGCCTGTGAAATTTACTGTCTACGAGCTGAGAGTGTGCAGTGACTCCGTATATTTGATCATCGGTTTCCCCGTAGAGTTGCTCGCAATCATCATGGTAATCGTGTAAGTAATTTCGAGATCTGGCGGCGTGTACCTATGCACGGTGGAGACCGTCTTTCACAGTACAGTAGGCGTTGTAATTGTGGAACACTGGCTTCGGTGAATTAGAGGTGTGTTACGATTGTCACCCCAGCCACCCTCGTACCGTTCACTGTTTGCTTGGTGAAAAAACTGGAGGAGTTGTGAGCCGAAGATGTGACGATTTGGAATGAAGGAAATCGGGTTAACATCTATTCGTGCATTACGAGTCTTTGAGTGAGTTTGAGTCAGTGACCCAAGATGTTAGTAAATGTGGTCGAGAATCGTGTAATCAATGGCGAAAACGCTGCAATTCCCACTTTTTCTTTGCTTTCTCAAGATAAAATGAAATATTAAATTCTGTTTAAATACTCTTGATTAGTAATGCATACTTATTTTTTATGACTCCCTCATGTGTCGGGCTTTGCTTTCCATTGTGTCATTGATTTTTGTATGGTGCATCTCTTGGTTCTCATATTGTACCATGTTTGGTGCCTAAATAAAATAAATCATCAGCGTCAACTGTAGTAACATCAGGCTTATGCTGCTTTAGGATGCTGAACGTCAGTAATAACGATGTTTATAATGATAACAAAATATTGATAATAAGGTTTATGCAGGTGGTGATAAAAATAACAAAGGTAGTAATATGTGTCTAAAATAATGAGGTCATATCTTAGAAGTTACGTAATAATAAAGGTGAAGTGAACAGATAATCAGAGTTTAAATAAATAACATAAAAGTTCGAAGTAAATGAAAACTAAGAAAGGATGGGAAGGTTTTAATTAGATTTTACATAGGCCAAGGGCGAGACAAAGGTAGAAGAAACTTCTTTTGTATGCAAAGACTGGGATTGTTCTCTCGAATAAATTCCGATAGCTTCGGCTGTGTGTTTAACAGGTGGGGTCGAATTCCGTTCCGCAGTAGATAACTTTGAAGGCACTACTTCTATCCACTTTGTGACCACTATCAATCAAATGAGACAAAATAGAACCACTTGTAGATTTTACTTGACCTTTTCCGAACGTTGAAGGAAGATGCTCAATAATACGTTTGCTGAGCTGTCTGGTAGCTTTCTCAGGAGTAGTCTAGTTTGCAGATACACATAGAAGTGGCACAGCTAGGTAGCTTGTCTTCCGCTTGAGCAATCATAATTGGTCGGTTCGAAAATGGCATACAAAGGGTGTAGCAGTATACGTCCGTTTTATTGCTCTAGATAATTTCAGATGTAGGACTTCACCAGCCATATCCCTGATTAAATTTCAGATTTCTTTCTTGTTAAGCTGGGAAATGGTCGATTGAAGCAAGTAATAGATGAAACGGTTAAGATAAGCAATGGATGTGCACCATTAAATTTTATTCACATTTCATTCTTGTCAGCTTTTTCATCAAGAATAATGAGCGTATCATCAAAATAATGAAAATAAGATTCCTTTTTACCTATTACTTGTAAATTAGAGTAAAGCCTGAAGATGTAATTGAAAACAAAATGGTTCGTTTATATGTCTTGTTCTAAAATGAATAATGGAATATATTTAAAGGTTTTAGAATCTTACGTGGTATATGATGGATAAAACATGCCTGGATATAATAGAATAAAGCTTTTTATACTCCCTATGTAAGCCGTGATGAATTATGTTAGAAGATGTATTTACGAATGAAGTGAAACCAGTTTGAGATGTTTCAGTCCACACTACCATCCCTCTAATAGTGCCAGCGAAATTTCATTTGTTTCTTCTTAGTACACCATGCTACTCGTTATTTGTAAGTAGCATAGTTAATCGTTCCTAAATTTCTTCCGAAATGCAGTCTCCGTACAATTTTGAGCCGTGCATCACATTTTTGGACGTCAGAGTATACAATTTCATACTGAATAACGTTTACGGTGGCTTGTTTGAATCACTGGGCAACTAGAATATCCATCCAACGGAATGCATGTCCAATTCTTATTGTTTTCATCATTCAATTACATTCGTAGGTCACCAGTTGTACTCACTCACATTTTTAATTGACTTGCAACCTACTGCTGTTGTGCATTTCTCCGCGACTTAAGAAGAAAAAAAATACTATAAGGTATTATTTTATTTTTCAGATCGAACAGCATTGCTTCGCGTGATATACTTTAGATTGCGATTTCACTTGAAGATCCTGGATGAAGGGTAGATGTTACGCAATAAACTGCTCTGAAAATTCTGTATACTGTGTAAACATAATCATCAAAAGAAACGAGTTAGATAAAACCCACAACTTAATAAACAACGTCTTCAACGACATCAAATTCACAAGAGAAGAGGAATCCGAGAACCAAATCCCATTTTTGGACGTCTTAGTCAAGCGAACAACCACAGGGAAATTAGAAACTCAAGTTTATAGATAATCAACGCACACAGACCAAATACTGAATTGCAACAGCAACAATTCAGTTACACACCAAAGGAATTGCATATAAACACTATTCAAGAGGGCAAGGACTCATTGCAGCACTCCCACCTTAAGGAAAATTGAAGAAAGATATATCATGGACGTTTTCAAAAAGAATAAATATCCGCGGAATTTCATGAAAATACATCTACATCCAAGCCAACCTATCAAACCAAAAACCCGCAAGGAAAGCATAAAGAAAATCACCCTACCACATATTAAGAACATCTCAGAAATCACTGCAAGACTCTTGAAACCCTTAAGAATTGATTTCAAACACAAACTGACAAAATCACTTCACTCGGCTGGCTCTATGTCAAGCAAAAGACTCAACAACGAAAGAAGATAAAAACAGCATCATCTACAAAATAAATTGTAACAACTACGAAAAACACTACATTGACTAAAGTGGGCGTCCCTTTCGTCTTCCTATCCACGAACATAAGCTAGCCGTCCAAAGACATGATATCCTCTCCCTCATATCACTACATACAGACAACCACGGACATCAATTCGACTGGGACAGCGCTCAAATATAAGAAGGAGGAAACAACAAGAATGGTAGAGAATTTTTAGAAGGCTTCCTGGTATTCCAGTGTATCGTCAATCAATAGACACATCGACATAAACAAAATTTATCAATCGATAAGAAGGAAATCTTACACACAAAGGGTCGAAGTTCAGGTCAAGGAAACAATCAACACCAATACCAATACAAGTAGCTTAGAGGGTGTGAAAACACACAAAAACAACCAATCACGACGTGCAACGTCACCCACGAGGAGAGATGACTAACAAACTAGTGCAGAAATCCAAAAGCTCACTTCATCGAATTGAAGCATGCGCTGAAGATATCGCCTAGTAGGGCGATGAAAGCTTCGCAAATTAACTATCCAGCTCAGAGAACACAACCACATCAAAATGTGTAATCGTTTTTCGCAGAATAAAGCTGTTATCATTTATAGAAATTATTAAAAATTCATTAGGATAATTTTCTTGTGAATTGTCTTCAACTGTAGTCATTGTCATTTAAAAAAGATATATCTGCACACAAAAGGTTTGGCTCTCAGCAGCTTCGCAGACCAGTTGTTTTTAGCGTTTAATTGAACTTGATATAGCCAAGCATTTGTAAAGTTGTTTACTTTCATTGTACACTAGTCAGTGATTAGTGTAGTGTGTCTAGTCCTTTGTTTGTTACAGACTGAATTCTATCAGTCAAGTTTGCAATGTGGCCAGGATTCTAGGTGTCTCGCCTTCACGGTGCACTTTGAATTGGTGATATTAGATGGTTGGAGGCAGTCGGCCACAGGAAGCCTTGCTTGACCTAGGTTTCGTGCTAGTTGGCACTCATCAGTCAACAAGGCGTATCTGCAACCTCCATGAAAGAACTCATTTTCCTTCTGAGATTCATATTTGAGATATTTTATGCACATTTTATGAACAACTTTTATGGTAGGCACTACTGAGAACAAGTGACTGGCTGAATTTCAGTATAGAAATTTGCACAGAAGTTCAACATTCCACATTCCGTATTGCACACAAAGGTAGAGAAAAGAGATTCAAAAGGATTATAATGAGTAGAAATGTGTAAGAGAAAGCATAATTACATAGAAAAACATGAGCGGCTAATATATACATGGGAGATTACAGAGAGTGAATGTTTCAGCACCACTGAGAAGTATTTTGAGCCATATCACCAATAGTCTTCAGCCATTGGATCTTAGAATTCGGATGACCCACCACAGACAGGAAGCCTTCACCTCCCTGCGTGACTCAACTGGTTTGACCACCTCTAACTCTTTTACAACTGAATCTTATACCAGCTAGCGTTTCTTCTCGAGGAAGGCAATGACCCACCTTGCGTGACGCTAATCCTAGCCACCTCACTCAGTTGATACTGCTTCAAAACCTCATCAACTCAGTTGCCCTCTTTATCTAGCACTTGACGCCTAACTTCAATATTGCTTGACATATTATACCACTAAATAATAAACGAGGAAAATCAATACACATTATCAACACATTGACATTTTGACACTGACTAGTTATTGTTAACAAACATATCGTCCGCCACTTGATTGGTAAACTGTTGTGTATTGTAGTAAAAATGCTATACGTGTATATTAGAGTAGAGTCAGAGATGAGGATCTAATTGAAAAGTAAATATTTCTTTGCTCAATCTTTCTGTTTTCTAAATGTCTAAATGGGCATTTTTTCTATGTTTAATACAATCGGCAGAAATGTGTCAGAAAAATAATAATTACATGGAAACACATAAGTAATTCGTAGATCAGGGAGATCACAAAGACTGAATGCATTTGCGTAACCAGTGAGAACGATTCTGAGCCTTATCACCAATAGTCTGCAGCCATTGGTTCTTGGAATCCCCAGGATTCCGACCGGGAAGCTTACACTTCTTTACATGGCTCAGACCAACTATCAATGAATTCATGAAATGACGTCACGTTTTGGTTTAAGCATTGTTAACTCTTTTCCACTCCCAACTGACTCTATGTCTATAAAACACAAAATAATTGAGCAAGGAATATCCCCCTTTAGATAAATTCCTCCTCTTCTGGCTCTACAATTATATGCATATATGTTTATATACACAGAATATTCTAGATTAGTAGTTAATAGCAATATTAGTGTTTTTTTAAAAAAATATCGATTTGTAAAGTAAGATCACAGTGGAATTACAGTTCATTAAAGATGCTTAAATTATAATAATAATAAAGATATAATAGCGAATAGAATATCAACTAAAATTAGGGAAATTCCACAAAAATTCCGGATTATTCAAACCTAGATGGCCAAGGTAAGGATAATGTCTGAACTAACTTCTTTTGGATGCATAAATTAGGCTTATTAATATGGATTCCCACAGCCTCAGCAATATTTAGTAGTCGAACTCTTAAGGCAAAATTGAGATTCGTAGGTATGTGGTAAATGACCCTGAAAACATGGTGAACGTCAATCTTGTGTTCTGTCTCCACAAGATGAGATGGAATAGCGCTGTGAATAGATTTTGTTTGTCCTTTGCTTAGCCACACAGGGTGATGTTTGGAAATTTGACGCGAAATACGCCTAATTGTACGGCCTATGTAACTGGCTCCACAGGAGCAGTTAAAATGGTATATATACATGGAAGAGGCGAAATTAGTCAGTTTGTCTTTTATTCCCGAACGCAGAAGAGGAGTGGTTTTAAAGATACAGCGTAATTCAGCAGCAGGGAATGCTCCTTTTACCGCATTTCCAAGGCGCTGTGTTAGTATCTCACTGGTGTTTTCTTCTAGGAATTGCATCTGTAAGAATGTGGCTTTTTTTGCAACTGTTGGCAACTTGGGCTGTTTTGGTTTCAGATTCATATTCTCATCAATAAACTTTTCAGGATAACCATTCTCACTTAGCAACCGTTTAATATTGTTAAGCTCCTCGTCAGGACATTCGTCCGAGCTAACATAGGTCATCGAGGAAGTCGGTAGCTGGGCGTAAGCAACACATATCTAATTCATCTCAATCGATGTTGTTCACTATCGGTAAACTTATCTGGATCATTCTTTTATTTCTGAACTAACTGTATACATTTCAGTATTTTAATTAATCCATATTTGAGCCTTTTTGTGAACAATATTCCTTCCAAATTTGAAATTGGTCAAATTAATTAAATGCGTATATTTTGAAATGAAATCCTGGAAATTTAGGGTCAGTCACATGAGTTGGTTGTGAGATTCATATGAAGAGGTCAGAGGAACAAACAAGTTGACTTATTATTTTTTTTCCAGCTATCCATTTTGACATTTCATTCATATTTCTATAGAATCGAGTTCATCTAGCGTCAATTGTAGTATTGTAGTGAGTGCTACTTACAACGAGATATAAGTAGTATATTAGTAAACGAGTTCAGAAAAGCGACAATACCTTTCGGACACTGGAAAAAGCAATCGAAGAACAGAACTATGAGAAGAATGTTAGAAACACTGTGCAGAATCCAACAAGCCATCGCGTGTGGTGATATTTGACCAATTAGCGGATAATGTGCAAATAAAGCATTGGAGATATGGCATACCAACTTCATGTAACTGGAGTAGCGGTCCGAGGTTCACTAAGCCAGAAATAATGCTGGTGCCACTAGCTTGAAGCCCTATGTTCCCCCGGGAACGTAAAGGAATGAGACAGTTTGGGGGTAAAATGAACTGTATAGAAGATATTGAAGTATAATAACAATGTTAAAACTTAGATTTTAAATTTCACATATTTTTCACATCTTTTACTATCACGGAATCCCTTTTGTAATGAATACTATGGAAATAGAAATAAATGAGTTTCTATGTGTTATGTTATCTCATAGCGCTCCTGAACATCGTGGCTTTATTCTTGTGTTTCGTAGCATAGTTACTAAAGTCTAAATTTCAAACTTCGATCTGTCATCACACGGTATGATGCAGTAGGACAAAAATCGTCAACTTTACGAGGAAGAGGACGGTTAAAACGTGTAGGCAAAATTTTGCATATTACTACATACTACTGAATAATTGAAATAAGTAGTTGCATTCCACTTATATCAACCAGTAGTACTTGCTAGCTACATAGGAGTAATTTACATACTGGATTGCCGTTTCGCTTGTTTTCGAGTCGAGCTCATCAATAGTATGCTCCGCTTTAACTCATTTCAAAGAGATAAATCTGTTCCAACCACCCGAATTCTGGCTACCAGTGGTAGACAACTACTCATGTCAACCAATCAGTAGTATATATTTTAATGCAAATTTGCTTGCTTTTTGATTACTATTTATAGTAGTATCAAGTAGATCACATTATTATGATCTGAATAATTCGGTTTCCAAAAGGAACTATGCCGAAAATTTATTCCATCGATTTGTGTACACTGCAAATTGTAAACTTTCACTGTTCTAAACGCTCGATTTCTGTTGACATGTCCACCCGTAGTATTGACGCTTTGCTGATGTCGAAAGGTTAGTAAATATGATACCCACTTGTTGATGATACCTAGCAGTGGAATCTAGGAATTAATCTCTCAGTAGGAACACCATCACATATGATGGAGAAGATTTGTAGCTCAGATGGATGATTTTGATGTGGTTGTGTTCTCTGAGCTGGAAAGTTAATTTGCGAAGCTTTCATTGCCCCCTACTAGACAACATCTTCAGCACATACACCAATATGAAGTAAGCTTTTAGATTTCTCCACGAGTTTGTTACTCATCTCTCCTGGTGACTTGGAACATGATAGGTTGTTTTCGTGTGTTTCCACATCCTCTAGGCTACTTGTATTGAAATTGATTGTTTCCTTGACTTCAACTTTGACCCTTTGTGTATGAGATTTCCTTCTTATCGACTGGTAAATTTTGTCTATCTCAATGTGTCTATTAATTGATGATTCACTGAAATACCAGTCATCCTTCTAAAAATTCTCTAGCATTCTTGGTGTTTCCTCTGTCTAATATTTGAACGCTGGTTTTCCCAGTCGAAATGATGTCCGTGGTTGTCTGTATGCAGTGATATGAGCTAGGGAGTGGATGTCATGTGTTTTCAAAGCTAGGTTATGATCATGGATACGAAGACGAAGGGGACGTCCACTTTGGTCAAGGTAGTGTTTTTCGTAGTTGTTACAATTTATTTTGTAGATGCTGGTGTTTTTATCTTCTTTCATTGTTCAGTCTTTTGGTTGACATAGAGCCAGCCGAGTGAAGTGATGTTGTCGGTTTGTGTGCGAGATCAATTCTTAAGGGTTTCAAGAGTCTTGCACTGATTTCTGAGATGTCCTTTATATGTGATAGGGTGATTTTCTTTGTGCTTTCCTTGGTGGGGTCTTTGATTTGGTAGGTTGGCTTGGGGGTATATGCCTTTTGGTGAAATTCCGTATATTCGTAGTAGAGCAATGAAAGTTTCCTAAATAAACTATCAACACCATCACATTTTGAGTTCTCAAATGGAGCAAATTGTACATCCCGGATTCTTTTGGCATTTACCAACAATCAAATAAAATCTTCTGAACTATTCTGCATTGTATTCTGTTTTTGTCTTTTTCTCAATTAGTTTCGAAGGGAAATCCCTCTGGAAATAACAAGCTAGTGCATACCATAAATAAACAGAACCCGGAAATAAATTACTCCATGTCAATAACCTTGTAACAACTGATCGAATGTATTACCTAACTAAAATACAAAAGTTAACCGATGTCCAGATCTAATTGCCGCTGAAACCATGATTCCTTTCACCTCATGGTTTAATCAGCATAAACATTCATTTGTTCATCGTTTTCTGTCAACTAACTGAGAAAGAAGATAAAATTAATTCTGAACAATAAAAGGCTGAGGGATAATAATATGACAACTTCATTTTATTCCGCTGGACCTTATCGACTACATACAACCTGAAACATTAAGCAGAGGATAAACAAAGGAATAAATTTACCAGCTAATAAAAAGTAAATCATAGGACGAGAAAGTCTCAGTTCCAAGTCAATAAAAATCCTTAACAAGCAGTCATGACAGTGATCGCCAGGAGATACAATTATATCATCCATGGAAAATTTAAATGAGTTCATTTTGTGCTAAAACCTGCACTGGCTGAAGATGTTATCTAGAAGAAGGAACGACGAAAGCTGCGCAGTTAAATCAGCCAGCTCAGAAAATACAACTAATTCAACAAATAAGATCTATTCATAACTCCGTTTCAGCACGCCATGTAGATACTATTAAAGCATTAAGGCTTATTCACCGCATTCTGATCAATATTAATTTTGCTTTACGAGTTGGTCTTCTGCATACAGCTGGAACTATTGGAATTCACTTGAAGAAGAAGTCATCTAAGCCTGTGTGTTCAGAAGATGTTCGTGCAGCCAATTCCCTTATCTTGGTTATCGTTACATGAAAGTAAAACAGGTGACAGCTCCCCCCTTCTCCTGAGACTTTTTTCAAATTATCGTTGTCCTAATTATTTTATTCTTCTGACTACTTCATCTTTAATTTTTCCATTAAGTTATCAATTTCAGCACTCACTTACAGTCTTTCTCATTGTTTGCCAGCTGCGTATACAGTTTGAGACGCATATATAAAACTCATCATTGAATTACTATTATTAACGGTATTCTTGAGTTTCGTTCTGAGTGAACCATGAAGCCTCAGTCACACAACTCTATACCAACCGATTTTGTGCCGTCACTTTCACTCATCGGGCATCATGACTGCTCACATGCTTTCACTTCCTATTCACATGAACTCCTGTATTTCGCCTTTCAGACGTCCAACATGTCGCTTCCCATTCTGTGATTTTACCCACGTGTGTAGTGGCGCTTATAGAATAATTAGTAAGTCAATATAATATCCCATTTGGCACAGTTTCTATTTATCACCTTGTTAGGAGCTAGTTCACAACTTCTCTATTATTATTGTTATTATTATTATTATAGTACTAATCCCTTTGGTTCCAAATGAAACACGGTGTTTCAAAAACACATCTCTATTTCATCCTATTGATTTCAGTCTTTTCAGCCACTCGTTAGCTCTCATCTCCTATTCACAACAGCTCTTTCACATAAAACTCGTACCTAAGCCCAGGTCCTCGTCTCCCACTTTGGTCATGCTCAAGGGCCTGGTAAGCAACATTACTCGACTGTTTCCCAAGCACGGGTTTGATCCATCTCCATTTCCTTCGGTATATTTCTTGGTTAATAGGTTCTTAGTTGGCTTGCTGTTGCATTAGTTGCTCGTCGCTAATCCTTTTTGGCAAGCCATCTCCTGCAGGCAAAGGAGACCTCGCAACACTCTACCAAACAACTAGGTTCCCATCGGGGAAAAGTTCAACTCAAATTAGGCCAGTGAAGGATGACAAGGGAAAGTCAGTAACCAAAGAGGTGGAGCAAAGGAAACACTGGGATGAACACTTCAAAGGAGTTCTTAATCGACCGCCACCTAAAAAGCGCCCAATAATACCAACAGTGGAAGCACAAGTACCAGTGGATATCAACCCTCAGACGAAAAAAGAAATCCTGAAGGCAATCAAGATGCTAAGAACTGCAATAGCAGCAGGACCAGATGGCATCCCAGCAGAAGCATTGAAAATGGACCCAGAGACAACAGTGGACTTGATGACACTACTACTGGAGAATGTGTGGAGAGAGGGCAAAGCACATGGGGATTAGAACAAAGGCTACTTATTCAAACTGCCAAAGAAATGAGACTTAAGGCAATGCGAGAAATGACGCGGCATTGTGCTCTTGTCCATCCCAAGCAAAATACTAAGCCGCATCATCCTGAAGACAATCAAACATGTCCTGGATGAAAAATCTCGACAGGAACAAGCTGGATTAAAGAGAAACAAGCTACGCATCAATCGAATCGCAACACTAAGTGTCACCGTTGAACAGAGCTTGTAATAGCAATCAGCTCTCTAACTCGACTTCATCGACTTTGAAAAGACCTTCGACAGTGTCGATCGAGAGGTGATTTGGAAACTACTTCGTTACTACCAAGGGGTGCCGCCAACAATTATACACCTCTTCCAGCAGTTGGACGATAACGTTAAATGCCAAGTAATCCACAACGGAAGTAATACAAGCTAGTTGCCTACTATCTCCAATGATTTCCCTGATTGCAGTAGACTGGATAATGGTGGCAGACAGTGGGCGACGAGGAGACAGACATAAAATGGACCCACACAAAAAACTTGGAGTATCTGGACTGCGCCGATGATATATGTCTGATTTCCCACAAACTGGAAGATTCGTAAGTGAAAGCAACATACTGGCATAGGAAGTACCAAAGGTAGGCCTTCAGGTGAACAGGAAAAATGCAGAGTTGATGAAGCTTCATGGCCAACAGCAACAGAAACAACAACAGATAATAATTAGCACAAACGGGTGGAATCTGGAAGAAGCAACCTCCTCCACCTGCCTACCTGGAAAGCATTGTTTCAATTACAGGCGGACGGAACTGACTAGGATATCAAAGTGAGGATCGGGAAAGCAAGACAAGCTTTCATTTCTCTCATGTTTGTGTAGAGGTCAACAGCACTCCTTGGCATGAAAAATAAGATCCGGATTTTCAGCTCCAATGTGAAGTCAGTGCTACTCGCTATACGGATCAGAGACTTGTACTGCGCGTCATAAAGTGCATCTCAAACGAACTACAGACCTTCATCATTAGCTGTCGTCGCTCAATACTTCGCTCAAGATCAGATGACCAGAAAAGATCAGCAATAATGAGGGATCTCTGGAAGCAAACATATATGTAAAAAAGATGGAGGTGGATTAGTTGTACTCTGAGAAAACAAACCATCAAGTGACATCACATGTCAGGCTCTCGCTTGAGTGGAGCCTGAATGGGAAGTGGCGAGTTGGTCGTCAGTGTGAGGGTGACATGGAGGACGTGATATGAAGAGGAGATGAAAGTATGTGGGAAGACGTGCAGCAAGGTGAAAACGTTGGCATAAAACCGACCGCAATAGACACGTGCGGCTGAAGCCTCTTCTGGCTAGCCATCTGATCTTCAGTATGGAGCCAGAGAAGGCAGCTGCTGACAGAACTGTTCACTAGGCTGTTAGAAATGCTTTTGGTGACCCGCCAAGTCGCCGAACCATCTTCTCTATGGGGGAGAGGGGTTCATCATAGTTACCTCAATTCGTTTCATTAACAATTCACTTATATTATGGTTCACGTCAACTTCTTAAAAAAAAGGTAATCGTTTGACTGCATAAAAAATCAGTATTAATCTTACTGTTATTACTTAATTCAAACATTAATACTGAATGACGTTTCTCTCTCCACCTCTCTCTCTCTCTTGCTCACTCGCTCTCTAACTAATTCCCATTCAATTAGGTCACTATCAGTATGTAAGCAAGTTAGTAAAATATGCAAATTTATTCATCAACTGGCCTTCCTGGAGTCTGCCTTCTTTGATCTTCAAATGAACAAATAAATGATTGAGGTGAGGAAGAACAATGATGAATTCATCAGTGTTGTGAACAGAAACAGCATTACTATATTTATTTAACAAAACACAGAAAGGATTATTTATTTTATTCTATACTACTTATAATAAATTAGTAATTATGCAACAAGTATATTTGCAAATCAAAACCAAACTGAACTACGCAAATAATCATATGAGAATAAAGTTGTATCAGGATTTGAACAGTGTGTGACACAATGACCTTCAAATTGAGCCTATAAGAAAACAAACTCAATATCAATACAAACAAAATTATTCAATGGAAAAACTAAAACACGTTTTTTTCTTTTGATTCTATTGGTTAACTAGCAAAAAATAATAATAAATCTGTTTGCTTTCTCCTGATATCTGCCCAAAATAAAAACCAAATACTTTATTTAATAAGTGTAACTTATTTAATTTATAAGTGACTTGATTATCTCCAATATTTTCAAAACGTGTTTTTGAATATGGCGGGTGAATTTGATCAAGAGTTCAATGAAGAATGTATTGTTGAACATAATCGGTAAGTTGATATGATTTGTATATTTTTTTTTGTTAATTTTATAATTTACTATGAAAAAGTGTACTAAATCTTACATTAGTTAGGCTTATTTTATAAAATTAGCATTAAATACAAATTATACATGTAAAGTTCTGTAATGTAGCGTCATAAATAGCCATTATGATAAGCGGTATATGTGAATGACGCAGAATAAGAAACAAGCATCAGTTACGATGTTGTTTGGTGTGACAATCTGTCAGTGAATTCCGTAATCCCTCCAAATAACCCAACTGTAATGAACTAACCAATGTCCACTTGAGTGATAAAATAACGATAAAGCGTATTTACATATATATATAATAACGTTAGAGCTTGTATGAAAAACATTTAAATAATGGTTTCCAGAATTTGTTAAGGACACAAGTGATACGTTTTTCTAATTGTTTAAACTTGGATTCTTTAGGTGTAGACGCGATTACGTCACAGAGCAGGGATTTAAGTCTGCATAAGTGATTGCATTTAAACAGTAATAGTGAGCAATAAATTTAAAACAGCTGCGCATATGTGTGCGACTAGGCTTTTTCTAGGAATATGTTAAACAAGCATATTGCCAAACTATTCATTATTATTTTTCAACAACGACAAAAATAATTTCGAATTTTTCGATTCATTGAAATTCCTACTGACGTCATGAAGTTAGATTAAATTATTATTATTATGGTTACAGAAATGTTATTACATGAGACACATAGAATTCGCACATGACATGGCTCATTTATTTGTCATTCTTAATTTTCAAACTGATATGTTGATAACGAGAGAAGTCGATCAGTGAATTTCGCTTATAATCACAAACCGTTCAATAGTTATTTTTCATTCTCGCTACTCTTTTGTGTGCCCAGTAGAATTTAGGGCTTCAAGCAGTGGTTTTCTTTTTTTTTACGAGGTATGACTAAGTGGAATTTAGGAATGAGCCATTTGGGAATCATACCCCCAAACTATGTGCGTGTCTGGAAAGCATTCCAACGTTGAACGACCGAAACTTATGCAATACATATTTGATTTTCAAGTATTGGTTTTGTAGGGGATTTTTGTTTGATTGGTTGGAGGATTTCATCATGAGCTGACATCATCTAGAGAACCATTGGAAAACCAGCAGGGGGTACTAGACAGCTAATTCCTCTGTCCTAGTTTGGAACTCTTCAGCAGTACGCACTCACCAGCAGCGGGTGAACCCGGAACCTTCTGGTTACAAGGCTAGCGAGCTCGTAGACCATTAAGCCTATGGGACCCGATCTAGTGGCCAGTCCACGAATTCTAACTTCTGCCAATTCGTGACATAGCGCAACCACTTCGCTATGTCTTCTTCGATGAGTGACTGCCTCAGTTTCAACCTGTTGTGCCCCACTGGTCATGGCCTCCCACTATAATCCCAGGTCACTGCCCGAATAGGGCCAATATGGTGCAGCAGACATTGCGAAGTGGTTGCGCTATGTCTAGAATTGGCAGATGTTAGAATTCATGGTCTGGCCATTGGATTGGATTCCAGTGACTTATTGGTCTACTAGCTCGCTGGCCTTGTAACCAGAAGGTCCTGGGTGGGTGCGTACTGATGTAGAGCACCACACTGAGACGAAACAGTTGTCCAGTACTCCCTGTTGGTTTTCCAATGGTTCTCTGAATGATGTCAGCTCATGATGAAATCCTCCAACACATGGAATTTATTCCAGTTCTGACATGGTCAAACTTCTGTCTAAAGGTGGAATAGGGTATATCGAAATTTAAGAAAATGGCGAAAACCTCATACTCATGGGAAGTGGACACAATTTTTATTAGTTGGAAAGGTGCTCAAGTCTATACTAGTTGATTATGTCTAAATATAGAACCTACATGGATCAAGTTAGACTCTCCAAGGTGGCAACAGTTACATTCAGGTTGCAGATAAACATTGATAACGAATACCAACAAGAAAAAAAATACCGTTTGCGGATTTTTCTTGATTTTTTGATAAACATACAATTAAACGTCGACCTACATCCTATTTTTAATCACAGTTACTGTTTCCATGGTAAAAGCACGTTTTAAAATAATAAAAAAATGCATAAATCTTATCTCGATAGACAGCACAAACTTAATTATGAGTTACTCCAAAAACTTGTTTGGAATGGATAGCTACGGATTCCAAATAGGTCAACGGCAGCATTTCTAACTGCAGTACTGGCTGATATGAGTTCGAATTTCCCGCTGGGGGATATCGGTACCTTCCGACTTATATTTACGCCTTGCGGACGATAGTAGACAACCAGATCTCCTGTTGGACGCTTCCAACATCTTAATATCAGACTTATAACTTGACTGAGTGCTTGCTTCTCTTAGCAACAGTTTGAAAAACACCAGCATTTTTCATCGAGCTTAGTGCAGTCACAAATTTTGATGCTAACTCAGTACCAGAACAACGTTGATATCCACCATCATGTTGGTACAATGTATTTAGTTGTTACCTAAACTTATTTACAGCTGACAGAGTTTATCTGAAAAAGTCTTGGATGGGACGATGTAATTCACTTCTATATGTCAGAATGTTTGAAGGCTTTTGGTTGTTTGAAATGATAAGCATGGAGCTTCTGCAAGTGATAGAAAACTCACTCGATCTCGCATTAAAATCTCATCAAGCAGATAGATATACTACCACTAAGAAATATATAAACATATATGAGTCTCAGCAGAGCTCAAACTAGCCGTCTATAAGTTATTAGTCCGAGATGCTGTACCAGTTGAGCTACTTGACCAAACTGTTTATCAAGTTATCATATCAATTCCATCAGTATGCATAACGCCCAAATGTCGTGCGAACGATTGTTATGCTACTGTCTGTTTATTATGAAACCAGATGTGCAGCTAGATCTTCCCATCTCATTAAATAACCATACTGGCTTGAAAGCAAAGGAGCTGGTTATCAACTGATTGCAAGACTATCCAACATAACGATAGGTTGGCACACTATTTTTGATGTAAATGATTTATGACTGAATGTGATGCGGAAATCTAGAATTTAGAAGGCTTTTCTAATCAGTCAGCTAGGGACCACTATTCAACTTTTAAACTTTTCCCAAATCTACCAGCTGGTTTCAGTCTATATTTAATAACAAGCTGAAATCAGTTGTGAAATAACTCACAACTTCCTCGACGGGTAATGTTAGCTGATATAGGGCCAGGCTGGAAAAGAGCTAGCGGCGGTCAAACCAAAACATGGCACCACTCAATGAAATGTACAACAGTTAGTCTAAACCAGCCACGTAGGAAGGTGTAGACTTCCTGGTTGGGGTCCTCGGGACGGTAAAAACCGATGGTTGGCAACAATTGGTAACATGGCTCAAAATCGTTCTCAATGTCTGGCGTAGATGCATCCACTCCTTGTGACTTATGACTTCTAATGAAACTGTTTTGTTCTTCGTTATTACTATTCCTTTGTCTCACACCTCTGTTTACTGTCTATATTATGCATTTCTCCTAATTTCTTCTCTTGCTTTGTGTGCTACGAGGAGGGAGTGTGGCGACTTGAACTTCCACACATATGTGCAAAGTTCTATGTCGAAAACCGACCGACCGACCGACAAACATGAAACACTGAATGGCTGTTTGCTACCAGCTTGGAAGTCTATAGCGATATGTACCTGCAGCACTATTCAGGATACGGTTCACAGTGGTGAGTTAAGGTCGCTAGCCTCAAAATTAATCTTCCCTCTATCAGGATAACTATTTGCTAATCGAGGTGAAGGAGTGCATTGGACGAGGACAGAACCCCGAACCACATGCGTGGTCAGTTAGTGTTCTACTGGAATTCTGGAATTCAAAACGTTTATTTGTTGTTTTTTTTGCATACATACGCCTAAATTTATCTGTTTTGTAGAAGTGATCTCTTCCACCAAAAACTTCGGCACATACATTTTCAGATGACTTCTAGGTACAATAAAAAAAACCCGAGTCGTTGTCACTGCAAGATCTGAGGGTTAATTGTTTGAATCCTGGTTCAGCCTAGGCCTTTATTTCATTAGTCATCTGATCACCGTGCATTACACGAATATCAATCTCTTAATCCAGTGCTACCCACGGTAAACTCATAACAAGTCTCTGACTATACACAAATACTCACTGAATTTATTCTGAGAATGAAATAAGATAATCTCTCTACCAAACTGGGTTTTGAATAAGGGTAGAATTAGAGTTTTCTATCATAAATGGAAGCTTAGAGAGAGATTATTTAGGGTGGTCTTCGATCGGTGGACTGATAATGAAATATTCGAAGACCTTCGACGATCGATCAAATTAAAACTGCTGTCATGGCATGATTTAAACCATCACCATATGAGGTGTGGACGACGTTTGCGTGTGTGTGTGTGTTTGTATGATCAGTAGTATAACAGACTTAGTAACATTCCTTCAACTCAATCCTTTCCTCGAAATCATTGTTAAGTCTTTCGATCATCGATTTATAATTTATTTATAATCTGAATCCGTTAGAGTTAAAATAGGCACTCAAAACTCGTGTATATCATAGAAACCAAAATCTATGATAACGTTTGAGTACGGAAGAGTATGTTAAATTAATACCTCTCTCCTGGATCGGGGATACACAGAATTGTCAAACTTTATATTTGATCTGAATACTACCTTTTATTTCATTATTGGTTTCATTTGTGTCGGGGCACAGAGAAACTAGAAGATGGATTTTGTGCATGTGCGAGTTACGAATGCAAGGTGTAAAAACAAGACCTGGTGGGATTATGGATATCTTGCTTGGACACAAAGTAGTAACTAATGTCAAGCGTCTAATTCTTCATTTGGTGCAGACTGAATTCTGCTGTCAGTCAAGTTTGCAATGTGGCCACCATTCTAGGTGGCTCACCATCACGGCACACTGTGATGAATAGGCTAAAGGCAATAGGCAGAAAGCCTTAGACGTGGTTTCGTGGTTTTTTAGCACTCACCAGTCACCCAGGGCTGCAGTCAAAGACGTTACTACTGGGCTATGTGGGCCCACTGATATCGGAGACCTAAGTTATAATCTCAGAAAGGATATTCGTTCCTTCAGGACTGTAGATACGCCTTGCAGACTAGTAAGTGCCATCAACCACAAAAGTTAGGTCCAAGGTTTCTTAACGATCGCCTCCACGATCTAACATTTTCTACTGTTCTTATCTAAAAATGCTAGATTTGACATATTTTCTTATTGAAATCAACACGTTTGTTTACACGCTTCCCAATATTGATCTTCTTTATTGGATTAGTTTTCTTAAATTACTTTATTTTGTTTGTTTTTTTCCCTTTTTTCATGATATTTCAAAATGATTCGATGAACAAAGAGACTTGTGCACTAATATTGACGATTGTACTTGATTGTATTTGCTTATACCTGTCCACCTGTCATGATATCTGTCTGTCTATCCACTATATTATTATTATTGTGGTTCCCTTGGGCTACATGTGTGACATAAGGCTCGAAAAGAACGTCTCCACTCTGTTCTTTTTTGTGCTGCGCTCTTTAGCTGGTCCCACGATAGCTTATAGTGTCTCATCTCCTCCTCGCAAGATATCCTCCATGTCACTCTCGGACGACCCACTCGTCGTCTTCCATCCAGGTTTCACGCAACGGTCTGCCCGGGGTAACATCGCAAGAATACATAGGGTTGTGGAATTATAAGTTATTCTTTTTCCCCTCAGCTGATAAACAGTAACAAGCTGATACTAAAAATGTGTTATGTACCCTTAACTTTATGCGATATCAGCCTATAACCTTAAAATAATGCCTAATCATGTCCTTTTGGAACCGTTGCTAGTCGTTTGTGTTTCCCATCCCTTCCGAAGTTTGAACTGTCACTGTTAGTAAGTTCTTCAAACCCATCATCAGTGTTTGTCAAAGTCATTAAAAATACATGCTCATTCAATATCACTCTCAACTGTTTTAACTGCTTTTTGAAACAGTCAGAACTGCTTGACCGCAGTCTATTATCTATTCTTGCTTATGCCTGACAGTGACATTATGGCTGCAGAGCTTGACGTTGTGATTAGCGTGTGAAATTTGTATCAATTAGATACTGCTGGGTCACACTGCCAGTCCTGACAAGACTACAGCTGTTCATCTCAGTCTGACATAAGGCTTTGAAGAGTCGAAAAGTGGGTCGGAACATCTGTTTAACGCCCCCTAAAGTGCTTGTGTGATACATAATGAAATGTTACTCCGTACATATAGTTTCCACTAAGTGAATTTGCAATGTTCGCTTGATCAAAAAATCCAGGTGTTGGTTCACAGGGGATTGATTAATTTCATTTAAAGAACCACTGAAAGCTGTGAAGCCCTTGGCCACTGCTTTTCCCTTCTGTGTGACTATTTAGTATTACCTCTTGTCAATTGGAGATCCTGGGTTCGATTCCCATATTACTGAAGAATCCCAAAATAAGACAAAAATGACTATCCGGTACACCCTGGTTTTCAATGGTTCTCTAAATAATATCAGTCCGTGAATTAACTTCAAAATAAAAAACTTTTTCCTATTATTTTTATTATAGTCTACGGGCTTTACATGGATGTCCAGACTTAATACTCGACGAAGAATTAGCCGTGGATGCACAAAGATATGCAGAATACTTGGCCAGTATCAGTGAACTTGAACACTGTACAGATACAGATGCAGGAGAGAATTTAGCCTTCTACACATGTAATACTAGTGCTGAGAAAAGAGATTTTACAGGTAAGTTATTATGAAAAATAGTTTTTTAATGTTTTATTTGTATCAGATGGTCACTGATAAGACTGGACTCTGGGTAGGGCTGGAGCGTTGGATTTTGAACCAAAGACTGAGTGGTGTAATGTGCAATGGGTGCTCACTGATGAAACGTCCATAACCAAGACGAAAACACCTGTCCAATCTTACTTAGTTCCCAGTGGTTATGATACTGATGTCAGCCTGTAATGTGACCTGATGAGCAGTCCGTAGACTAGTCAGTATGATAAAGGTTGTGACACGATGCCTGTTTTT
This sequence comes from Trichobilharzia szidati, assembly GCA_944472155.2. NCBI lineage: Eukaryota > Metazoa > Platyhelminthes > Trematoda > Strigeidida > Schistosomatidae > Trichobilharzia > Trichobilharzia szidati. The sequence goes on from OX235271.1 coordinate 216,295,702, forward strand.
GAAATAGGTACCAAACGGGTATTAATATTTCTCTCTAGTCTCAACTGCCTAATAGAGATTATCGATTAGTTGTAAAGTACAGTTGATAAATAGAACTTATTTGATGTTGTATGTTACCACTTAATGAGCTAATGTGCATTGGAAAATAATCCGAAATTGCTTCTGACCTACTTGGTGCATCGACCATGTCTGTGATATAACGAATTAACCATACGTTAATTCACAGTCAACACTATCGAACTACAAACAGTTTAGAGTTAAGCGTTATTAGCCACTTAGCACCAGCAGAAAATGGTCTCAAACACTTTAGGGGATAAGAGTTTCTTGTGGACTGTTTGTGGGTGTGTGCTTTTTGCATGTTTGCCCTAAGAGGCAGGTTTATTTTTATTGAGAGGCTCTCGACATCTAATGCAACTTGACAGTTTTATTTCTAAAGATTGATCAGAAACTGACTTCATTTTGGCATCCAGGAGGTACTGGACAGCTGTTTCGTTCCCGTTTGGGACTCCTCATCAGTACGCACCCATGATCTAACCAGAAATTGGAATAAAAACTTTCAAGTTACAAGACGAGTTCTTAGACAATTCAGTCATGGGGATAGGATCCAATGTCCCATCTCTTCTGGCTTCTGCTAATTCGTGAAGACTTAGCGTGCCCGGGAACCAAGTCGGCTGCTGATCAATCTTGAAATCGATCAAATCCCTCAAAACTCAATTTGTAGATTACACAGATTAAACAAACAGAACTCCCATGCATATATCTTTTCTCAAAGACATTCAATACAAATCCACTGAACTTAGTTCGTTTCAACTAAGAAATCAATGTTTTAAGCGAGAAAATAGGGGAAGACGTCTAAAAACAGTTGCTCTAACTTTAAGAAATACTTATCAGTCATTCAGTTATTCATTCATTCACGAAATGATTTTACATTTTGACCCATTGATTCGTTTGTGTTACTTAAACATTGATCAATGCATACTGGTCGATAAAATATATATAGTTGACCCAAATCTCATTATCGATTAGTTCAGTTCATTTTTAAATGCAAAAGAAACACATGCAAATATATCCTCAATTTCTTGCTAAAGAGGATTTTCTTTTTCCAAAAGTATCTATCAATCATTTTCAGGATAAGATCAATAAATGTATGTGTGTGTTAGTAGAATGGTGGTGGAATGGATTTTGATCCCCACAAGGGATCATGGCTGCATAATACTAAAGAACCCTAAAACAAACCAACCAATACTCCTTAGTTTTCGACCCTACTCTTATTGATTTCAGGTCTAATATCGAGTGTATATGTGTGTGGAAAATTGAGGGATATTAGATAGTTGGAGGCAATTGGCAGGAGGCCTTGGACCTAGGTTTCGTGCTAGTTGGCACTCATCAGCAAGGTGTATCTGCAACCCTGAAGGAACTCATGTCCCTTCTGAGATTGCCTCCAACTATCTAATATCATTAAGTCAATGTGCACCGTGATGGCGAGCTACCTAGAATGGTGGCCACATTACAAAACCTGACTGTTAGAATTCAGTCTGCACCAAAGAAAGGACTAGACACACATCACACTAGTTACTAGTGTCCAATCCAAATTGAGGGATATGTTAAGATTTCAACACAGTGAATGTGTCATCCATATATCTCCACCATAACCTAGGAGACGGATTAAACGTTCTAAGAGGTTTATGTTCCCAACTATCCATAAATATGTTTGTTGCTATTGGGGATATTGGTGATCCCATCACTATGACATTAGTTTGTTTATACAGCTTATTTTGAAATTGTAATACAGTGGAGGTTAGACATAACTGAACACCTAATATGATTTCATCAACCGAGAGCTTGGTGGTACTTTTGAGTTCAGGATTAGTGTTCAGTTCATTCCTAACTACCCCCAGATCTGTATTAATGGGAATATTAATATGCGAACTGGTTATGTCAAAACTAATCATTTTTTTTCATCTTTTTCTAATTGAATTTCCTCTAGTTTCTATTTCACTACAAAGGTTATAGTGGGGATTTGTGGATAACACATTCACCGTGTTGAAATCTGAACATATCCCTCAATTTTAGACGGAATATAACTAACTCACTTCTGAGTTAGATTACGAACACGATGATTTGCGTATGCTAGACTGTAGAATAAAACGAAAACAAGATGGGGGGGGGGTTAGATACTCGCATTTATCAGAAACCGATACACTCTAATGCAAAATACTTAAACTTTAATTCATCCCATCTAGAATAGATAAATAAAAATGTTCAGTTAAATGTCTGTATAAGCGGGCCAACAGCCCAACTAGCAAGCCAGGAGATTTAAATAACGAAATCAAACAAATAAAGGAAGTATTACTAGTGAATAACACACTGCCCACCAGAATTTAATCAGAAATATCTAAAGAGCCATAGAAACATTAAGATTAGTAATAAAAATTGATGAAAATAACGAAAATAATATAGAATTTCAAGCTTCTGTAGCACCACCGTATAAAGAAGGGACGTCAAAGGCCTTACTTAAGGTTCTCAATAAGGCTGGAATTAGGTTGGCATTTAAACCGACCAACCAACCAACCAACTGTCTCAGAGATAAACTTTGTCGGCTTAAGAACCCAATTGATCCAATTAAGAAAAATAGTATAATTTACCAACTACACTATGTAATGACTGTGAGGTCAATTACATAGGTCAGTCAAACTAATAGACTGTGGTCAACTAGATTATTGGAGCATAACATTTTTTAGCTAGACCTAGAATAATTGACCCTGCTAAGTTAAATAACCTAGAAGAAAGCTCAGCCATTGCACTGCATTGCATTCACTTGCATGTAATCACACACCACAGGGGTGGGACAGGGTGAGATTATTAAGAAGTAATATGGTTACGTGGATTGGGAAAGAGAGAGGTTAATCACTGAAGCTTTGTTTTTCGTCGATTCAACACCGCAAACGTGCAATCGGAATGACGCATCGCCTATATCAGAGATATGGAAAGTGGCAACAAACAACAAAGGGAAGTTGGAGAGACAGAATAAAGAGAAAATTTATTTATAAGACAAATTGTGAAACCGTGTGACTAAAATTGATATGATTATGAGTAGCAATAATTTATGCTCGAAACCTTGTCATCCAGTTGTTAATACTGCATCATCGCTGTGTGATAATTAAAATAAACTTATCTAATGTGGAATTACATTCTACCACAGTGCCCAAGTATTTTACACTTCCATTAAAGTGAACTTAGCATCATCCATTTAATGCTCACCAACCTCTTGGAAAGCTTGATATCAATTCCCAGCCGATACACTTCTAAAGCACACCTAATTAGCTGTATGCCAGGAAAAGAAAGAAAGAAAGTCGAGAGTGTGGCTAGAGACACTATCCTATGAAAACAGTACTATCACTGTACAAAACTCAAAAGCTTGGAGGCGTTATTTCCATTGGCAATGCAAAAAATCACTGACTTAACTCACTAACCACATAGATCTTCGAATGTTGAGTGAGTATGAGGTCGTAACAAACTCTCACTTGAGTTTCTTAAATGACTTAGTCATCGGTCAACAAATCATTCAACTGTTCGACTTACAAGGATTCTACTGATCACAGCGAGAACTTCACTGCAGACTGGCATCATCCTAAGGAGTGGATGGATGGCATTTTTTTTTCCTTCACGTTCCCCAGTGAAACATAGGGCTTCAAGCAAGTGGCTTGAAGTTTCTGTAGCAGTGTTTATTTTACAGGATGGGGTTGCTAGCCTCATGCCCAACCTTTCCTCTTCACCAGCATTATTTCTGGCTTAGTGAGGTAAAGGAGTGCGTTGGCGGCCGGGGATCGAACCCCGGACCATGTTTATGGTGGGTGAGCGTCCTAACCGCTATGCCACCGACGCACGCATGGGCCCAATGTAAAGAAAGATATTTCCTCTCCAAAGAGGCTTTATGATTATCAAGATTTTACATTAAATATATAAATGATCCTAAATAATCTGTCACTTTACAACTAACTTTAAAAAAAGAAACATTTTCATTGATACGGGGGTTGAAAATGAGAAAGAGATAGTAAATCAATTTCAAAAAAAAGTTTTTATTATTACTGTCTAGACTTCAGAATGACGTAAATGACTTGTTAACGTATATTAGAACGGTTCAGCATGTACACGTACACCCACCCACTCACTCATGTACGCATTTGCGCGCCCACACACACACACACGTACACAGCCTATAAATGACGAACTCTTACATGTGATTCAAGAATAATTAGGCTTAGTAATTCGTTTTATCATTTACTTACGCTTAAAGTACGAAACAAAAAGCAACTGATGACATAAACTTTTACTGTTGTAAGTGCTATTTTAGGTGTTCAATCTTTGACGTTGTTCTTATATCATTATTATCATTATTATTATTATTTAAATTAAGCAATACAATAAATACACTGACGACAAGCATTAGCATTACTTACTAGCTAGCTAGCTAGCTATTAATTACGCTCGAACTTTTTTTGGCGATATTGTCACGTGTGTGCATGCTAATGACGTTCAAAGCGGTAAATCAAAGTAGAGTCGACAACAGTGGAACCACGTGAAACACAGTATATTCATGGAGAGAGAGAGTGAGACAGAGAAACGTCATTTCAAGTGGTATAAAAAATTTTATAGATAGGATAACTTTAATTTTGAAATTTATTTAAACATGCCTCTGAATTTTAAAATATAGATTTCGTCACGAACTATCATCATCATCAGCTGGAATTCACGGGTCAGTGGATGAATAGTCAACCAGCTTAGTTTCGTAATCTCAAGGTACTGTGGTATCAAAGCACACACACACCTGGAGAGTTACAGACTAGGACGAAACAGTTGTCTCCAAGTGCCTTCAAATTTACAGTGATCTCCAACAGATTTTATCCAAATCACTCGAAAATTCGCAGTCTAAATATTAATCCTCTCCTCATTGATGGCTACTGGATGAAGGTTTTGGAAGTGTACCGAGACGTTGAAGGCAATAGGTCCGCAACTATGTCAGTGTGAAGTGGATGGTTGAGAGTAGCACTATACGACAAAATGACAGAGTCAGAATTCATAGGTCATCGAACCCCATCCCAAGTGACTTAATGATCAACAAGCTTAGTTTCGAGTTGAATTCCTAATGAAGTCTTGGATGGTTACCGATTCAGAGTTCCAAAATAGGATGGAACATCTTTCCAGTGCTCCCCTGGTGGTTTTCAATGATCTCTCTAGCTAATGTTGATCCATGACTAAATCCACATTGAAATTCATCAAAAACACCTACAAATACTCATGGCCTAAATATTTATTTCAATGACTGTCGTTCAGGTTAAGAAGCGACATTTAGGGTAAGGATTAGATTAGGACTAGACACTTGTTCGGTATTCAATTTGAATTATGTTTCGGAAAAAAATCTTCCTGGAACCCGAACAAGACGCATTATTAATAACAGCATTAATAATCGTAAACTCAGCCAATTCATGATAAGTGTATCTCTCATTGACCACTTCAAAGCCACTGAAGAGCTCATTAGTTTAGATTCCCTGTCTATTGTAGAAGCTTTCTGTTACTGACTATCACTTTGGATTAATGCTCATACAGTCCAACTGTTAAAGAGGGAGTGATTCAAAAACAACAAGATGCAGGAATAAAGCCACTTTATTGCTGTAGTAGCGTCCTCTAAGGTGGATGGTTTATTTGTGAATGTCTTATTCAAGTATTGGTTTGTAGGGATTTGATTGATTGGTTACAGGATTTCATCATGAGCTGATATCATTCAGAGAACCATTGGAAAACCAACAGGGAGTACTGGACAGATGTTTCGTCCTAGTACTTGGGACTCTTCGTCAGTATGAACCCACCCCGTTGGGGTTCAAACTCAGGACCTTCCGGTTACATCGCCTAGTTGGGAGTAAGCTTGGTAAAAAGCGAAGGTTGAGCATGAGGTTAGCGATCTCACCCCAACACCACTGTTGCCGAAATTGTATGCCTCATGTTCCAATCGGATCGAAAAAGGAATGATAACAATAAGCACCAACCAACTAGAAATTTAAAATAATAATAATATCGCCATCATACCATTGTGACTAGAATACCCCTTTTTCAATGTCAATTTTCACTATTTGCAAAGAAAAGAAAAACAATGAAAATATGAAATAATTTGAAATGTGTATTGTTAAGCAGCCTTTATTAAAGTACATCATTTCACTAAGGAAGTAAAATACAACTAATCAATGTGACTTTTCTCTACACTATTTTTCTGAATTGTATTCATTACTCACTAAGGCAACAGATAATTAATCACGTGTGAGTAACAAAAAGAAAAAGGGAAGTAAAACTGTAACAGGAGAAGACAAGAGTCTCTGTGAAGGAGTGTTTATTTGCAGCTTGATAAAGATATACCGGCGTAATTTTGTACTTTTGTTTTGTTTCTGTACGTCCCCAGTGGAATATGGGGCACGTTCAAGCTTCAGCCTTGAAGTTCCAGTAGCATTGGCGCTTATTTTTACGGGATAGGGTTGCTAGCCTCCCTCTTTACCAGTCTTATTATTTACTGGCTTAGCGAAGTAGAGGAGTGAGTCCGCTGGGGATCGAATCCCGGACAACATGCGTGATCGGCGAGCATTCTATCACTGTGCCACCGACGCAAGGGTTGGGTAGGATTTTGTATATTGTATGTTAAAATCCTCATTTGCACAGGTCTTCCGTGTTGGGCTGCTTCTGCCCTTCGTATGTTTACTTTCCCTGTCTGCCATGTTTCGCACACTATACTGCTTGATTCATCTGCTCTCTCTGATGTCAAATCTATCCCCCAGCTATTTGATATTTTTCTCCTGATGAACGTCTCTTTATATACTATTGACAAATTTTGTCAGTAGCATGCACCACGCAACTATTCCACTTACTTGGGAAATTATGTTACTAAGGTTTACAGTGTAGAAAGGGTAGTCGAATGAGAACAAGCATTTACCACCACAGGATTATTATTATTATTGTTTCCTTGGGTTCCTAGTGAAACATAGGGCTTCAACTGCACGTCTCCACTTGCTTCTGTCTTCTGCTGTACTTTTCACCTGCATCCATGTTAATCCATACTGTTTCAACTCCTCCTCACACGATCTCCTCCATGTCACCCTTGGACGTCCCACTCGCCGCTTCCCTTTCGGGTTCCACTCGAGCTATGGCCTGATGCGCGATGTCACCCAACCGCCTCCTCAACTCAGCGAGTGTCCAATCCGTCTCCACTTTCTCCTGCATATTTGTTGAGCGATTGGTTCTTGTTTTGTTTGTTCCCATAGCATCTTGTTTGTGATTCTTTACGGCCATCTAATCTTCAGTATGGAACGAAGACAGTTGTTGATAAAGGTCCGCAACCTGTTGAAAATATTCTTGGTGACACACTGGCCAAGTTTCTGATCCGTACAGAAGAACTGACTTGACGTCGTTTGTATTGAAAATCCAAATTTTGTTGTTGATGCAGGCTGAGTGACGAAGATTTCCAGATTGGTTTCAGGTTGATGAATGTGTTTCTCGCCTTCCCGATTCTCGCTCGATTTGACATCGTCGTCCGTTCCTCCTGTGGTTGAGACAATGCTCCCTAGATAAGTGGAAAAAGTAACCTCTTTCAAATCCCTTCCGTTGATGGTGATTGGCGCTGGATGTTGCTGCTGTTGTTGGTACCACAGGATTACTTCTAGTCTAACTCGGGATACTAGTCTGAGTAAGGAATTTCCCACAGAAAAGCACATCGGTCTCCACCGAAATTTTTTATCAGACACTGGTAAGTATATCGGCTATACCTCAAGTCTACCCATCAAGCAATGTTATGTGGTAGTCAGTCATTAGATGATGGGAAAATAAACACCACACTGGGAATCTAATCCCTCCTTTAAAAAATGACAAAGCTCGAAATGAAATTTTTGACGCAAAGTAACTAGCGCTTCTATTTAAGGAACTGTGAAAATTCTTAGAAACCAATGAAACCAGTCAAGTGTTCATAAAATGTATCTAAGTTAAAATGGAAGAACAACTGTCACAAAAGCAGAAAATACCACTCTCCAACTATGTCTTTCTTCTTAATCATCAGTAACATTTCAATACACTTCATATGAAACATAAACACTTTCAATTAACTTGTGAAGAATACCTCAGTCAGACCAGACCAACATGCCGTCTAAGCAATTTATAGTTCCTAGTACGCTTGACATAGTATTTCATGATTTAATAGAAATTACTTCAGTTCTACAGTTTTATAGGCGGGATTTAAGTGAGTTGACATGGCAACATACGGTGATATTTTTCTAATAAGTGTCTCCACTTGACAATCCAAATTGATCCAATTACAGTTAATATTAACTGTTAGACATTGTTAATGTGACCATTAAGTAAAGAAAATTAACCAAGGTAGTATATACTACTGTTTTAAATCAGTAGTTGAAGACCATACAACTCAAACAGTTGTGCTTTCTAGAATATGTAGGGTAGCTAGTTAGTAGCTGGAATTCCGGTTAGTTTGAACCAATTCAGCCCTCTGAGCCCAGTAGACAAACAAGTGAAACGCCTATCTAGTGTTTAAATCACTACAATATGACCAACAAATACTGATCGGCTGATGTGAGTACTTTCCAATGACTCATAAGAAGCAGCAGTACAAACTCTCTGACGATTGCATGTCCCAGCATTTTAATATTTACTTCATTTTTATATAAGACTTTATTGATATTTTATTTCTACTGTGTATTAATTAATATCCTGCAGGTGTTGACGCCACAAAGACATGGTATCAAGAAATAGAAGAATACGATTTCAATAAAGAAAATCAATTTTCTTGTGGTAAGTCAAAGGCAAAGTATTCAGTAAAAGATAGAAATCCATTTGAAAGACGGACTAGTCATTGAATGACTTTGAAATTTATCTCGTCTTTTTCATTCTCCAAGATGTTGTCCTCCCATTCCTTAGAGAATTATCAAAATATTTATGCGAAACTAACTAACTTAAGAACATAAATTCATCAATGTGGCTGGGATCTTTATCTCGAAAACAGGGTTCGAAAATCCACGGCCTAGTTCATAGTGCATAAGGATAGGATAGTGTCAGTGATCAGTATAAAAGTTGTAAGGTTGTTCAGGGTTATTCATTAAGATTATCATTCCAGTAATTACTCTCACTTCCTAATGAAGAGTCACCAGTGGGACGAGGCAGCTATCCAGCACTCCATGTTTTTCAATGATTTTCTGAGTGATATCAATCCGTAGTGAAGCTTGATAGCAATCAAACACCTAAAAACTAACACTTGAAAATATTATTCTGCGGCTTCCTAGTGACTGGCTATGGGAGGAAGTTCTGTGAGAGGTCGTGACCATTGAGGTCCAGCGACTTGTGTACTAGGACAGATACTGAGTGGCGGCGGCCAGAATGTTGCGTTTGAAAGCCACATTCATTTATAGCATCTTCTTCAGGACAGAGATGTGGTTTTCTTTGTCAGTTTTGGATTTTATGTGTTTAGGGTTGATCAGATAAACGTGCTTCTTCGATAAGACACTTAGTAGTAACTCGTGTCATGTCATGTATCTCGTCCTTTGTTTGGTGCAGACTGAATTCTATTAGGCAAGTTTGCAATGTGGCTACCATGCTACTATTTTTCTGGCTTAAAGTAAGATGATACACATTTTGAAATCATGCATGCTGAAATGAAAAGATTCATAATTCTAGCGCCTGAATAAGAATTTATTAAAAACACTTGTACACCCCAGCTATTCGTCTGCTCAATAACTTGTGGTCAACGTGATAGGAGTACTTGTTTTTCGTTTAATTTTGCATTTCTCGTTGACTCATTATATTGAAAATCAAAACAAATGGTGATTCAGCGAACAGACTCTTTTCAACGAATTTATCATCAAGTTGTACAATCGTATATATATGGTGTTTTTAAGAAGTTGTATCCGGTGAGAGAATTGAAACATAGGTGTAAATGCATAAAATAATAACAATAATAATAATATGAAATTAAATTAAAACTTAAAATGTTTGTGATTATAATCGTAGTTAAATGTCAAGTGGCAAAGCAAATTAATGTCATATATAGAATAATTCATAGGATGGATAAAACTTGAAAAAGGTGTGCAATTATAAGATTAGTAGACAAATCGAACAAAATAAAAACGTTACATAATATTTTGTTGTAAAAATGAATTGATTTAGAATGACAAGTGGAACAAGTGAAATAATACCGGGAACAATTAAAAGTGAGAGTAGTAATAGTAACAATTGACTTAATAAGGAAGAGTATACAAATTGAAAAGACAAAAATGAAAAAATGAAAAATTGGTAGAGCTAAAATATGATTGGGGATTACCATACTTTAGCATAGAGGGATTAAGACCATGAAAGTTGGAGGGGTTGAACGAACTTTTTCTGTAAACAGAGATCTGACTTTTCTGTTTCGATAGCCAAAGCTTCAGCAATACAGATGAGTCGGGTACGTAGGGATTTGGGTAAATTACTTTTGGCCTTGTAGATGACTTTGAAGGCAGAGGCTATAGAGATAGGGTGATCATTATCGACCAGATGTTCAATGATCGCGCTTCTTATTGCTCCACTTCCACCTTTTCGTAACCATGCAGGATAGTGTTCTTGCACCCTCTTGGACAAAACTCGTGTCGAACGACCGATATACCTAGCTCCACACGAGCAGGTGAATTGATAAACACACATAGAGTTGGTCAACTGTGGGATCTTGTCCTTCAGGTTTTTGAACAATAATGGTCGACTAGTAAAGGCTATTCTCAGAGACGCAGCAGGGAATGTTCTTTTCAGGGACTGTGATATCCTTCGTTTCATGATATCGGACGCTAAGTCCCCTTTGAATTCCAAGCTCATGTAAAGTATCTTCTTTGGTACGGTTGATAAGTCACGTTTTTTAGGATTTGAATGTATATTCTTATCTATAAAACGTGGTGGAAATCCATTTTCTACTAGGATTTTCCTCAAGATGTATAACTCATCTTCCACAGTATCAGGGCTACATATGCGCCGAACACGAGTGGCAAGCGACCGGATCAGGTTTCGTTTTCGACCAAATGGATACCGAAGTGTTCGGTCTCTGTTGATGCGTCGGCCTCTAGTATAATGTCTAATGAATAAGCTGAAGTTATTTGGGTTGTTGGTGATTAGCACACTGAAATCCAGGATGTACATTCCGTACTATTTAGGATTCACCAGCTGGATCTACCTGAACTTTCACTGAATGGTGGTGTTCATACCCTGTACCCATCATTTCAAACCCGCCTCTTACGCAGCGGGTATCAAAAAAATAAATTAAAAAATATCTGGCACCAATTGCATAAAAGGTTGTTCTCATGGCCTAGTAGATGAAGTTCTAGAGTTTGAAATGATGGGTGAAGAGTTAGAGTCTCAGTGAAAACATCATAAATCAATGGGGACTACAGGTACATCCAATTAACGAGTACCATTCGGGACGAAATGCATCTCCTGGGCTTAATTCCTAGTCACCATCAACCAGAGTAACTTCAGGTGTACTTTACATAGTTTGGTATTGTTTAGGTTTGTAAGTTGAGAGGCTTCCATTGTCCTTTCGAATGACATCCTCAAGCCTAATGTCAGTAAGAAAGCTTCGCAGTTAAGCCATGCAACTCACAGAAGTCAACATCCACCTGAGCCACGAGTATTATGATTATTATTGTTTCCTTTAATTCCTAGAGGAACATAGGGCTTCAGCCATGCGTCTTCATTGCGTTCGGTTCTCTGCCAACGTTTCCACCTGGCTCCAAGTCTGCCCACATGCTTTCATCTCCTCTTCACATCACCTCCTCCAAGTCACCCTTGGACGACTAACTCGCCGCTTCCTTATCAGGTTCCACTCGAGCGATGGCCTGTCGTGTGATGTCACTTGATGGTTTGTTTTCTCACAGTATGGCCAATCCACCTCCATTTCTTCCTGTATATTTGTTGCACAATCGGTTCCTGCTCGGTTTGCTCCCAGAGATCCCTGTTGCTGATCTTTTCTGGCCATTCAATCTTGAATATTGAGCGAAGACAACTTTTTATGAAGGTGTGTAGTTTGTTTGAGGTGCTCTTCATGACGCATCAAGTCTCTGATCCGTATACTAGCACTGACTTCACATTGGAGTTGAAAATCCGGATCTTATTTTTGACGCTGAATGCTGTTGACCTCCACACAGCTTGAGAGAAATGAAGGCTTGTCTTGCTTTCCCGATCCTCACTCTGATATCCTCATCAGTTCTGCCCGCCTGTATTTGAAACGATGGTTCCCAGGTAGGTAAAAGAGGTTGTTTCTTTCAGATTCCTCCCAATTATGCTGATTGTTGTCACTTGTTGTTGGTGTTGATGTTGCCCAGGAATCTTCATCACCTCTGTTTTCTCTATGTTCATCTGAAGTGTTATCTTTGATGCTTGTTCTGCCAACTTGTTGCTTTTCACTTGCATATCTTCCAGTTTGTGGGAAATCAGACATATATCATTGGCGAAATCCAGATCCTCCAAGTTTTTTGTGTGAGTCCATTTTATGCCTGTTTCCTCATTGCTCGCTGTTTGCCACTTATCTAATAGTTATTTCTTTTCTCTCTTGCAGGACATTTTACACAAGTCATCTGGAAATCGACATTACGAGCTGGATTCGGTAGAGCATTTTCAAAGGATCATCGAAGTATCTATGTTGTTGGTCGATATGATCCACCTGGAAATTATTCTTTAGAGTTTGGAAAAAATGTTCCACCATTAGTTCATTGTTAAATAACTTAAAAAATTATTTCGTTTTGTTTTTCTATTTTTATTTTTGTTGGGATACTTTGTGTATACTTTTATAATTTCTACCCTATACCAAAACAAAAATTAAATTATCCTTCTAATCAGGGAAATTTTATTTATGTGTAGAGAGATTTACTGAACTATTCACAATCACCGTTGAACGATGTGGAGACTCCATCTCCTTTTTTGTCACTTCGCACAAATATTTTTATTCTTATTTTTTTAAGGGAGAGTGAAGGGATTATTTTAATTCTATTTATTTATATATGTATTGGTTATAATAAAAACTGAAAAATCATTAACCGTCTTCCTTTTTAATCACATTTTTTCCGAAGTAAATTCACCACTCAGAGACGACAGAAAGGAGTCATTTTAATCGTATCATCAACCGTGACCTTTAGACAATAAAAATAAACTCAGGGAAGAAATATATTTGCATTAAACTAAACGTACTACTGATTAAATGAGATGAGTAGTGGCATATCACTCATACATCAACCAGTAGTGCTTGATAGCTGACCAGCCATATCGAGGTGATCTTAACAGCTGATGACCGTTTCACTCATCTGATGCGAAGCTCATCAAAAGTGTAGGCAGTCTGACTCAACTCAGTGGGGGGGGGACGAATCAGTCCACACACATTCAATTTCTGGTAAGCTATTTGATCAAATTGGTCGTAGCATAAATCAAAATTCACAGCTTGTAAATTGATTGGCAATTTTCAACCTAAACAGTTTGAGTAGTGTTGAGTAGATCACCTATTTTGATCTGAATAACTTGGAAATTGCGGTGAAATTTTGTTCACTCTAACTGCATAGATTGCACAAACTGTGATTTCGATACTTGAAGAAATATATTCTTCCTCAATTAGTTCCTCATCATTCTCTTTACACTAATATTTATATATATCTTTAAAAATTTTATTCCTTTGCTAACCAAGTAGAAGATAGGGCTTGAAACTTGAGCTTCGAAGTTTCAGTAGCAGGTGGTTTTATCTTCACATTTTAGGGTTGGTAGCCTAACGCTTAACCTTCCCTTTCTACTGGGCTTACTACCAGCTGAGAGGTATTTAGCAGTGCATCATCTGAGGATCGAACCCCGGATCATATGCATGGTTGGCGGGCGTTCCACCGCTGAACCAATGGCGCAACGTAAACATACATATATATATATATATACCCTCACATACAAATTATCCCAGTCGTGTGTTGATGTCAGTCAATAAGAATTATCAGTTTTAAGCTACGTAAGAGAGGCGAAAGTAATTGCGGAATTCAAGATCACTTCATTTGTAGCGATTAGCAACAGGTTGTTATGTAACCGGTAATTTGCAAAATAATGCTGACTGAAATGAATAGGTGAATAATTTAAACATAAGGATATTATTATTCCCTCAAGTTCCAAGTGGGACATGGGGCTTCAACAGCATATCTCCATCTCATCCTCTTCCCTGAAGTCTTCTTTAGCTGGCTACACAGCTGACAACCGTAAGCTTTCATCTCCTTTTCACATGATCTCTTCCATTCCATCCTCGGACGCACACCCAATTTGTCGTTTTCTATTCAATTCCCACTCGAACCATAGCTCCTGACGCAGGATGTCACTTGTCGGTCTCCTCAGTTTGTGTCCGATCGATATGCGTTTTCTTCAACATATTTGTTGGGGTATAGGTTCTAGGAAGCTTCAAAGTCACGATTCTTTGTTGCTAATTATTTCTAGCCGGCCACTTGGTCTTCAGTATGGAGTCAGCGAAGGCAGTCGTTGATAAAATTTCGAAGCCTGTTGGAAATGCCAAGATATCAGGGTACAAATAATTCAACTGAATTAACTAGAATAGCAATCATAGAAAATAATAATTTCAAATCATAGTTACACGGATGGAGAACTCCATGCATATTATGTGGACAGCTATTGCAAAGAAAGGCGAGGCACAAACTTCTCTAGTGCACACAGATTTGGCTTATTCAGGTGAAAAGTCTTAGGGAATGCAAAAGTTTGGGTGAGATACGACAAATGACATTGGAAAGTTTTCTGCCACTGTCGACTTCACATCCTGTGTTGGTGGGGGGGGAGGTCGGCTAATACTGAGCTGTGTCTAGCTTTATTCAGTCCTTTCTAGAATATTCACTACTCAATTTATTGTTTTTTCTCAATGTGTTAAGATGGATTTTAAACTACAATCAAGATACGTCAAAGTTCTCAAGAATCAGAGACCAATCGCATGATCACTCACATTCCTACTGTGTAACGGTTTGTGATACTATTAATTGAGTACTTAGAATAGGGAGATACGGGGTTTGGATTAGTAACTCATCTAGGTCGAAACTAACGACCTCTTTGAATTCCTGACGTTTTTAGCGACTGTCAACACTTAACTATTGATCGCCTCACTTGCCTGTGGAGGTCGAAATTACATAGAACTACAATCAAACCAAAGAAGCTAATGCTGGGAACGATAGAGAAATGTTTTAGCACGGGCAGATTATTCTGGTGTAATAGGATGGTTTAATTCAGAAAGTTACTTTGTCTATCTACATAACACTTTCAAGGTTAATCTCAAAGAGAAGAAAGCTCACTGTTCCGAGAACAAGTGACATATACTGTGGCCTTAGCAATCAAAAAACTTTAGGAAAATATCAAAATGGCGAAGGAGATACTAGATGCATCAAGGATAGGCAAATTCCTTGGACAACAAATGGAAATTATCGGGTTGGTCAAGCACTCTAAAATTTCTGGTGTCGAATCATCCCAGCCTATTCTGGCTGAAATAGCCCCCTCAGTAGACGAAACTGCTAATAGCACTGTTACAACACAATTCTGCATCAAAACCCAGGCGTAAGCAACTGCAACGATGGACGTTCAAAGTAGGATCACAGTGGTCTGACCAGAATGTAACATGAAGGCATCTGATTTCCAACGAACCACATTCACTTCATGACCACTCTAATATTTGGATAGGACTAAACTCGCATCAAGCTAAAGGCTGATCAGTCGCTGAAACTTAGCAGATTTTAAATCTTTCACATACACAGTTAGCCATACCACGGCGTGAAAACTTCAAGACAATACAGTTTTCACCCAGAAACAATCATAGATGCTTAACTGGTAGCTTTGTAGTGCACCTTCCTGGTACCATAATAGAAACTTAGGCTAAAATAAATAGCACAAATTGAAGCGGTTAAATAAATATTTAGCTCGAAATCGGATGCTTAGGGTGTTTACAAGTTTGTTTCAAATAGTAGGCATCCAACTAGGGTTTGACATCATTTTTGTGCTATCCTTTGTTCTGAATAATAAGTGCATTCTCGGAATCCCCAGTGTCAATGGACGTGAACATTGAACGTTTGTTTATTGGAACTGGCAACCATTGGTGGGCAATTGAAAGGCGCGAATGGAACGATCGCTTGCAAGTTGGAAGAAGGTGGAAAGAACACGAATAAAAGTACCTTATAACTTCATTTGTACTTAACATTTGTTTGCAGACTTTGTAGTTGTCTTCACTTTAATTGCCAAACAATATAATTTCGTTCAAGGAATATTGGTGTTTTGGATTCAAAGTTGAAAGAAATACATAGTATTTATCGGTTCAAATCGCTTACGTCTTCATTACAATAGGAACTTAGGGCTAAGTTCCTTGACACCCAGGTAATACTTATTAGGCGGATAGGCTGAAAAACCTCCCACCTGAAATAACCTCAACTTTTATCATACTAAAATCTACTGTTCATTTAGAGCACAATCACAAGTAACAGAGTCTTTCTGATTTATGTTTTGTGGTCAGCATTGACAGATAGAGATCAACTCCCGATTAAGCGGGTAGCATAGTGCATTGAGTTTAGTTAGGCTTGTTGAAGAAGAGAAATAGCAGTATTTGGACAGTGTTATTAGAAGACGGAGATTATCTGAAAAAATAATGTGATTTATTTGCGCCATACATTTCGAACAATCTGATCCCTCACACATTTACTTGTCAAGTCGATATATATGAAAAAATTAAAGGCAACTATATTAAACAAAGTGACAAAAAGAAAGATGTAAGAATGATTAACACAACGTTTAGTAATCCAATCAAGTAAGGACTACCAATGCAGGACAGGAGTAATAATAAACTGCTTTTGAATACACAGTGGGCGAGGGGTTGGGCTTAAGTTTATGGATAGCTATAGCCTCAGCGTATTTCAATAAGCACCCTTGACCACTTTTATAGATGACCTTAAAGGCTGTGTTAGCATCAGTCTTATGGTTCATCTCGATTAGATGTTTGGCTATAGACGAAGTTGGTAGTCTGCCACCTGAGTCTATTGGTTCTCCACAATTCATTTGTTTTTCTAACCAAATATATAGCAGTCACAGGGTTTTTGGTCAATAGGACGACAAGAGTGTGCATATAAGTTGTGCAATTAGTCATTATAATTGTAATTGTAATAATAATAATAATAATAATAGTAACGGTTCTATTAATAGTAAGGATGAAAAAGTGAAACGATATGTGTTAACAAGAATAACGAAAAACAGAATGATTAAACAACTATATGTTCAGGTAGAAGTAGTCAATGAAGGCTCAGAAAAACAAATAAACCGATTGAGTAATGCTAGATTGTAAGGGAAGTAGACAAAATACGTTTTAATGAAGATGTGATAAGATTAAGGGATGATAAGAGAGTGGGGTTGAAAATATTAGTAAGGGGTGGTGTAGAAGTCATCAGTTGGTTACATCTTAATAGATCAATGCGGGAGGGATAATGGCTGTACGAACTTCTTTTGAATGTATAGTTTAGGGGCCTAATAGTTCGAATGCCTATCGTCTCAGTTGTATGCAGCAGACGAACACAAAGTCTACTGGAAAGATCCGGTGGGATACAATGAATTACCTTGAAAGCTTTTGTTTTCTCCACTACATGGCCACTATCAACTAAATGTGACAAAATGGAGCTATGGATTGTTTTTCTCTGTCCATACCACGACAGGAGATATTCAGCAATGATATGTTGGCTAAGCCATCTAGTAGTACACCCAAAAGACTGTCACCGCAGGTGCAATCAAACTGATAAATGCACATAAATGTGGCAAAACCATCAAGCTTATCCTTCGTTTGCGTCCCAATCATTCGTCGTCTAGAGAATGACAAACACAAGTATGCTGGGTAAAACGTTCTTCGTATACTCCTGCAAAGTCAGTGGAATAAAATCTCACTTGATAAGTCACCAATAAATTGTAACTTAAGAAATAGAAGTTTTGATGTGCAGTCATAGTCTCAGGTTTTCTCTCCGAAAAAATTTTCATATATTTCTTTATATAACTAATCGGATAGCCCATCTCCATCAAGGAATCATGAATATATACAACGGACCAATCACATGAAAGAAGGATTTTTGATTAAGGCGAACGTATATTTATGGAAAAAATGCATAAAAACTTGACAAAATTGTCTACTATGTGACAGAAACATCTTCAAATTTAGCATAGAAGTGTCAAAAGAAAAGTCACACCACATTCTGTACATATTTTCATCCAAATGACCATGAATGAGATCCTTTTGAGATCCATTTACAGCCCTAAACCTACTTTATAGTCTTCCCCAAAATCCTTCTATTGAATTCATGTGTGTCTTTGTAACTGAAAGCACAAAATCACTAGAATGGTTCACTCTGTGATGAATATATCCAAGAGGTGACGGCGGGTTATAACTTTTCCATTCATCAGTATGTACTATGTATCCCCTGTTTCACAAGTCGAGTGACAGTAGGTACTAAGGTAGTAGACCTTCTGTCTGGTATTCTCTCCACGAATCCTTGCCGCAGGGAAGTGTTATATGAACCAAATATTGTTGACTGGCTCACCACCACGGTTGTATTTTTTCTTCAGTAACACAGTTTCGTCCACGTGTACGACGATACCTTCTCCGCCTAACAAAGAAGTAATTCTCTCCATTTTCCATGATGAGACTTCTTTGCAGCGCTAGTACCACTGAAATGTTGGCACAAGGCTACTTTCGGTTTCAGCAGCTGCGCCTCTCACAGGCTGTTTTGAAACTCAGTAATTACAAATTTAAAAAATCTGGGTTAGGGAGAAATGCGACCTAGTAAAAAATGTTCCAACGAAATATTAAAATTATCAGCTTACCTTCCTTTATGCTAATTTGTCTCAAGCAAATTGCACAACGTTGGAAATACCCATCAATCGAACTGCTAAAGCTTTGGAAACTCATGACACCACCAAATGAACAAATCCTCTCCTTCATAAGCAACTCCGAATCCAGGCAATACTGCAAGACCTTATCCTCCTCGAACTGCATGCGTAACTCCGTTAGAGCAAACATTTGATACGAACCAACCTCTGTAGAACCTTGAGCTCATGTAAATGAAACTCATTGAACCATTCAAGTCCGATCGCTGATTGGTAGTTAGTGGTGCCTAAAGTTTAACTTGGACCTTTAGCATTTTCATTTGAAAGGTTCACATAAAAGTATACGCCATTTACATTGTAAAAAATAGTAACAAGTATATGAAATATTTCTGTCAAATCTTGATCAGAACTCAGGCAATTTTATTTCCTTTTTAGTGACTATTTATGATTGGATAAGAGAGAAAAATTAATTAAAGCTAATGAAAATGAGTCACATGGTTATGTATTCGGGATGATACTTCTAACCCATCATAATTCTTAATTTTTGGATGGTGACTAGCAGTGGAATTCAGGATTCACACCTCGTCCTCTCTGGGACTCGTCAGCCATCTGGATGTATCTGCATTCAACAGTGAGTGATGATGTTCCCACCTAGGCTGTAACCCAGTGCTCATAGATTCAAACACAAAACATTACCCACTAGACCACTTAGGCCATGAGAGCCACCTCTTGTGCAGCAGGTAATATTAATTATTTAATTGAGGCTTTTTAGGTTTTCTCGTCGATTGACATGTTGACATGTCGGCCACTTGTGCAGATGTTTCGACGATGTCTGGGCATGTAATTAGAATTTAATTGGTGGATGATGACTAGCATGCCCAGACATCGTCGAAGCATCTGCACAAGAGGCCGACATGTCTACCTGCCACCGAGCACTTCGGTCCAATCAATCGACAGAAAAATCTAAGTAAAAATTCAATTGAATTATCACCATAACTCTTAACAGAAGAAATTAATCAAACAAACGGTATTACTTAGTCATCAAAAGTAGTATAAAAGTTACGCCATAAAAACACTAACATAAAGCCTACCAGTGGTATCCATAAGCCTGGTTGACGTGATCTGTGATCTGATGCTTAGCTCTGATAGGTCAGATGATAAACAACATTCAAGATAGTAAAATAAATAAAAAAGTATGAAAATACACGAGAACAAAAGGAAAGATATATGGATTTAGCTGAATAATTATTGCAATAGAAGGAGAAATATTGTTGTCAATTTAAAAAACGTATACCAGATGATACGGATAGTGAACCGAAAGCTTTTCGCATTGCGAATCTTTTGCACCAGATGAAGAATACTGATTAGCTATTGTGACACCAGAGCGAGTTGTATTCCTCGATTTATGTTCATAGTAGTCATGATTCTGAAAGTAATTCATTGAAAAATTACATCTACTTGGAGGTTGATTGAAAAATTGTCAATGGAAAACAGTCAAAGCTGTCACAATCTTTTCAGCAAAAGTTGTTTCGTGGATAGGAGATTTCAGAACTGCTTCGTTCGGGCATCATAGCTACAGGTACATTACGCTGATTGTAACTGGCAAACACTGAGCAAGAAATTTCACTATCTCGCTCCTGCAATGTAGTCAGTCAAGGTAATAATCCAAATTTAGAGAGTAATATCACTCAAAATGTTATAAAGCAGATATGATTTAATTAGTAATTTGTATTTATGGCGAAATCAGCTAATGTCACACTAAAATTTATTCAGCAGAGGGTCAATGTGAACATGAGCAAAAGTTGATGCATCAACTCATACATTCCTGACAACTGTGTCACAATCGGAAGCCACTTAATTGATACAAATTTCGTGTTTCAGTATGTGGCATTAGGGAATATTATCCATTTTGCCAAAAGTTGACATTGGGTTCGAGCCTTGGGAGGACATCATCCCTCATCCAGTTGACGAGCCCCAAAATAGGACGAAATGCGTATTATCCTGGATTCCACTGCTAGTCACCATCCACCAGTTGACTTTACAGTGTATGTTCAAATGATAGGATCATCGGAAAATTTGAGTGATTTCATGAAGAACGTTCTGGGTTGGCCAATTTTCGGGAGGTTGGAAGTTCGTCACTTGCAGCTGAGGATGTTTTCATGAAATCAGGACTGGAAACACTTTTTCAGTGTACATATCTGTTAGACATCCAAATTCTTCATTTCGACCAACTGAAATCTTTAGGTGAAGTAATTTACTGGCATGCATTAATCTTGATAACACTGAGTTTGTAGGAACCTAAATTTTATCAGAGTTTTACTGTGTATCTTTCAATCGTTATTGTTAACATCACAGGGAATGGGTTTGGCGTAAATTACATCACCGACTGTAGCACAAAAAAGAATTTGTCCCCTTAACTCAGATAGTCAATGACATTCGATGTGTTCAAGTGTCTGGTATGTGGTACTCCTTCAATCCTATAATCAGCTGAGCAAGACAGTAAAGTGTTGTCCTTTTCATTTCAACTCTGATACCACAGTTGCCTTTATCTCTCACATGGTTATCTGGCCAACTTATTTTCAGTTTTGGCTGCCTCATTAGGAACTAACTTTCACCCAAGTATACTCACTACAATTTGTGGAGCGCAGACGCTCTTTACAACCGATCCTTTTCATGATCCACCACATTGAGAAATATCTTTAATAATAATACTAATCCCAGTCCTGTCTTACATCCCATCTTCACTTCGACGGCTACGCAGACGTTTTCTTTGTGAATCGCTTAACATTTGGCATTATCATATAGCTGTTGAATTAGTTTGACAAAGATATGGGTCACCTTGTAGTATTGAGATAGTTTCCAAATTAATTCACGGTCAACACTCTAGACGACTTTTCCAAAATCGATGAAGTTGAGGTAAACGACGTTGAACGCTATTCTGTGCTTTTATCAATGATGGTGTGTAGCTTTGCGATTCATTCCGAATATTTGCTTTTTTAGGAATGCAGTTTGTTCTGTGTCGAGCTTTGCGATTATACTTCAAATAAATCAGTTTTGTCTATGATAGGATCCCGCATAAAGTAGTTTATCATCATCTCTCACACATGTTGTGATTAATTATGTGATCAAACATTACTCACGGCTGTCAGGCCGACTTTATTGTTGTAAAGAAAATGTATAAATACCGTGTATTGTTTTCCTAGTTGTTGTTGTGATGATTACAATATGCAGTCACAGGCCAGCATTTATGTTTTGATATTTCCGTGGCTCAGTAAATCGGAAGGTACCACAAGCAGATAGGCAAATTAAGCAGGCGCAGACAGAGCAAAGTGACAACGGTTCTCATCCAGTTCAGTATCAGATATAACAGTGTACCACCCAAAGCTTTATAACGGCTGTGGTTGGCCGAATGATATATTTGCTAAGAATAATCGAATAGATAATTATAGCGCGAAATTCCTAATCAGCAAAAGAAATCAGAAAGGGGTTTAGTTACAAAATTATTGTTATACTGGTAGAGTTTTGGAAGTGGATTTTTACATGATAACAACTTGGTCGATAATGATCACCCTATCTCTATAGCCTCCGCCTTCAAAGTCATCTACTAGGCAAAGAGTAATTTACCCAAATCCCTACGTACCCGACTCATCTGTATTGCTGAAGCTTTGGCTATCGAAACAGAAAAGCCAGGTCTCTGTGTACAGAAAAAGTTCGTTCAACCCCTCCAACGTTCATGGTCTTAATCCCTCTATGCTAAAGTATGGTAATCCCCAATCATATTTTAGCTCTACCAATTTTTTCATTTTTGTCTATTCAATTTGTATACTCTTCCTTATTAAGTCAATTGTTACTATTACTACTCTCACTTTTAATTGTCCCCGGTATTATTCCACTTGTTCCACTTGCTATTCTAAATCAATTCCTTTTTGCAACATTAAATTCTATGCTATTTAATTTCACACAATATTACGTAACGTTTCTATTTTATTCGATTTGTCTACTAATCTTATGATTGCACACCTTTTTCAAGTTCTATCCATCCTATGAATTATTCTATATATGACATTAATTTGCTTTGCCCCTTGACATTTAACTACAATTATAATCACAAACATTTTAGTTTTAATTGCATTTCATATTATTATTTCATGCATTCACACCTATGTTTCAATTCCCCCACCGGATATAACTTCTTAAAAACCATATATATACGATTATACAGCTTGATGATAAATTCGTTGAAAAGAGTCTCTTCGCTGAATCACTTGGTTTGATTTTCTATATGTTACAATGGGAATTCTCCATGATAACAACTTTTCACTTATTATGAAGAAATAGCCTGAAATGCAAATCTGTTACATAAGGTGAGGAGTTATAATTAGCTTTGGGAGATGGGGGTTAATAAAATTGTTTGGTTTACATTAACGTTGACCGTGATTCTGAAGACACTGAAATGAAGTTTTACGTATACGAAAGGGGATGGAAGGCTTCCAATAAAGATCATAGTTACAAAGCATTTAAAGGTAACAACCATGTTGTTATCGAAACAGTAATTATATGTTAACTTCTCGATGACGTCATTACATTTATATTATTCTATTCATTGACTACAGTAAAAGAAACTTCCACATGGATTGCATTGTTCCTATCAAGAAGCTATTCTGAATGTGATATGTCTATTTTTCAATATCTGATACAATAAGTGATGTCATGTATTGAAATGTGACCACCTTTTTATTGAGTGAAAAACAGTTGCAATGGACATGTGGATGAAACCCTTTAAATATTCAAGTGGTTCATAGGAATTATTGAAAAGACGGTTGCAGCGAAGAAAATTTTCTTTTCGACGAAGTCATCAACTGGACCGTACATTCGTGTATTCATATTAAGTATGTGAGAAAGTTCCAGAATTATTTCAGATCAGAGGTCAGATTAATAATATTACTAAGTGTAATAAACAGAAGATAGGTAGTTGCACCATTCTACAAATATTTCAGGTCAAAGATCAGATTAAAATTCCACTGTTTAATAATCAGGAAGATCCGGTAGAGAAGAAAAAATAGGATTATAATTACTAGAAAACTAGTCATTTTGTATAATTACGGGTTAAAGACGTAGGATTAACGAAATGGGTGGGAGGTTAGGACACATGCAGATAAAAGCAGTAACCAAATCTAATAATGCAGATAGGGATTTTAAAAAGGTAAATATGACAGAAATAAACGGGAAGGTTGAACAAGAAAGGTAATAGGATGATCAGTATTGGTGAGACTGGCTTTTCATGATGGCCACGGTAGGGACAACATTTGAACGTATTTCTTTTGGACACAAAGAGTGAGATTGAGTTTCTGGATTACCAGCGCTTCAGCTATTCCTAGATTTCTTGACCTCACTCCCTTTGGTAGGTTGGACCGGATCTTGTATATCACTTTGAAGGACTTTTTAAATGGGACTGAATGTCCAGAATTAACCAGACGTTCTGTTATCGAACCGTATTCCCTTTTCCATTCTACCTTTGCTAACCATGATGGATAGTGTTCCCGTGCGCATTTTACAAGCGGATGTATGGTTCGGCCAATGTACTCAGCTCCACAAGAGCAAGTGAACTTGTATATGCATGCTGAAGTGGCCCAATGCTACAGTTTGTCTTTCACGTGCTGAGTGCTGAAATATTTCTAGGACAGTACAACTACCTATCCTCTGTTTACTACACTTAGTAATTTTATTAATCTGACCTCTGATCGGAAATAATTCTGGAACTTTCTCACATACTTAATACAAATACACGAATGTACAGCCTAGTTGATAACTTGATCGAAAAGAAAATTTTCCTTGCTGCAACTTTCTTTTTAATAATTCAAGTGGTTCTCGGACATTGTTCAGTGCCTTAACAAATTTAATAGGGATATGCATAGGCAAAGTAGAGATCTGAAATCTGACTTAGCTTTCCACTATAACTTCTATCATCACTGTCAGTAATAGGACAGTTTCTTGAATATAATTTATTGTATTTCTGATTAAAACGCATTTTATATTATTGAATGACTGATTCCTCGAGTGGAACCCGAAAGGGAAGCGGCGAGTGGGACGTCCAAGTGTGACATGGAGGAGATCGTGTGAAGAGGAGCTGAAACAGTATGGACTAACATGGATGCAGGTGAAAAGTACAGCAGAAGACAGAAGCAAGTGGAGGCGTGCAGTTGAAGCCCTATGTTCTACTAAGAGCCTAAGGGAAAAATAATATAATAATAATTCTCTGCCCGTCTGCTATAACTTAACTGACTTGCCGGTGATGGTTGCGTATTGTCTTTCACATGGTTCGCATACTACTCTAATATGCTGGAATATTATTTTGTTCTCTTCCCAAAGGAATGAACTTTGTATTTTCTCAGTTAAGTAGCTTCTTATCACGGCATAAGAGAGACAACTGCATTTTACCTTACGTCTGATGAATAGTTGCAATCAATCAGGTATTTCGCAAAGAGGAAATGGTTGCCGACTTACCAACCAGCATCGTGATTAACCCTCGCTAAATGTCAAGTATGCATGCAAATTACCATCCGCTTAGTATTTTTTCATTATCACAGCACTAGTGTTTGAGTGCGGTGAAAGTGCAATGAGACGCCAGTTGATTTTGACACCAAAGTTGTCCGATATTGCCAGCAGCGTTCTTCCTGGTATGTGTTCATTTTCAAGTAATGCAAATTAACCCCTTTCGTTCGTATGCGAAGTCATCAGTATTCTTGGTGTATTTAAATTGTTTTGATATATTTGCTTCAGAAAGTGGTTTGCTCTGATCCTTTGGAATAACACTCTGGATTACGGTGAAATATTGATCCATTTACAGAGAGAAGAGCAGTAGTTCAGTGAAGAGTCTCTTTTCAGCGAATTCATTTTCGCAGCTGTACAGTCGCAAATATATATATGGTTATTTTGTATGTGCGTGTACATTAAATTTGTCAAACGAAAATACAATTTTCAAGTGTTGGTTTGTAGGGATTTGATTGGTTACAGGATTTCATCATGAGCTGACATCAGTTTGAGAGCCATTGGAAAACCTGGGAGTACTGGACAGCTGTTTCGTCCTAGTTTGAGACTCTTCATCAGTACGCACCAGCCGGGATTCGAACCCTGGACCTTCTGGTTACAAGGCGATCTCGTATACCATTAAGCCACTGGGACCCGATCCAATGGTCCATGAATTCTAACTTCTGCCAATTCACGACAATTGGTTATGGTTGTTGTAACTAAGGGGTAGAAGTTAGTATTTTTCGGTGGAGTTACGTAATAACACAAGAGTTCAGAGGAATTGGATGTTGGTAGAAGAAGGTAGTAACAAAAGTGATGAGTTTTCACAAATAATTGGTAAAGAAGAGTTACGTAACAACGTGAATAGTTTAATGAAAGAGTTGTGCTCAGGGTACACATGGAAACAAAATACAATGGGGAATTACGTAAGAGTCTTTAAGGGGTAAAAGAGTTTTAAGTAGTTAGAACAATAAGCAAACAAGCAAAAAAATTAAGTCAAATCAACAGGGTTTATCATCATGATAGTAAACGTGGTTGAATAATTTTCTCTTGCATGCATAGTTCTGGTTCTTCTAACTGAATGACTGGGTCTTCTGCAATGCAGAGAAGACGGAAACGTATCGCCTTTGAAGGTTGTTCTTCACTTTGTAGATTACTTTGACAGGGCGTTTGTTGAAATGGAATGATCAGTGGTTACGAGACATTTGATTATTGTACTCCTTTTTACAGCCTCTCTAGGTAGTGTTCTTTGACCCTTTATGACAGGATGCGTGTTGAAAGACCTATGTGCCTGGCTCCACAGCAACAGGTGAACTGATATATACACGAAGAAGTGGTCAAGTGCGAGATCTTGTCCTCTGGTCATCTGCAGATCAGTGGGCGACTGGAGAACAGTACTCTTAGTATTTTGATGAAGGAAGTTCTTCTTGAAGAAGTGGAAATTCTCCTCCTAAGGACATCACTGACTAGGTCACCTTTGAAGTCGAGGTTCATATAAAGTATCTTTTTTTGGCACCGATGGCGTCTCTTGCTTGTGGATTTTCCTTTTGATGTATTTGTCTATGAATCTTGATTGATACCCGCTTTGTATGAAGATTTTTTCCATGAGGTGTACTTCTTCTTCCAGAGTGTCAGAGCTGCAGATTCGTCGGACGCGGGTTGTAAGATATCTAATTAGGTTTCTTTTTCGACTGATTGGTACCCAGCTGTAGAAGTATGTCATTTGGTCGTTTCAAGTGGGTTTCCTATGGATGGACCTTATTAAGGTTCTATCAGTTCTTCTTGAAAGTCCAACGTCAAGAAAAGGAATTTCAGACCCGTTTTCTATTTCAAGAGTAAACTCTGTAGCTGAATGTTAGTCGTTGAATATTTGTAGTAACTGATTAAGATCTTGACGATTACCGTAGAAAATAAACATGTCTCCCACATATATAACAAACAATTGGAAATTATCAATAGTTGGTCTGAGTGGGCCATTCTCGAGCTTTGCGATGAAGCAGTTTGCTAACCATGGGACCAGTGGAGATCCCATTTTTTTGTCAGTAAATAACGTTGTTGAATGTGGATTGTACATTAAGTGCACATCTCAGTAATAGTGCTTTTAAACAAGCTGTCGGTAATCCGATGTTCACCTTGTTTCCGTCTATATATTGACAAATGTGACAAACAGTTTCTGTGAGTGGAACGTTGATAAATAGTGGCTCAATGTCAAGAGAAGGCATATTTTGTTCGTTACGTTGATATCTTGCGCATAGTCAACGGGTTGAGAGGTGTCACGAGGCATATAGTGGCACATATGTTTTATTACAGGTTCTAAAATATCAACTAACCATTTCGCCACTGAATGCTACCGGGGACCTGATATATCTTAAGTTGGGTGCAGTGGGCGGCTGGCTTTATGTACCTTTGGTAAGCCGCATAGTCTCGGTATTATTGATCCTGTCGGTCGAAAGTAATAATAAGCTTCATGACTGATTAACTATTCGGTTTTCATTCTTTTGAGGACATCAGTGAGCTGTTTTTTATCTGTTCTATCTGATTTCTTTCACTGGGCGGTTGTGAGAATTTAGTTTTATCTGACAGTATGTCTGTCATTTCCTCTATGCAGTCTTTTCTGCCCATAAAGACTACGCAAGTCACTTCATCTGGACGGATTATTAGAAGTTGTTTTTTGTTGTTCTCCTCCGTGCTGCTTTGTCAGTTCGTCGTAGACCTTTGTTTTTGTATTTAGCTATTGATGACAACAATCGATTTTTGCTGATTTGAATCGCTGTAGTGCCTGTACTGTGATTCAAGTTAATCATTTGCTTGGGGAATTAAGTTTTCAAACTGTACATAAATATGATGCATTTCTTTTAGAATTTAAGATTAAACAACCAGCCGAAGCTGACGTCTAATATTTTCAGTGACGTAAATCAAGAATATCAGAGAGTCTCTCGTTAGCTATCACCTTAATGATTCACAACAGAAATTATACTCAAGACACACATAGTAGCTGTATTTATGATAGCAGCAAGGCTATGGTCACAATTATTGTTATGCAGCTTTATGAAAAACAGTGGTGACGGCGGCCTTATTAAAGCTTGGGCTACCAAAATGTTTAGTCACTTATATTGCATCTGATTATTTGGATTTGTTTTGTTTTAATTATTCAGTTATGTGTCCAAATCGGATTACTTACTCTCGCGATTATTTAAAATTTTTTCAACCTGATGATTTATGAGTTTCTAATAACCTTAAGAAAAACCATCATGATGGGTGGCAGTGATCCTTAAAGTGTACTTCAATGCATCAGATGACCGTTCCTGTAATTATGAGCGCAAATTGTAGGTCATTATCGAACAAGATTAATTACCTGGGTGCTCTATTATGTTCAAATATTTATCGTAATACAGGTGTAATAACGCTTCAGGAAACTTGGCTACACGACTCATATGATAATTTATTCTTACTAAATGGTTTCAATATGTACAGACAAGACCGAAGTAGTTCAAGGAAGAAGCGAGGCGGCGGTGTTGCTACTTTCATCAATTCTCAGTGGCCTGTTGCCAACAACATCTGCTTTAAATTCTCAGATAATAACACTGACTGTATAACTGTTAAATTTCGACCTAAAGAGCTGTCTAAGTACAATTTCATTTTTATCATGAACATTTATGTCACACCTTGTTGTAGCACTTCAGAACTATCTATGTTTGCTGATGAATTCACTATTTTCGCTGTCGCCTCTTTTGGAAACTCATTGCCCACAGTGACAGGTGATTTTATTTCTTGTGACTGCAGTTTTCTTACAGTACTAGGTCATGAAAATGTCGTTAACTTTCCCACCCGACTGGATACTTCTCTTGATCTTGTATTTATAAATAACTGCGGAATATACGAAGCTCGTAAAAGGGCCCCATTGTTTAACTTCGATCACTGTAATGTACGGGTTTTACCCAAAATTTATGGAAAGTTACACAAGGGAACCTTTTCACACTTGTCCAAGAAAATTGTACATGGATGTTACTCTAAGGAGAATGTTCAGAGTCTTAGGAGCATGCTCAAAGACACAAGGTGGGACCTTTTTAATGAAGACTCTCTTGATGACACTACCTCTAATAATACATGTTATCTCAAATTTTGTCTTGATACCTGTTGTCTCAGAGAAACACTATATATGATTTGACCGTTTCTCCTCCCCTCAACTTAAAAAGCTTCGCTACTTATTCCACTCTATCAGGTTCGGCTTGAACATACTTGTATACTGGAGATATGAAGTTTGGTGGTGCTGTATAATCAGCATGCACAACTTTGTGATCAATGGTCTGTAGATTCTGACACAGTCTGTAGAGTTCGTTTCCTAATGGGACAATACTAGATTTGTGTAATAATGGTTTGTTCAGTTAATACTGTAGACAACGCACGCTTTATCTACATTAGAATTTGCTTGAACTTGCAATGACGAGCGTTTTTCATTGAAACTCAAGGTAAACTATTGACGTCTATACGGGAACATTTCATTGAGAGACATACATAGTAACTGTATTTATGAAACCGTCAAGGTTATGGTCACATTTATTGTGATGCAGCTTTATGAAGAAAATTGGGAAATTACAATGGATACTTGAATCAGAGTTCTAAGAAATGTTCACCTGTATCTTAAGTTTACATTCACTGAGATAAATGATATCATTCTATCAAAGCTACTATCAATCACTGCTATCCTGAGTTAACGCCGAACACATTCACTTACACTAATAATCATCACTAAGTTAAAATGGTGATTTCACAGCGTCTTCATATTACCCTTTGGTTACGGATTGTTTACTAGGTAGCCTCTAGGCCTCAATTTTGACTCATCCTTATCTATCAGATTTGAAATTTAATCAGTCAATAAGTAATAACACCAACCATCGCATTGGGCTTTCAGCAGATGTTAGTTGGTTGGAGAAAATTATCGACAATACTCGGAGTGACATCTTGCAGATTGTCTTTACCTCTATAACATGAAATTCTATTGATTCTATGTTTCTTCTCGTTGAATCAATGTGAGATGGAATAAATAAGATTGAGAGTGTGGTAATCATGTACTTTTATTCATAATATTTTTGTTTTTTCAAAATTTATCATAAATTTGTTTTACGTGTAACATGTTTACTGCTTTTCTTTATTGATATGTATCCATAGATGAGACGGGTGAATCCTCGTTATTGTTTTTACTCATTATTAGCACGTTGATAAACGCCACCTCCGTAGAAATGATCATCTGCATCCAGATAATTAACATGCCAGTTATCAATCCACAGAGTAGGTGTTGATCATCTCGAAATGTGAATCGTCTATCGCCTAGAATAGCTTGAACAATGAGTGTTATCACCTGAAAAGGAAACACAATCGTGAATATGCTTATTAGTGGGCTGATGTGGATGAAATTATCAAAAAAAGTATTAAAAATGGCTTTGAGAATTTCATTCCACTGATGACACGTATAACGACACACTGAACATAAGTGGATGTGTTAGGACAAAAGAAGTTATGGCTAACTGGGTGTTAGTTCATTAATTATTAACAATATGACTAATTGTATTCTCCGAGTTTTATTCAATCCAATATTGTGAAATGGTGTGCACGAAATTTAAATTATTTTCATACCCTTCACTCCTTGTGTTTAAATCAAACAAAGAGAAACATTCTCTTGAATTACAGAGTATTCGATAAGTAGAAAATAGCGAATGAATATGTGTAATACGATCAAATCCTGTGGGGATTGGAATTGCAGACACCTCTCTATCTCAACTTCATCGACTTTGAAAAGGCCTTCAGAAGATAGCGTCGATCGAGAGGGGATATGGAAACTACTTCGCTACTACGGGGTGCCGCCGACAATTATAAATCTCATCAAACAGTTGTACGACAATGCTGCTTGCCAAGTAATCCACAACGGGAAACTTCCCAAATCCTTCGATGTGAAGACGGGAGTAATATAAGGCCGGCTGGCTGCCTACTATCTCCAATGAATTTTTTGTTAGCGATAGATTGCATAATGCGACAGATAGCGGGTGACGAGGAGACAGGCATAAAATGGACCCACACAAAATACTTGAAGGATCTGGGAGATATGCAAGTGAAAGGCAACAAGTTGACAGAAGAAGCATCAAAGATAGGACTTAAGGTGAACATAGAGAAGACAGAGGTGATGAAGATTTTTGGGCAAAAGTAACAACAACAACAGACGAAAATCAGCATAAATAGGGGGAACCTGAAAGAAACAACCTCCTTTACCTACCAACCTGGAAGCATCGTTTCAACTACAGGTGGAACTGACGAGGATATCAAAGCAAGAATCAGGAAAGCAAGACACGCTTTCACCACTCTCAAGTCTGTTTGGATGTCAGCAGCACTCAGCATGAAAAATAAGATCCAGATTTTCAACTCCAGTGTGAAGTCAGTGCTGCTGTACGGATCAGAGACTTGGCGCGTCATAAAGAGCATCTCAAACAAACTACAGACCTTCATTAACAGTTGTCTTCGCTCAATACTCAAAGATCAGATGGCCGGCCAGAAAAAATCAGCAACAGGGAGGGATCTGTGGGAGCGAACCAACCAGGAACCGATTGTGAAACAAATAGGCAGGAAGAAATGGAGATGGATTGGCCATACTCTGAGGAAACCATCAAGTGACATCACACGCCAGGCTCCCTCTCTCGAGTGGAACTATAACGGGAAGCGGCGAGTTGGTCGTCAGTGCAAGGGTGACATGGAGGAGGTCATGTGGAGAGGAGATGAAAGCATGTGGGCAGACTTGGAGCCAGGTGCAAACTTTAACAGAGAACCGAACGCAATAGAGACGTGAAGCTGAAGCCCTACGTTCCTCTAGAAATTAAAGGAAATAATAAATTATAATAATCA
Organism: Trichobilharzia szidati; assembly: GCA_944472155.2. Lineage (NCBI taxonomy): Eukaryota > Metazoa > Platyhelminthes > Trematoda > Strigeidida > Schistosomatidae > Trichobilharzia > Trichobilharzia szidati. The sequence continues at coordinate 216,328,039 of OX235271.1, forward strand.
AATCCTGTAACAATAGAAATGTTTTCATATAAGACTAAAATCCAGTTAACAGCCGCATTTCATGCCTCAGATTAACGCGTGTTCAATATGTAGCTGGAAGGAGTACTGTTGAGCTTCTTCACCTATGCAGCAGAAATCCAATTCCGAATAGTAACCTCTTCTGCAGATAAAAAGAATCTCAAGTATGGTTGATATTATGATTATCATTGCCAATGGTATAATCGAGTAATGTGTCACTAACTGACGGCACTTGTACCACTGGAATTCGGTAAAGTTTAAGGTCTCATTTGATTAGAAATGATCAGTATTCTTGTTGTAGATCAGGTGGTCAGGTGTGTTTGAGTTGCGAAATATTTTAATCCATGATGCAATCGCGTTAAGCTTAGATTTGTTTGAAGTTGATTGGTAATGGAGTGTATAGTCCTGTCAGCGACATGGCATTATTTCAGAATCTGAGGAACAGGTGTTCGATTTTGACGAAAAAGATACAGTAGGTGATGTTATTTGACTCTAAGTTCTCAGTCATCTTGAAACAAACAGCTATCTGTGTTATGTCACAACACAGGTGAACTTCATTCTCCGTGAAATATTAATTTATTTGTCCAAGTTGTGTGGAAAATGATAGCTGGCAATTTCAGTCTTACCGCGAAAGAAATGGAGCTTCTAACTCGTATTTGCTTTATTGTTATTGTTCACTTGGGTTCCTAGTGAAAAATAGGGCTTCAACTGCACGTCTCCATTTACTTCTGTCTTCTGCTGTACTTTTCACCTGCATCCATGTTAGTCCATACTGTTTCAGCACCCTTGTCTGACTCCTGTATTTACTCCAAATGTCTCGCTGAGTTTTCCGTTGTGGATCACTTGACAAGTGCCGTTGTCGTACAGCTGTTGAATAAGGTTGATTAATATTTGGGGTACGCCGTAGTACTCGAGTAGTTTCCAAATTACTTCGCGGTCAACGCTGTCGAAGGCCTTCTCAAAGTCTATAAAGTTGAGGTAGAGGTTTGATTGCCATTCCATGCTTTGTTCGATGATGATGCGTAGTGTTGCAATTTGGTCAGAACATGATTTGCTTTTCCTGAATCCAGCTTGTTCTGGTAGGATTTCTGAATCCAGTGCGTCCTTTATTCTCTCCAAGATGATGCGACTCAGGATTTTACTTGGCGTCGATAGGAACATGATTCCTCGCCAGTTCTTGCAGAGTCCTAGGTCGTTCTTCTTTGGTAGTTTCACCAGGTAACCTTTCCTCTAGCCCGTTAGGCACCTTTCCCTCTTTCCAGACCTTTTGCAATAATGGAGTCAGCATATCTACTGTCGTCTCTGGGTTCGCCTTCAGTGCTTCCGGGGGTATTCCATCTGGTCCAGCTTGATTGCATTCATGACTTCAGTTTTCGTTGGAGGATCGGTGTCAACTTGCAGTTGTGTGCGTGCTGTTGTTGGTATTTCTGGACGGGTTGTAGGTGGTGGTCGGTTCAAGAGTCCTTTAAAGCGATCCGCCCATGGTTTAATCTGTCTTTCTTCTTTGGTATTTGCTTTGGCACGCTGATATTTAGTTTCGAAACAATAGTCGAATGGATTACTGCATGAATGCTGAGAAAATGTGTATTAGGTTCAGGTGTCAGTGTGACTGCTCAGTCAGAAACAGGCAGATACACATAAACACTATCAAGGGAGAAATATTCAGCTTCAAGACGTCAACAGCATTAGGCAAAACAACTGGTAACTATGACCTAGCACAAACTATTCGAAAAAGCTAATCTCTTCTGTTAATGATAGATTGATAAACCTACCCAAATAAGTGTGGTCATCATACCAAATCCACACAACATTATGAGTATCTGTGAAGAGAATGAGAAATGAAATCAGTGATTCTGTTCAAGTTACAAAAATGTAGAATTTTAATTTGTTCACTCTGTGAAACATTTTAAAAGACCCTTAGCGTCAACTTATTATTTTCTGACCCAATATTTCGAATAAGCAGGAAACCCGATTTTCGACTTAGTGCCATTTACACTGATGCATTTCAAGGGCGAAATCGAAAACGCTGTTTAACAGACCAAATCTTTAAAACAACTGCAGATTTCACTTCGTTAAAGGAGAGGTAAGTTCTCAGTTGATTAGATACAGATGAAACAATGACACCTTTGTGTCTGCGTCCCTCTCCGCTCTGCGAAAAATGCTCAAAATTTCCTGTCTTATAATACACTTTACAAGCATATCACGAAAAGGATTTACAATTGGAGCACACCAGCCTTCCTCATTCCACGTTTACATGACTAATATCACCCTCCTCGGAAGAAGATATATATACGGAATTGTTATCCTAATGATTACAGTCATTAAAATGACCAGCAATAAGATTAACCACACATAGCTAAATGGAGTTTCCCGCTCGTAAGATTTAGATATGATAGAGCAATATGACAGATCATATCTAAATCTTACGAGCGGGAAACGCTTCTCTCTGTTCGTAAATGGAGTTTACTCATTCTCATAGATGACATAAATAGCATCATTTCAACTTGATATAGTCATCACTGAAAGTGTCGCCGTTATTCTAACGAAAAAGACCTTTACGATCAGCAAGCCGTGCAATACCTTAACACATAACCAAAATTCAGGGGGAAATGGATATGGACTGGACGTTCACCAAGAGGGCAATGAAATGACATCATACAAGAGGAACCTAAATAGGGTAGGGCTTCTGAGAGTACAACAAAGGAGATCATGTGGACAGTGAGGTAAAAGTATGAAGTTATTTCAATATAATGGCAGAAAGAAATGTGTACGTTCCCCACTGAAGCCAAATATTTCGCTTGAAATGGGAATAATTAAAAATTGGAATACTAGAAATAACGCGCATAAACAGTTAAACGGTAATGAATTTGTGTGAAACATGACCATGGCATTAGGAATCTTAGTTTATTCTTATTTGAAAATTAGCTTTGTCGAGATTCGATCTCTTTTAGTGATAAAACGAGGCAACAGTGGTGTAACTCGTTCAGTGGGGGGTGAATTATAAGTTAGACAGATTTAGCCGATTTGTGCAACATTTCGTCAGCAAATCAAATGTAAAAATGGCATTCACACATATTCCCGTCTACGACAAAACTTAGGTCCAGGAGAATGTTCACCTTTGAAGTGAAATGCATTTCAGTAAGCCAAGAAAGATCTGTGAATATTCTCATATATTACTCGACTGACAGGTGTGAATGATTGAACCTTTTGAACTCCTTGTTTCATTACGCGTTCAATGATTATTTCATAATGGAACACTCAGCGAAGCAAATAATCGTCAGTGAAGCTGATCACATAAAATATTTAATAACAGTTAATTTTTACTAAGAAGAACTTGTAGTTCATCTGATTACTTACATCATATTTTTGGAAATAGACGAAAGGGAAGAATATTACACAGTAGAGTAATTCCAAGGAGAATGTGGTAATTATCAGCTTCCCAAAACTTCGAAGCATATCAAATCTTATGAACACACTGGCAGTCACAACAATCGCTGTAATAATCATGGTAATTATCCATGTGACAAATGTCCACCAGAAGGCTACAGTGATCAGTGGTAGAGCTGCGGGAAACCCAATGATGATTGTCTGAAGAGGGAAAGAGAAGAAACAGCACAGAAGGTAGAAATGACTCAAAAATATGTGTTTGATAAATTCATGGAAATTGAATGTACATTTTGAACTGATGTGATGACTGGTAGAAAGAGATGAACATTCATCTGCGGATTATTATTGTACCAGTAGAAGGCGTTTCCATCACCAATCTTCTAACATTATTTCATACTGTAAGGTCATATTGAGTCTGTTTAATTTATGTTTGCACTGTAAATCCTGATTGGTAGGCTCTAGACAAGAGTATGCCCAATCAATACGACACAGATTTTACTCTAACATTAGCACGAATTCAATCAAAATTTAAGTTGAAAAGATCTCGGAAAGTGTATTCAGCCGATGGGTGTACCGCTGATTGACGAATTTGTGAGGTCTGTTAAACTCTTGCACATCAAATAATCAAAAATTATCTTAATTCACCGGGTACTTTAGGTTTGCAGACTAATAATATATTCCTATGAGGTATGAGTATCTTAGTCCCAATCCACTTCGTTTGTGTTCGCTGTTTCCCGAAGTCGAATATGTGTTCTTGATGAATTACTCCATGAACTATTTATTGCGGCATCAAAAATAAGATCCGGATTTTCAACACCAATGTGAAGTCAGTGCTACCTACTATACGGATCAGAGACCTGGTCAGCGCGTCATAAAGAGCATCTCAAACAAACTACAGACCTTCATTAACAGTTGTCTTCGCTCAATACTCAAAGATCAGATGGCCGGCCAGAAAATATCAGCAAAAAGGACCTCTTGGAGCAAACCAACCAGGAACCGATTGTGAAACAAATAGGCAGGAAGAAATGGAGATGGATTGGCCATACTCTGAGGAAACCATCAAGTGACATCACAAGACAAGCCATTGCTCGAGTGGAACCCAAAAGGGAAGCGGCGAGTTGGTCGTCAGTGCAAGGGTGACTTGGAGGAGGTCATGTGAAGAGGAGATGAAAGCATGTGGACAGACTTGGAGTCAGGTGAAGACTCTAGCAGAGAACCGAACGCAATGGAGACGAGTGGCTGAAGCCCTGTGTTTCTCTAGAAATTAAATGAAACAATAATAATAATGAATCGCTAAGTGCATTTTACTTACAGCAATTATCAATACGATATAGTTGTATGGGAATGCAAACTGAAATTGCGGTATAAGAAACATCTCGAGTTGAAGAAATGTTCCCAGACATCTGTATTAGAAGAAACAAAGGAAAAGAAAGTTTGTGAACACTTCAATGCTTCATGACAGAAATTCAAATGAGTTATGATTGTCTTGATCAGCTATGACCATTGGATCATGGATCATGGATCATCTAAACAGGTAGGGAATGGTCTGATAATAATAATAATCTGCTTTATTCCAAAAACAGTACTTATAATAATACAGAATGGAATTCTCAGCATTTGTCACAATATTGCATCTGATTTACTCAAAATATAAATAAAGTTAGAAATTAAGACAAAATTAACCGGAGGAATTTGTCCACATTTACGACATAAAGTCAAAAATATTCGAAGCACGAATTGCGATTATTAAATATAATAATAATAACAGTGGGTTTGTTCCAAACAGTATTGTCGATTCAATTTGGAAACTTTAGCATGTTATAGATTATTGGATCTAATGTTCTTTTGATATAGTATAGTGAGGGGAAATAAAAAATTAACAGTTATAATGCAGCTTAAATTATGTCCACACTTATGAAAAAAATGAACAAAACCAAAAAAATTGAGAGGATGTTTTAAGGGTGGAGGAAATGGTTTATTTAATAGTGCAAAGAAGGTTAGTTAGTTCATGCCTGACACTATTTTCATCACATAAATTACCTGCCAAATATGGTAAAGTGGAATTTTTATACTTAGGCGTACGTGGATAAATTCTTCTGAAAAGACTTCTTGTTTTACCTGAGGAGACACAAGGTTGGAGCTGCGGGCGCTGTGGTGGGTGCTCACAGTCTGACAAAATTTCTTTGGCGAATTTGTTGCATGACATCAAGTGCCTATCGGTGACAATGTCAACGATATGGCCCAATGGGATACCACTCGTCCTACTGACAGTCTTCAGAGTTCTACAAAGTATGACAGTCTTTTTTAAGCAATCCAGGAAAGAAAAAAGGTGAAAAGTAAAGGAGAATAGGAAAAATACACGAGTTGACAATCTGTAAGAGTAGTGGTAACGGATACTACTGAAGCAGAATACTCAGCTGCAGTAGGATGATATAAACATATAAACAAGCTGATGGGATGATGCCATTTACACTGATGACGACGATTTCCACATACGAGAATCTTGTCCACCTCAACTCGGTAGGTCTTAAAAACTTGTACACTATCTCATTCGAGATAAAATTTTGTTAACAGTGTGATTAGCTATGAGATGCATAGTAAATTTCATAATGTATTGGAAAGAAATAAATTAAAAATGTTACACGTACCCACATAGCCAGGAAAACCAGGGATTTTCCGTCATCCACTTGTTAAGTGTTCCTCTTGAATGCACATCATTATAAATGTCAATCGACAATGCATAACTTACATAGGTAAGACGATAGCGCATATTATCCATAAAATTAAAATTTGCACTGCTACCGTGATAATAGTCTTTGAAAAATGACAAAATAAGGGAATAATAGTGAAATTTTATCAGATACCTTCCAAATAAATTGTTTGCTCCGTTGCTGAACCGAAGACAGTGGGGATACAGACTGGTTTAATCTGGTTATGTTTAGTAAAATATTGAAACATACTTTTGTGTCATTTTGTGATTTCACTGAATCTAGAATTGAAGTTAATTCAACCGAAAACGTGCATGCACGGACGACATTTTCGAGTGATCCATGATGAAATGAAGAAAGAAAGAAAGAAAGAATAGAATAGAATCTGGTGCATATTTGATTCAAGAGAAGTTTTATTAGTTCGGAGTATGAATAAGCAAGTCGCATAGACACAGCCTTCTACAAACTATCCTTTCAAACACTGTCAGTGGCCGTCTGACCAAAGAGTTGCTTTCAGCGAATATGAATCCATTAATTTGGGTTTTCATATCTCACCATCTTGGTCATCTCACTATTTACCTGGAAGTATACACTCAGTTGTATTACTACTGAACATACTGTTCCATCTAACGAATTAGATTGAATGCAGACATCTGTAGTTAGAATGACTTAACTTGAAATATATATTTCACAATCGGCTTCCATGTTTCACAACCACAAGACAGTGTTCATTTATTATTCGCACTTATAGCAGCGTTCAACGTCTTTATTTCGAAATAATCAGCTTGCACAACTAGCAAACTATCTGCTACCCTGCTAATCACATATCCTTGAAATAAACTTATCAATTGTAATGATTCTGCTGTCTCAAAGGAGGGTTGTTTTCTCGTTCTATTTCACTAGATATTTATGCGGCACTTTCTCAGTGGAACTTTTCAGCATATTTTGAATAGCCAACTGCAAGTGAATATCAAATGATCTGATTTCCAAGTGTTTTATTCAGTGAAAACTAAGTTAAACTGCAATATATCATAATGGAGGATGTGTCAAGTGCATGATTTAACTGTAAATAGGAAAAAAATGTCAAAGGGTGTGACGAGGTTGTTTTCTCATATGCCAAGTTGACAGCATACGTGACATGCGTCTAGGAAGAGTACGAATTCACAAGGAATAGTGTCATTTAGGCATTTCAAGTCCTAGGCCAGCGAATAAAACATACCAGATTAGTTTTCGAAACGGATACTTGAATGAAGATATATAAAACACAAGATTATTTCAATCAAAAGGAAAATAAACTTACTCTCTTCTGATGGACTCATCACTGCTAAATATAGGCGCCTCACTGAAAACCAAGAAAAAAAGTAGCAATTCGTGTTGTTGCAAAAAAGATGGTTGAAAAAACAGTCTGAGTTAATTTATATGAGCAAAGGCATTGGCGTTGATAAATGTAAAGAAGAACTTTGATACCAAATAAGGAACCACAAAAGTAAATAAACTTGACTCAGTTGAATTTGAAAACAAAAGCATGTGAGAAGAGAACTAATAAAGTCACAATTACTTATGATACAGGTGATCCCACTGGTGTTTATCTGCTCACATATTTGAACGTTGTAGTGAAAATATACGCTAAAACATAAGCCTATGAGCTTCATTCATTTCGAACGTTAGTTATTGATTATTGTGTGTGTAAACATGAGCACTTTAGTAGTAATTTCATATTAACTTGTTTGTGAGACATATATATATATATTTAGTTATGGCATTAAATCCTCTTAGAAGCTTCTCAAAACCTAGAGCAACAAATTCTTATGAACTATAACATTATTATTATTGTTTCCTTTAATTCCTAGAGGAACATAGGGCTTCAGCTGTGCGTCTCCATTGCGTTCGGTTCACTGCTACAGTCTTCACCTGGCTCCAAGTCTGCCCACACGCTTTCATCTTCTCTTCACATGACATCCTACAAGTCACCCTCGCACTGACGACCAACTCGCCGCTTCCCTTTCGAGTGTCACTCGAGAAATGGCTTGTCTAGTGATGTCACTCACTTGATGGTTTCCTCAGAGTATGACCAATCCATCCCCATTTCTTCCCACCTATTTGTTTCACAATTGGTTCCTGGTTGGTTCGCTCATTGCCAGAGATCCCTGTTGCTGATCTTTTCTGGCCGGCCATCTGATCTTGAGTGTTGAGCGAAGACAACTGTTAATGAAGGTCTGTAGTTTATTTGTGATGCTCTTTATGACACGCCAAGTCTCTGATCCGTATAGTAGGTAGCACTGACTTCACATTGGAGTTGAAAATCTGGAGCTTATTTCTCATGCTGAGTGTTGTTAACCTCCACACAGTCTTGAGGGTAGTGAAAGCTTGTCTTGCTTTCCCGAACTATGAACTATAACATAGATTACCTAATTCGAAATTAGATATCGTCAATTTATATACACGTATAAGGATAAATGTGGCTATTGAGGTAGTCAGAGACAAAGTCATTTCTGACGAAGAACTTGAACTCAGAGCGAAAGTACCACTTGAGGACATAATGCTAGGAGTGCAGACATGCCTGACTTTCACAGTATCTAAATTCCATGAGAAAATTTATTTACAAACTGAGGGAGTTGCCATGAGGTCACGCATATGCTCCGTTGGGGCAGATATATTCATGGATAAGGGAGAAAATTCAGCAATTGAAACGTCCAGCCTGACCCTTATAGAATGGTGAAGGTATGTAGATAAAACACACCGTACTTAGAACTAATGACATAAATAGATTATTTGAATACATCAACTCAAAGGTGGAGGCGATTCAATTCACTTATGAATTGGAAAGTTAGGAAGAGGAGCTTTCAATGTTAGATTTAAGCGTAAAAAGGAACGAAGATGGGAAGTTAAACACTAGTGTTTACAGAAAAACCACATATTCAAGCCAATATTTGGATTTCCGATCATCCCATCCTATGTCAGTGAAAAATAAGATTGGTGAAATGTTTAAATAATAGAGCACAAAAACTAAGTAGTACCAAGGAAAATCGAAGACAGAAAGTGAGGTATATTAGAGAAGATTTGAAACTTAATAATTGCCCTGATAAATTAGTCAGATAGTATGTAGAGAAATGTAAAAATAAATTAAATAGTGATAGTAGTGATAGTGATAAAAATAATAGTATTGATGACGACATGCATGTGGAACATGTGCGAGATAATGCCAACACCAACAATACGGAATATAAATTATCAGTAGTACTTCTATTCAAAGAAGGAACGTCGGAAACCTTATGAGCAATTCTTAACAAGGCGAGAATATAAGTGGCATTCAAACCCACAAACTCAATTAGAAACAAGCTTTGTCGTTTAAAGGATCCCGCCTGCGATGATTGTCGGGTCAAATATACTGGTCAGAGTAATAGCACGGGGTCAGTCAGAATAGTGGAGCACAAAAGCCTAGCAAAATTTAGATTAGTTGACCCGAATCAGAAAAGAAATCTGGAGAATAGTTCAGCTATACCAATCACTACATGCAATTACACACAACCATACAATAGGATGGATGGGATAAGATGACGGTTTTAAAATCTAATGTAACAGGGTGCAGGGAGAGATTGGTAAAGGAATCTTTAAGAAAACAATATTCCGCGAAGAGACTGTTTTAAACGAATTTATTATCAATCTGTAATATAGTATGTGTAAGTTTGTTCAAGAAAATATATCCGATGAGGGATTTAGATGAAAGTTGTGAATACATGAAACAGTAATAGTATGAAATGCAATTGAAATATTTGTGATTATAATCATAGTTAAATGTCAGGTAGCAAAACAATAAGGGTCATATATATAACAACTCATAAGGTGTATAGATGTTGGAAAGGGATGCATAATTATAGAATTAGTAGGCTTTAGCTTTACATAACATAGTGTGAAATGTGATAGATAGAATTCAATATTGTAAACACTTTTGAATTTATAATGACAAGTGGGACAAGCGGAAACAATTCAACATGAGAATAGTAGTGATAATAATAATCATAGTAATGAGGGTAAGGTACAAAGATTAGCTACCTAAACAAAATAAATAAATGTCTATCCCTCTACGGCCAAGGCAGAAGTAGGTATTGTACATACTTGTTTTGTACACAAAGGTCTGGCTTAAAGTCATGAATGGCCAAGGTGTCCGCTGTCCTTAGAAGTGTGTAAAGAAAAGAACGCGGGAAGTTAGCATGGATTCGGTAGATGATCTGAAAATTGTGGTCATGGTTGGCAGAGTGACAGGAGTCGATCAGGTGTTCTAGAATACAGCTTCACACACACTTCCTTTCTCCCTTGTAAAACCATGCTGCAAATGTTATCGTATCCGTGTGGAAAGCATCCTCTGACCACGGCCAGTATAAGTCGATCCAAAAGAGCTGATAGAATGCTAATGAAGGCGGCCAGATGGGGGAGCTTATCTTTTACAGAGGTGTAGAACAACTTGCGGCTTGTAAACGTCATTTCGAATTCTGCTCCATAGACCGTCTTACTGACTGACTTAGAGAGACGGTTTCTGACCCTATCTGAAACTTGATCAATTTTGAATAAGGTTTTCTTTTGAACTGATTTGGTGACCAGTTTAGACTACTTATCTTTCGTGTTCCTGTCAGTAAATCGGTTAGGGTAACCGTTTTCTGAGACCATGGCTTTTAGGAAGTCAAGTTTTAAGTCAACGCAATCAGAACTACAAATTTTCCTTATCCTAAAGCAGAAGGAATGAATCAGGTTCCTTTTCCTGGAGATGGGTGAATTGTAAAGAAGGATGGCAGTTGTTGAAAGCACACACACAAGACATCATCAAGAATTACGTTCTTATCGCAGATAAAAAAAGTGTCGTCTACCTATCTTCTATAAATGTCGAAATGACCAATGGTTATTTATCGAATCAACTGGAAACATGTGTAATAGGAATGATTCATCGCCTGTCCAGCCTGACATCTGGACAATTCTACTACCCCTACGACAAACAGGAAAGAATAAAAGGAATTGTAAGACTCAATTTTCAAAGTCGTGCGATTATAACTGATATAATTATGAACAATAATTGTTTTCGAAACTTTGTCATCCAATAAATAATACAGTTTCACTGTGTGACATATCTAACAAACAGATTAGTAAAGAAGTTACATTTTTAAGTTTTCAATGGTGTTCAGCATTGCTAAGTAATTCTTTCACAATCTCATCTCCTTGCACTGGTTTAACTGAGGCTAAGAATGTTATGACTGCAAATGATGTCATATTTTTATCTAGTCGAATGCTTTACACCACTTCTAGTCAATGATGTGATAGAGTGGACACATGACACTTGAATATTAAAAAGACGGTTGAAGCAAGGAAAATTTCCTTTTCGACGAAGTCATCAACTAGGCTATGCATTCGTGTATTCATATTAAATGTGTGAGAAAAGTTCCAGAATTATTTCCGTTCAGAGGTTAGATTAATGAAATTACTACATGTAATAAACAGAAGATAGGTAGTAGTACTATTCTAGAAATATTTCAGGTCAAAGGTCAAATTAAAATCCCAACGTTTAATAATCAGGAAGATCAGGTAGAGAAGACAAAATAGGATTATAATTACTAGAAAACTCATCAGTTTGTATAATTACGAGTTAAGGACGTAGGATTAACGAACTAGGGAGGAAGTTAGAACATATAAAGGTAAAAACAGTAACCAAATCTAATAATGCAGATAGGGATTTTAAAAAGGTTAATATGACAGAAATAAATGGGAAGGTTGGACAAGAAAGGTAATAGGATAATCATTATTGGTGAGGCTGACTTTTCATGATGGTTATGGTAGGGAGAACGGTTGAACGTATTTCTTTTGGACACAAAGAGTGGGATTGAGTTTCTGGATTACCAGCGCTTCAGCTATTCCTAGATTTCTTGATCTCACTCCCTTTGGTAGGTTGGACCGGATCTTGTATATGACTTTGAAGGACTTTTTAAATGGGACTGAATGTCCAGAATTAACCAGATGTTCTGTTATCGAACCGTATTCCCCATTTCCATTCTCCCTTTGCTGACCATGCTGGATAGTGTTCTTGCGCGCGTTTACAAGTGGACGCATGGTACGGTCAATGTACTCAGCTCCACAATAGCAAGTGAACTTGTATATGCATGTTGAAGTTAACTTTCTGGGTGCTAAAATATTTCTAGGACAGTACCACTACCTATCCTCTGTTTATTACACGCAGTAATTTTATTAATCTAACCTCTGATCGGAAATAATTCTGGAACTTTTTCACATACTTAACACGAATACACGAATGTACAGTCTAGTTGATGACTTCGTCGGAAAGAAAATTTTCTTCGCTGCAACATCGTTTCAATAATTCAAGTGGTTCTCGGACATTGTTAACTGTCTTAGCAAATTTAGTAGGGATATGCATAGGCAAAGTAGACATCTGAAATCTGAATAGAAATCACTTATGACTAAGCTTTCAACTATAACTTCTATCATCACTGTCAGTAATAGGACAGTTTCTTGAATATAATTTATTGTATTTCTGATTAAAGCTAATTTTATATTATTGAATGACTAATTCTCTGCCCGTATCCTATAACTTAACTGACTTTCCGGTGATGGTTGTGTATTGTCTTTCACATGGTTCGCGTACTACTCTAATATGCTTAAATATTATTTTGTTCTCTTCTCAAAGGAATGAACTTTGTATTTCCTCAGTTAAGTAGGTTTTTATCACGGTACAAGAAAGACAACTGCTAATTTTCGCCTCACGTCTTATGAATAGTTGCAATCAACTTATCAGGTATTTCGCAAAGAAGAAATGGGTGCCGACTTACTAACCAGTATCATGATTAACCCTCGCTAAATGTCAAGTCTGTGTGAACATTATACTGCGCCCAGGTATTCTGTCATTATAACAGTGCTAGTGTTTGAATGCGGTGAAAGTGCAATGAAACGCCAGTTGATTTTGATGCCAAAGTTGTCCAATATTGCCAGCAGTGTTCTTCCTGGTACCTTTTCATATTCATGTGGTACTAAGTACCACCTTTAATCTGTATGCTAAGCATCAATTTTCTTGTTGTATTTTAATCTTTTCGATTTATTTGTCTCAGAAAACGGTTTGTTGTGACCCTTTTGGAAGAACATTCTGGATTATGGTGAGATAGTGATCCATTTCTTTTAGAATATAAGATTAAACAACCAGCCGAAACTCACCTCTAAAGTTTTCAATAAAGTAACTTAAGAATATCAGGGAAACTCTCGTTTGTCATTACCTTAGTGGTTGTCAAGCGTTCCCAAGCCTATATTCAACCTCAATTAACAGCTACGTGTCAGATAATCAAAAACAGAATACTCAGAGAGGAATTAGAAGTGAATACAGCAGTAAGACAACGCTGCCTGCCTATTATCACTGATGAAATATCAAACTGTGGTAGACTAGATTATTTGTCAGACTATGCATGGAAATGAGAAGACATAAATACGTTTGACCGCCGGTAAAAACAATCTAGGAGACCTGGATTTCGCAGATGATATGTGTATAACTTCACACGAACTCGAAGACTTACAGGTGAAAGCCAACAAGTCAGCAGCGGAGACAGGACTCCAGATGAACACAGAGAGGACGGAGGTGATCGAGGTAATCAACAAACTAACTAATAGCAAAAGCAACAACAACCAGCACCAATCACCATCAACAGGGAAGATTTGACAAATGTCACTTCCTTCACTTATCTGGTCAGGAAACATGGTTTCAACTACAAGAAGCTGGCACGGATGAAGATGTCAAAAACAGCTAGAATCAGAAAGGCACTTTATGTCTTCACCAACTTGAAACCAGTTTATAAATCTTCTGCACTGCACTCAGCCAGCCGGCATAAAGAATAAGACATGGATTTTCAGAGCACATGTGAAGTCACCCAGTCGCTTCTCCTATGTGGGTCAGAAACTTGACATGCGCATCTTTCTTTTTCCTTCACGTACCCCAGTGGAACATAGGGCTTCAAGCTAGTGGCTTGAAGTTTCCGTAGCAGTGTTTATTTAACAGGATGGGGTTGCTAGCCTCATGCCCAACCTTTCCTCTTCACCAGCTTTATTTCTGGCTCAGCGAGGTAAAGGAGTGCGTCGGCCGGTGATCGAACCCCGGACCATGTACATGGTCGGCGAGCGTCCAAACCACAATAGGAAGCGATGAGTGGGCTGTCAGTGAGAGGGTTATAAGGACGAGATCGTATGTGTTGCAGGTGGAGATTATCAACCATCGTGGACCCAGGTGAATGAAGTGGAGGTGTGTTTTTGAATCCATATGTTCCAATTGAAATCCAAAGGAATAATAATAATTAATCATACGTATTCCACTCTATCAGGTTGGATTCGAATGTAGCTTTATACTGACGTAATCAAATTTGGCGGTGCTGTGTAATCAGCATGCACAACCTAGAGATAATCGGCGTGTAGATTTTGACACAATTGTGTCCTGTCGAGACAATACTAGATTCATCTATTAATGGCTTATTGGGGGAATGCTGTAGACAACTCACGAGGTAGAAAAGATGTTTCTGTAATTCTCGCTTCATCTACATCAGAATTCTCTTGTACTTGCGTTGACCTGCGTTGTTTATTTAGTCTTAAGCTAGAATATTGATGTCCACAGGGGGACATTTCATCCACAGACACACATAATAGCTATATTAATGATACCAGCAGGATCACTGTCACAGCTATTATAATGAAGCTATATGAACAAAATGATGAATTTAAAAACGATACCTGAATCAAAGTTCTTAGAAGTGTCCATCTACATTTTATTTTTGCATTCATTTAGATACGTGACATCATTTTACTAAATCTGTTATCAATCACTGCTATCCTGAGTTAACGCTGAACACATTCAAGTACACCAATAATCGTCATCAAGTTAAAATGATGATTTCACAGCATTATCGTAATGCCATTTGGTTACTAGCTGTTTACTAGGCAGCCTCTAGGCCTCAATTCTGACTCGTTCGTATCTATCAGGTTTGAAATTGAATCAGTCAACAAACAATAACACCAACCAATGCGTTGAGCTTTCCGCTCATGTTAATTGGTTGGACGAAATTATCGCCTATACTTGAGCTGACATCTTGCAGATTGTCTTCACCTCTACAACATGAAATAACAAAGAATTTCTATTGATTCCTTGATTCTTCTCGTTGAGTCGATGTGGGGTGAAATAAATAAGATTGAGAGTGTGGTAATCATGTACTTTTATTCATAATATTTTTGTTTTTTCAAAATTTATGATAAATTTGTTTTACGAGTAATACATCTACTGCTTTTCTTTGTAAGTATTTATCCACAGATTAGCCGGATAGATTGTCGTCATTGTCATTACTCTTTATTAACACGTGGATAAACGCCACTTCCGTTGAAATGATCAGCTGCATCCAGATGATTAACATCCCAACTATCAATCCACAGAGTAGATGTTGATCATCTCGAAATGTGAATCGTCTATCACCTAGAATAGCTTGAACAATGAGTGCTGTCACCTGAAAAGGAATGACAATCGTGAAGAGGCTTATTAGTGGGCTGATGTGGACGAAATTATCAAAAAAGTATTAGAAATGGCTATGAAAATTTCAATCAACTGATAACACGAATGAAGACACACTGAACATAAGTGGATGTGTTAGGACAAAAGATGTTATGGCTAACTAGTCGTCAGTTTATTAATCATTCACAACATGACTAATTGTATTCAATCCATTATTTTGAAGTGAGATGCACGAAATTTAAAATATTTTCATACCCTTCACTCTTTGTGTTGAAATCACACTGAGAGAAACATTCTCGTGAATTACAGAGTATTCGTTAAGTAGAAAATAGCGAATGAATATGTGTAATACAATCAAATCCTGTGGGGAATGGAATGCCAGTCACCCCTCTATCTCAAATTCATCGACTTTGAAAAGGCCTTCAGAAGACAGAGTCGATTGAGAGGTGATTTGTAAACTACTTCGCTACTACGGGATGCCGTCAACAATTATACATCTCATCCAACAGTTGTAGGACAATACTGGATGCCAAGTAATCCATAACGGGAATCTCACGGAATCCTTCGAAGTGAAGACGGGAGTAAGAAAAGGCCAGCTGGCTGCTTACTATGTCCAATGATTTTCCTGAATGCAGTAGATTGGATAATGCGATAAACAGCGGGCAATGAGGAAACAGGCATAAAATGGACCAACACAAAATACTTGCAGGATCTTGACTTCGCTGATGATATATGTTTGATTTCCCACAAACTGGAAGAAATGCAAGCGAAAAGCAACAAGTTGGCAGAGGAGGCATCAAAGATAGGACTTCCTTCAGGTGAACATAGAGAAAACAGAGGTGATGAAGATTCCTGGGCAAAACCACCAACAGCAACATAAAACAATCAGCATAAATGGGAGAAGTCAGAAAAAAGCAACTTCGTTTACCTACCTACCTGGGAAGCATCGTTTCAGCTACAGGCGGACAGAACCGATTAGGATATCAAAGTGAGGATCGGGAAAGCAAGACAAGCTTTCACCGCTCTCAAGTCTGCGTGGAGGTCAACAGCACTCCTCAGCATGAAAAATAAGATCAAGTGCTAATATACGGATCAGAGACTTGGCGCGTCATGAAGAGCACCTCAAACAAATTACAGACCTTCATTAACACCTGTCTTCGCTCAATACTCATGATCAGATGGTCGGCCAGAAAAGATCAGCAACAGAGGTCTCTGAAAGAAAACCAACCAGGAACCCATTGTGCAACAAATACGCAGGAAGAATTGGAGGTGGATTGGTCAAAATCTGAGAAAACCATCAAGTGACATCCTACGCCAGGCTCCCTCTCTCGTGTGGAACTCAAACGGGGAGCGGCGAGTCGGTCATTCAAGGGTGACTTGGAGGAGGTCATGTGGAGAGAAGATGAAAGCATGTGGGCAGACTTAGAGCCAGCTGAAAACTTTAACAGAGAACCGAACGCAATAGAGACGTGCAGCTGAAGCCCTATGTTCCTCTAGGAATTAAAGGAAATAATAAATTATAATAATCAAATCCTATAACAATAGAAATGGTTTCACATAAGACTAAAATCCAGTTAACAGCCACATTTCATGCCTCAGATTAAGGCGTGTTCAATATGTAGCTGCAAGGATTACTGTTAAGCTTCTTCACCTATGCAGCAGAAATCCAATTCCGAATAGTTACCTCTGCTGTATATACTGGAAATGCTGTCTTGCGAAGTCATTTCAGTACTGATGAGCCCTTTTTGTATAAAGGTAAAAGGAATCTCAAGTATGGTCGTTATTATTATTATTCTCGTCAATGATATAATTGAGTAATGTGTCACTAACTGATGACACTTATGCCACTGGAATTCGGTAAAGTTTAAGGTCTCATTTGATTCGAAATGATCAGTATTCTTGTTGTAGATCAGGTGATCAGACGTGTGTTAGTTGAGCAATATTTTAATCCATGATGCAATCGCATTAAGCTCAGGTTTGTTTGAAGTTGACTGACAGTGGAGTGGCGAATAATCTATAGTCCTGTCTACGATATGGCATTATTTCAGGATCTGAGAAACAGGTGTTCGGTTTTGACAAGGGATGTACAGTAGATGATGTTATTTGACTCTAAGTTGTCAGTCATCTTGAAACAAAGAGCTATCTATGTTATGTCACAATATAGGTGAAATTCATTCTCCGTAACATATTGATTTATTTGTCCAAGTTGTGTGGAAAATGATGGCGGGCAATTTCAGTCTTATCACGAAAGAAATGGAGCTTCTAACTCGTATTTGCTTTATTATTATTGTTCACTTGGGTTCCTAGTGTAAAATAGGGCTTCAACTGCACGTCTTCACTTGCTTCTGTCTTCTGCTGTACTTTTCACCTGCATCCATGTTAGTCCATACTGTTTCAACTCTTCTTCACACGGTCTCCTCCATTTCACCCTTTCGTGTTCCACTCGAGGGTCTGACTCCTGTGTTTAGTCCAAACGCCTCCCGGAGTTTTCCTTTGTGGATCACTTGACGTGTGCCATTGTCGTACAGCTGTTGAATAAGGTTGATAAATATTTGGGGTACGCCGTAGTACTCGAGTAGTTTCCAAATTACTTCGCGGTCAACGCTGCGCTGTCGAAGGCCTTCTCAAAGTCTATAAAGTTGAGGTAGAGGTTTGATTTGGCATTCCATGCTTTGTTTGATGATGATGCGTAGAGTTGCATTTTGGTCAGAACATGATTTGCCTTTCGTGAATCCAGCTTGTTCTGGTCGGAGTTCTGTATCCAGTGCGTCCTTTATTCTCTCCAGGATGATGCAACTCAGGATTTTACTTGGCGTCCACAGGAGCATGATTCCTCGCAAGTTCTTGCAGAGTCCCAAGTCGCCCTTCTTTGGTAGTTTCACTAAGTAACCTTTCCTCCAGTCAGTAGACACCTTTTCCTCTTTCCAGACTTTTTGCAATAATGGAGTCAGCATATCTGCTGTCGTCTCTGGGTCCGCTTTCAGTGCTTCCGGGGGTATTCCATCTGGTCCAGCTGCTTTTACGGCTTTCAGAAGCTTGATTGCATTCACGATTTCAGCGTTCGTTGGAGGATTTGTGTCAGCTTGCAGTTGTGTACGTGCTGTTGTTGGTATTTCTGGAGGGGTTGCAGGTGGTGGTCTGTTCAAGAGTCCTTTGAAGTGATCCGCCCATTGTTTAATCTGTCTCTCTTCCTTGGTATTTGCTTTAGCACGCTGATATTTAGTTTCGGAACAGTAGCCAAATGGATTACTGCATGAAAGCTGAGAAAATGTGTATGAGGTTCAGGTCTCAGTGTGACTGTTCAGTCAGAAACAGGCAGATATATATAACGAATGCAAACAGCGCCAAATGTACTCTACTAATAACTACTATCAAGGGAGAAATATTCAGCTTTAAGACGTCAACAGTATCAGGGCATAACAACTGGTGACTATGACCCTACACAAACTATTCAAAAGTGCTAATATCTTCTGTAAATTATCGATTGATAAACCTACCCAAATAAGTGTGGTCATCATACCAAATCCACACAGCATTATGAGTATCTGTGAAGAGAATGAGAAATGAAATCAGTGATTCTGTTCAAGTTACAAAAATGTAGAATTTTAATTTCTTTACTCTGTGAAACATTTCAAAAGACACTTAGCGTCAACTAATTATTTTCTGACCCCATATTTCGAATAATCAAGAAACCCGATTTTCGACTTTGTGACATTTACACTGATGCATTTCATGGGCAAAATCGATAACACTGTTTAACAGACCAAATGTTATTCAGTAATACACCTTTGAAACAACTACAGATATCACTTTGTTACAAGGAGAGTTAAGTTCTCAGTTGATTAGATACAGATGAAACAATGAAACCTTTGTGTATCCATCTCTCCGCTTTGTGAAAAATGCTCAAAATTTCCTGTCTTATAATACACTTTTCAAGCATATCACGAAAAAGATTCACAATAGGAGCACACCTGCCTTCCTCATTCCACGTGTACATGATTAATATCACTCTCCTCGGAAGAAGATATATATATATACGGAATTGTTATCCTGATGATTCCAGTGATAAAAATGACCACCAATAAGATTAATCACACATAGGTAAGTGGAGTTTACTCATTCTCATAGCTGACATAAATAGCATCATTCCAACTTGATGTTGTCATCACTGAAAGTGTCGCCGTTATTCTAACGAAAAAGACCTTAACGATCAGCTAGCCGTGCAATAACTCACCATACAACCAAAATTCAGAGGGAAATGGAGATGGACTGGACATTCTCTAAGGAGTCAATAAAGTGACATCCCGAAAAGAAGAGCCCAATTCGAGTAGGACTTCTGAGAGTAAAACAAAGGAGATCATGTGGACAGTGAGGTGAAGGTACAATATAATGGCAGAAAGACATATGTAGATTCTCCACTGAAGCAAAATATTTCACTTGGAATTGGAATAATTAAAAATAAGAATTCTAGAAATAACGCCCATGAACCACTGGACTGTAATGAAATTGTGTGAAACATGACTATCGCATCAAGAATGTTAGTTTATTCCAATATGGAAAGTAGCTTTGTCGAGATTCTATCTCCTTTACTGATGGAACGAGGCAACAGAAGTGTAACTCGTTCATTAGGAGGTGAATTATAAGTAAGATTGAGAAGAATAAGAAGTTCAGCAAAGATATCTTTTCGGCGATTTCATTTTCAAAAGCTGTACAATCACATTTAAATACATGATTTTACATGGAGACAATTCTTTTTTTTATTTTTTTTTGATTTACAGCTTGTTTGATTCTACATAATTATGACGGCGAATAAAAGGTGATAAATATTTCCAACTAGATATGGATTTACGAGAGGCTTAGAAACACAATTACGCAGGATTAGAACGGATATCAAGTGTGTAAAAATGGGCATGGATACAAAATTGAAATAATGAATATTCAACTTGAGATGGGAATCAGGAACTTCTCTGTACTGCAGAAGCCCTCGCAATATGCATCGAGAAGCCGGAGCTGTGTGTCCAAAAAAAATTAGTCCAACCTCTACAACTACCATGGACTTAGTTCGGTATGTTACCGTAGCTTCCGTTTTTGTTTTTTGATCCCTTTTCGTTCGCTATGTGTGTGATTCTTACTCCTTCAGTCTTCATTCGATTCACCCCATTTTTTTTCCAGTTATAAAAACAGTTATTTTAAGTTTGTTTCCATGTTTTTCCTGTTCACATTTATAATCCGTTTTTAAAAATTTACAATTATATCTTAATCCTGTGCAATTTTTTGTGCTTCTAAGGCTCTTGTAATCTAATTCGCACCTCCTGATTCCCATCTCAAGTTGAATATTCATTATTTCAATTTTGTATCCATGCCCATTTTTACACACTTGATATCCGTTCTAATCCTGCGTAATTTTGTTTCTAGGCCTCTCGTAAAAACCATATCTAGTTGGAAATAATTATCACCTTTTATTCGCCGTCATAATTATGTAGAATCAAACAAGAATCGTCTCCATGTAAAATCATGTATTTAAATGTGATTGTACAGCTTTTGAAAATGAAATCGCCGAAAAGATATCTTTGCTGAACTTTTTATTCTTCTCAATTATAAGTTAGACAGATTGAGCCGATTTATGCAGCATTTCGTCAGCAAACCAAAATTAAAACACTCATTTATGCACATGCCCGTCTATAACAACACCTAGGTCCAGGAGAATGTTCACCTATGAAATGAAATGCACTTCAGTAGGCCAATAAAGATCTGTCGATATTCTGAAATGTTACTCGACTGATAGATGTGGGAAATTGTGCTTTTCGAACCACTTGTTTCGTTACGCGTTCAGTAATTATTTCATAATGGAACCCTCAGCGAAGCAAATAATCGTCAGTAAAGCTAACCACATAAAATATTTAATAACAGTTAATTTTTACTAAGAAGAACTTGCAGTGTATCTGATTACTTACATCATATTTTTGGAAATAGACGAAAGGGAAGAATATTACACAGTAGAGTAATTCCAAGGAGAATGTGGTAATTATCAGCTTCCCAAAACTTCGAAGCATATCGAATCTTATGAACACACTGGCAGTCACAACAATCGCTGTAATAATCATGGTAATTATCCATGTGACAAATGTCCACCAGAAGGCTACGGTGATGAGTGGTAGAGCTGCGGGAAACCCAATAATGATTGTCTGAAGAGGGAAAGAGAAGAAACAGCATAGAGGGTAGAAATGACGCAGAAATATGTGTATGATACATTAATGGAAATCGAATGTACATTTTGAACTGATGTGATGACTGGAAGAAAGAGATGAACAGTCATCTGCGGATTATTATCGCACCAGTGGAAGACGTTTCCACCACCAATCATCTAGCAGTATTTCATACTGTAAGGTCATACTGAGT